>JBCFYV010009882.1:10106302-10213032 GCA_039000515.1 Timema cristinae | reverse complement strand
GGGGTTTTTAAAAGTAACCAGCCCAACCATAAAGAATAAAATAGATAAAATGTGGGAAAATAAAGAAGGTACGGAATATCTTAATGTCGCCAAAACTTTCCCCCATCCTGGCTTTGAGACCTGAAATTAAAGTAGAACAGAGCAATTGTATTTTGTATATGATACATTCGTGCTGAAAAAAAAGGTGTTTGAGAAGACTTTTGGAATTTATTCTTTTTACTGATCTTACGGGAAAAAGGGGACTGACAACCACAACATTTCTCCGTCTCAATGAAAATGGCTTGAATTAAACAATATGGTGGTCAGGGGATGATGATGATGATGATGATGATGATGATGATGCAATGAGTGGTCACTTTTATGGGGTTAAAAGTTTACGAGACATTCAACCTCGTGATCTTTGTATCCATTGCAGGGGCCCATTCATTGAATTTGGCTTTGCTAAACCCTGCAGTGTTACCCCGATTATAAATTGTATAGGAACAGTCCATCAGTTGGTGTATATTTTCAGATCCTCTCCTCAGTGCTCTGGATCTTCGATGCACAAATAAAGAAACACATGCTTATAATAAACAAACAACCCCTCGTTGCCATGTGTGAGACCCGATGGGTGAATAATTGCTAGGTTCCAAGAAATTTATTATTTAATTGTGCATGCATTACAAGAGTTAAAGAGGGTACCAAATCAAGCAACTGCTCAGAGAATGCACCAACTTTAAGCTACAGTTGTGAAAGGACAGTTCAGCACAGCATTGAACACTGCAGCCAAAGTCTTTTTCTATCACACTTACACTTTGCAAGTACCTACAACGAGTTTAATGTGACTAAGTCACTGCGTGTGAACATGTTGACATTGTAGTTGATGTCCTTTACATCATGGTCACCAAATAGGATGATGAATTTCACAAGATATTTACCTACTCTGCGGAAGTGCTGAGTTAGGTTGTGGAAGAAATACAAATGCCTTATGTTGATAAGCAGTGCCATCGCGACAACATGCCCGCGTCCACAATTGAAGAATATCTAAGGAGGACTGTATTTATTCCTTTCTTGGACCATATCGCGCAGCATCTTAGGGACCGATTATCAACACACAGACGCCTTGTCTGTTCCCTACAAAAATTAATCCCTAATCGAATATTAAGTACTGACTTAGAGAAGTTAGAGTTAGATGAGATTGTTGTTAACTTCTATTGTGCTAAGTTTCCTAACAAAAGTGCCTGCTCAGTTGAGATAACCACCTGGAAAGCAAAGAGGGTGAAAGTGAATGAAATAGATGGAATGACGATTGCTATTGAAGTTTTCATACAGTGTAGCTTGGATCTCTTTTCAAATATTTGAAAACTATTTACAAATTTAGGTAAACTTCCAGTATCGACAGCAACCCCTGAACGTACTTTCTCAGCACTTAGGCGATTAAACTCTTACGTAAGAAATACCACAGGAATTTATTGTTTGAAGGGACTTGCGCTTATCAGCATGCATCGTGATATTTCTTTAGAGCCTGAGGAAGTTGTTCTCTTTTCAATGTTATAAAGACGAACTGGTTTTCCTCTTTTAAGGCGACATATAAAAGATTATTTTATACAATGACATTTAAACCAAAAGTTATGATATTTGAACCATTTAATAAGTAGAGCAGGTGACCTGGTGGTCTAAGGGTAAGGCGTCAGACTTCTTTACTGGGGGTCAGAGGTTCAATCCTCGGTCCAGGCACAGATTTATCTGATTGTCAAACCCTTCCTTTACCCCTGAATAGACGTGTATTAATCACAACCTGTAAATGTGAGGAATGCCAGGGGTTCGCCGTGGTTCGGATTCCACGTTAGACTGTATGCCCTTCATTTCATTTCACAATCACTCTTATCATTACACATTAGCGTAAGTGCGTACAATCCGAACGGTTAGTAAGACACGCTGCTAATAATAATAATAATAGTGTAAAAATAATAGTTATATAACCTCATGTAAAGTTTTACTTATTTGACATTTAATATAGATACATTATACTACTCTAAAGCCACATGGCTGACTCACTCACTGACATTAATGTTTACACATTTCCAGATGAGCTAGAAACTTGAAATTTGGCAAACTTATAGCTTCTAGCCTGTAACCGACAGTAAAATTCCAAAAAGTTAAAAAATGTAATGTTTAACCCCCGAAAAAAATTCAAAATGGTGAAACAACTTTAAAGTCGGTGTGGACCTTTCTATGAAAGTCTCTTGTGGCTAAACGGTAAGACCTATCAAAAAACGGCTTTGGAATTACTTTAGTTTACATCCACTTGCAAATAAAACTCACTGAGGGTCTGGGGGGTGGAGTCCTAAACGAGCAAAGCGAGTATTAGACACAATCTTTGTCAAGAATAAATACATATAAAATAAGCATATTCTTATTTCTCAAGGTTTTCTAATATTAAGTCTTCATATCCTTGTTCTAAACGTGCTAGCTTTTTTTTAAAAAAAAGTCCCATGAAATGAAATTCTCCCTACGCCCATGATGTCAGCAATGTTTGGATAGGATATCATCAAAGCTAGTAAGATCATTGAATTGAAAATATAAATAGTTACGCGTTTCACGACACGAGTCTGAGTTAGTTGCGAAAGAAACCTTCAAACCTGTCACAGAGCCATTAAAAAGACGACGAAGATTGTTACTGGATGATAGAACCCGAACATGAGGTAGAGAATGATAAGGATGAAGTTTATTCTGAGGTAAAAGGTTTTGTAAGACTCCATTGGATTTTTATCTTTACACAGCTCTCTCGCGTTCTGATAGAACGTACGGCTTTCGTTACTATGGTAACTTGACCAAGCTTGGAGATACACATATCCTTTTTTTTATGAGAGTGACAGTATAGTACTCAATAATATCATAGTTCCTCGTAACCTAGGACTTTTAGAATTACTGTTCAGAAAAGAGCCTTTGCATTACACAGAGAAGGATCTCGAAATATACAAGAGCATGCTGGAGGAAAATAATGCCCATTGGCTTGGGAACGAACCTATTGGTCGTTTTAAGTCACGCACAAGACCAAATAGTTTACGCATTATTGAACCTTTGTTTCATGATAAGCTCGAAGAAGAAGGGTTATACAAGAATGAGAGAGGAAGAGGGGTCAACTACACCTATTTAGATGATCCTAACGATTTGTTGAATCGATTATTGCTCTTACACCTATATACTATCTATAGCGGGTAATTCGGCGCATGATAATAAGATTGTTTCGGTCATTGAGGAATTACGCGAGGTTGGGATCATACTATAAGGTATTACTCATATCACTTTCCTATAATCAGATCAAATGCCAAGGAGGATATCACACGTGTTCTTCATCGTCCTGCAAGACTACGTTTTGCTAGAGATATGTCATTGCGTCAAGAGTTGAACGAATTGAAAGAGTTTAACAAGCTATCTGGTAGATGATAACTTACTCTAGATCGAATAAAGGACGCAATTACCTTTTTACAGTTATTGACGTCTATTCCTAAAGGGATTGGTCTATGCCTGTCAAGGGTAAGTTGGAGAGGAACTTTATCACAGCATTGATACATGTTCTTCTACAAGTGACTGCGAACTGCTGCCTGTCCATACGTCATCTTCCAACAGATAAAGTTACAGAGTTTTTCAACGCTGTTTTAAAGGCTCTCATAAGAAGGAAGAGGTTCAATCACTATTTGACGTACAGCAATGTTAAGGCCGGTGTAATGGAACTATTCAATTGAATGCTTAAGAACATATGAACAAACTTCACGGCTCAAGGATCATATCGATTGTAGCAGTAAGTATATGATAGCTACAAAACATATTAGATTCACCATGCTCCTGCCCAAATTTTTTAAGACCACTCTGGTATGTTTTGACTGGTTATAACATAAAGACTGATGGCCCTTGCTATTGCTCGCTAACCCAGCGACTCCTAGTGGCGAGTCGGGAAATATAGCCACTCTTCAGATACCTTAATTATCTTCCCATACCTTATATGGAGATATTTTGGAATCTTGTTTCTTCATTGGTTCTTCCTAACTTGCAAGAGCACTTTATTTTCGCGTAATTGAAATGTATTTAGCCACAATATATATATATATATATATATATATATATATATATATATATATTATATATATATATATATAAGGGTAGTTTGGATTACTTTGACACATTTGGTTCTGCATAGCAAGGGGATTCACTAATCTCTGGTATACCCATAACTAATTTTCCAATTTTTCTTTCGGATTTAGAAATAGCTTATATTGATTTATTTCTTATTTACTTTTCAAAATTCTATCTCGATGTTATACAGTGTCCCTACGGTCTGGAAAGTCAGGGAAGCTTTAAAAATGTAAGGGGAAGTCGGGAAATGACAATTCATATCACACTTAGAAAAAACAACGAAAATATTTTTCGTATCTACTGCGTCATAAGCCCCAATGAAGAAAGCTGAGGGGCACTTACCATGATCAAACTTGCTGTAACACAAGTTTTGGTAGCATTTTATTTCAGAAGGTGAACGCAGAAATCTCCTGGCCTGCACATGACAATTCTTTTAACTTTAGTGATCCATTGTTTTGGTTCTTGTTCAAGGTTTGGCATCGTTTTTTTTCTCAAAAAAGTCAAGTGATTCAGGTTCATTGAGCTCCATTGTTTCAACAGAATCTCTGGCACACAAAGACATTCTACTTATGGTGATTCGGCTGGTTACTCGAAGACTTTTTCTGTTTCATCGGAAATCGTAAAGCCGCAGAAGGAAGCTGTTGCCAGAAGTGAAATTAGTGTAATGCCTCGAAGAAACCATAACACTTTTGTTATAAAAGATGATATAACTAAGGTGGAAGTAATTTGGGCTATTCAAGTTGTTTTTAAAAAAAAGTCTTTCAATTCGTGCAATAATTTAAGTACAATTTTTCAGTTGATGTTTCCCGAGTGTTCCATTGCCAATGCCTTTACCCTTGGTGGAGACAAGGCTGCATACTTCATTGTGCATGGCTTGGCTCCATTCTTTCATAACAATTTACTGGACCGCCTAAAATCATGTAACAACTTTGTAATTTGTTTTGATGAAGCGTTGAATAAAGTTATTCAAAGAGGACATATGGACATTGTAATAAGATTCTGGGACAAGGAAAATCATAAAGCCATCAGTCGTTACTTAAACGGTATGTTTTTCGATAGGAGCACCGCTGAAGAATTACTGAAGCATTTTCTGGGATGGTATTTCTCCTCTTCCACTCTCTAAGTTGATACAAGTGTCGATGGATGACCCAAATGTCAATTTAAAGTTTATAACACTTCAGGAACACATCAAATCTGTCACAGACAATGAAGTATGTAGTTTGCTAAATCTGGGAACATGTGGGCTTCATGTTGTTCATGGTTCCTTGAGAACAGGAGTGGAGTCTGTTGATTGAGATATAAGTAGCTTATTGCGTCACATGTACTACCTGATCACTGACTCTCCAGCTTGTCGAGCATTGTTTACCCAGTTGACAGCATGTGCATCTTTTCCATTGAAGTTCTGTGGTGTGCGGTGGTTAGAGAATGCAAAGTGCTTTCAAAGAGCATTAAATATTTGGGACCATGTAGTTAAGTTTCTCAAAGAAACAAAACTTCCTAAAACAAAACCTGTAGAAACACTGAAAAGAGCAGCCTGTGATCCAGTCCTAAAGTGTAAACTATCTTTCTGCAAGACAATTGCAGATGAATGTCAGCCTTTCCTGCAACGGTTCCAGACATCATCCATATCTTTTTGAAGCTGTAGAGAAACTTTTAAGATACCTTATGAATCGTTGCGTGAAACCAGATCTGATGAAGTGCAAAGGTCCAAAGTTACTGTCAATCGACAGAAAAAAATAATAAAATTTGATCCTTAGCAAAAATATTGATTTAGGATTTGCAACAAAAGTTTGTTAGGAGAAACTGCAATCACAGTAAGAGAAAGAAAAAAACTAAAATCTATACACGAGTGCTGCAGTATGTTAACCACCATGATTGCAAAACCACAAGAAAGAAGACCCTTAACACAGAAAGTTGTGAGAGGTTTGTCTTCATTGGATCCTTGTGTTATTCAACATTCACCTCAACTGGGCCAGAAGAGATTTTCTTTTCTTTTGGAGGCACTCAACCATGCCAACATCATAAATTATGTTCTGGCTGAGAATGCCAAGAAAGAATACTTGCATTTTTGCAACCTCAAAAAATCTCAGCTTCAAGAAATATTTCGTCCTTGTGATCAGTTTAGTGTTGAAGTAGGACTTGACACTATTTATGGTAACTTTCTAATAGGAGATGCAAACTATAAACATCTTTGGGAAGTAATAAAGATTTGCCTTGTCTTATCGCATGGAAATGCAACTGTTTAATAAAAGAAAATTGACTTGAGATATGAATAATATGAAAGCAGACACAGTTCCTCCTGTTGTGAGCTATTCAGTTTAGGTAAAATAAGACTGTAATGATACCAAACTTTCTAGTATGTTCTTAGTGGTTTTTTATTTATTACGTATTTCTGCACATGATACCAAATTGAATCAAGTTTGTTACAACTTTTTGATAGGGTTAGACATATTTAATTATTTTTCCATCACTTTCCCTGAACTGATTGGCAAGACGTCTGCTTTCTTATTCTTCCATGAGAGGTGAGGCAAGGTCGGCTGTAGGGGAGGAGGAGGCCGAAATAAATGTATTTAAATTAATATTTTCACATGTATAGTATCGTAAAGTTATAATAGAAATTTTATGAGAAATTGGTCAGGAAATTTGGGAAAATAGTCAGGGAAAAGTCAGGGAGAATTTTTTTACAAATACTGTAGGAACCCTGTTATACTCATTACACTTCTGGCCATTTTATGTAGATATTAGATTAAAATTGATGTTAAATTTAAATAAATTATAAATATCTCTAGTTTAGTTTAGTTTCGTTTATATAACGAATACTGGTACTTTAAGTAATCTTTCTGGCTCTTTGATTTAAGATGCCTCGTTTATATGTAACTTCAGTAAATTCAGCTAAGATAGACAGGGCGTAACAGTTCTATAGTGTAAAATAAAAGTATATTAAATATCATCCTTACATTAAATTAAATTTTGATCATTGTCAACTTCGTTCAGTTAAACTATTCCTGAATTCAGCCAAGTAACCCTGCAAATATTTGAACCTAGACTTTGAACATTACTATTTCTCGATATTGTACTAGAAATGTGTCAATTTCCGGACTTAATAGATGAAACTAGCACACCTGACACCGCTACCATTACTTGAGCCTGCTTATTTCAAACCTCATTCAGTGTTTGACACAATCGTCAGGAAGTTACTCTCAATTATGGCATGATAACATGCCGTATCATGTTCGAGTCAGAAGCGAATAACCCTCCTAATACTAAAGCGTTCTGTCTCAACATTCACGATCGTGTAGTCCACTACAAACCTTCTAGAATTGATGTAAAAAAAGGTGACATTACAAATGGATGGTAGGCATCTTAGTCAGCACAGTATGTTGATCGACATACAAGGGTTTTTGAGCAAGGAGGGAGTCTTCCTCTTTATGGACGTATCCATCATACATTCTGATTCCCTTAATGAAGACAACTATAAGTTTATATTACAAATCGTGATTGGTTTCCTCTCTTCATGTGCCTTGGGGTGTGAGAAGGACTGGTTGTTGCGCAAACGCTTAGTGGGCCAATGATGATGGGTTTTGTTAGTGTTGCTGGTGTATTACATGTCTCCTAAATCAGATTTGTTGTTCTTACTCCCTTACCCTGGCGTATGACGGGCTTTATTATTTATTTATTTTTACTGGTGACACGTTCCCTTTTTGTTTCTTAACGCACAGTCACATCTCTAAAATTGGGCTGTACCGTCCGGTCCATGTTTAGTTCTTGAATGTCTCGTAGAACGAGATATGGGCCCTGTCGTATTTCCTAATTTTACGTCGACAGATTAGAGTAAAAGGGGAGGGAAGTAGAACTACCGTGGAATGGTTTCTTACCCTTTAATATACACCACTTCGTTTAATGGGACAAACTTACCTAGAAAAATCAAATAGTTCATTTGGCATTATATTGACACTTTATTCGACATATAATTACAGAGTTTTCATTACAGATGATGCACATTAAATAAATTAATATATATTCTCCCGTGAGGAACACTTGACGAGTTAATCGTATGGCTTGGTTTTCGGTTTTAATAATTTCACTTAACATTATACTCGTTGATTTTACAAACACGATAGTTTCGAAACATTGATTACACCAAAAACTCTGTTCAGCTGGAACTTGGCAATACCCGAATTCAACTCACTCTAATTGAACTCTAATTATAAGTTTCACTCTCTTGAAATTCTAGGTACGTTCATCTGACCGGAACTCACACTACCGAAAGACGACCCTCGATTCCTTCCAACGAGGCCTTACTTTTACTCAGGTAGACGGTTAAATATCAACTGTTTATAACTAACATCATTATTAGATTGTCCTCGGCTCGCTCCGCTATTAGACCTACCTCGATCCTCGTGGTCGGGTGAAGTCAATTCAACTATTCTACTCGGTTAAAATCCATGAAACTAACCTACTTGTTTAAACATTCCTGCAACTGACTCGACTCTCTCCACCGTACTTTATTACAATCTAACTGCTGAGCCACGTGACCTATTGTCACGCAGGAGCGTCGTAACAGGGAGGGTTGGGGGGGGGGTCATCCCCCCCCCCCAATATTGGTTAAAAGCCTGAAAGTTGGGAATTTTGTGAGATCTCAAATCTGGAGTTGGAAAATTTTAGGCTTATTTTGTACCACACTACTTTCTATTATGAAAGTCCTTAACCACAGACTTGTACACACAAATTTAAAATTTCTCAACTGTTGATCCCTACTCTACCAAAAATTCCAACTTCAAAAATCATCAAACATTAAAATAATATTCCTTCTGTACTAGATTGTAGAAAGCTTATCAAGTAGTCTAGTATTGTCCTTGTCAGTAGGCAGAGACAACGGCCGGTGAGTGTATGCCGAATGCCGTATGGAAACAAATCATAAGGGAACATGAGCTCCCCAGTAGCAAAATTTCACTCAGCCAGCCATGCTTGGAGTGGCAGCATTGTCAGACAATGTTTTATTTATTGTTTAGTGTTGTTAGTTTTAGTTGTGACTTTCGTGGCTGCTAGACTGTCACAGTTTTATGATTCAAATTATCACATGTTGTACAGCCAATTTCTTAATTAGGGCTTTATTAAATTTTGAAGGAATAAATGCTGTGAATGTTACACAACATTTTATTGTTTTCTTGTCGAAAGCTCTGACTGATGAAATGAGGACATTGAGATTAGTGTTAATGTTTGACTTATGAAATAAACACTAATTTTTCTAGCAAGTATCCATACTAGTTTGAATTAAATTAATGTATCTTATTTCATTGTTTATTAAAATAAGCTTTTATGAACGCAATTTAAATAGGATCAAAGCAACAATAAAGGAAGGGGAGTAATAGAGCTGTGTTACATTGTTACAACTATTATAATTTTGCATTTGATTAATTAAATTTCGTTTAATTAAATTAAATAAATAATAAGGTTTTTTTTTCACTTTTAACATTTTCAAATTTGGGATACATTTTTTAATTCTTTTTTTGTGTTCGATTTGCATGAAATTTTGTATAAACATGTTGTTCATAAGTTATTTAATAAAATGTCAGGGGAAGCCCCTTCACCCTCACGCGCTAAATTGCAATATGTTTTGAATAGTTAATTGACGTACCAATATTAACATTTTAGGGCAACTTCCATGAGGCTATGAAGCAGAACATTGGTAGACAGGTATCAAAATACTGTAGAAATATCTATAAATTCCATTTTTTATTATCTTAGAGTTGAAAATGTTTTTAAATAAACATGGCCAAATTGCTAATTTGTTGATAAAGTGACAAGCGAGTTCTACATCTCCGGTAGCTTACTAGTTAAATACTCGTATTTATTCCAACTGTGTTATAATAAAGTAGCCGTTTACAACTTTGGGGTTGCAGCGTGTTTTGGGTGGGGTCACAATATATAGGTTTTAGCTTTATATTTACTTTTTCAAGGATTTTAATGATTATAAGGAGATGTGAAATTCTAATATAAATGTAAGTTGTTAAAACGCTAAAAACGACCTAGTTACTGCATAGGTTCCTTTTGGATATTCAATTCTGATAGCTTCTTGCTGATTTGTTTACTGTGGTAGCCTTGTAATGCTACTAGCATATTATAAAATCATCCCCCAACCCTGGGCTTGTTGATTCTATTTTACTACTTAGTCGCATATAATCATTATTATAAACAATTTATAATAATAATTATTATTATCAGCACCGCGTCTTACTACCCGTACGGATTATACACCCTTATGCTAATGTGTAATAGTAGGGTGATTGTGAGATGAAATGAAGGACCTACAGTTTAACGTGGGATCCGAACCACGGTGGAGGCCTGGCATTCCCCACATTCACAAGATGTCTTGTCAGAGGTGAAGGAAGGGTTTGGAAATCAGATAAATCTGTGCCGGGACCGAGGATTGAACTCCGGGCCCCAGCACAAAAGTCCGACATCTTACCCCTAATACACAGTGAAAAAAAACTTAAAAACTATTATTTGAACGCTCTTGAGTTATCAAAGGCTCGCGATGGCCTCAGAAAGATAAGTTGTGGTCATAAACTACAAATGTTGGAAACCCCTGTATTAAAGTCAAATTTTTAAATCTAAAATACATGATTTGAACGATATCTGCAAATCTAAATAAATAAATTTATGATCAATTGGATATTTAGCTCAGATGCAGATAAACTGAAATAAATAATAATCAAGCTATTTCCTTATGCACTGAAAAAAACCTTGTAGTTTTAAAAATCCACTATGAACAAATAAATAAATTTAAAAATACAGTTGCCTAAAAGCTCTGTTCAAGGCTTGATTATCAAACCCAAATTTTTAAAAAAAAATCTGGGAGACTCCAGCCCCCGTCCCCCCGTTCTTAACATTGCCCTTGTACTCTGCTCTGCCACTTGGAAATTTTTCTTATTTCGAAATGCTTAGAGTTGGGCAAAACACTGGTTCACGCCCCTCCCCCCAATATATTTGGTGCAACTCTCCTTTCGGTCGTTGTCTTGACTCATTTGCGAGGTTTTGGGATGACAAATTGTTACACATGGGACAAGAGGAATGTGATCAGGTAACGGGAAGTTTGATGATGATGTCGACTTCTAAACCTTCTTACCCTTTCAAAGTTCTTCATACTTCCTACCGACGTGAATTGTTAAAATATTATCTATCCTCTGGACGAAAGGGAATAAGTAAGAAACGGCTGCCCTGGTTTATATATTGACTCAGTAGGCCCGTGCCTCGAATGTTAAGGGAAAGGTAAATTCTCTTTAATAAAATCAATGAGTGATTCTACTTTTAAAGTACTGTACATTGATCGATAAAAGGTGTATCAAGATGCATGGGCACCGTGTTCAGACGTTGATGACGCCAGTGAAAACGCATGAAGCGCCGATGTGGATTTTTTTTTAAATTCTTACTAGATACAATAATTAATAGTAAACAGACATTATCGCAACAGATATGGACAAAATTATAATCAAATATGGGTTTCAAAAGATTAATACTAGGCATTTTTCACATCAATCTTTTAATACAGGATTAATCTTATTTAAAGCAATCCATGTAACCTAATAAATTGTAATTCAGGCTGATATAAATTCAACTTATGTAAAATCGAAAGTTGTAGGCCTAAGGCAGGTGTCTGTTGGTTTAACACCTTATAAAGTTAAACGTGTCTAATCTTTGACCAACACAAAATACACACTAGAATATGTGTTAACCTATACTAAATCGTTATATTTTATTTATAAATTTATAATTACAAGCTAATTCATCCAAATTAACCTACCATTGAGTCTTCAAACATCCAACACAATCTAGGTTAGGTTAGGTTAAGAATAGTTATATTTTAGACTTGTATATTTTATATTATTGTACCACCATTAAATAATGGACCTATAATTATTATATTTAGTGTTAAAAGCAGTGACAAGATGTTATTGCACAAAACAGGGATCTGTCATGTAAGAATATTACAAAGTAGCAAGACCCTACTGATGTGAGATTACACATGTACCTTTATTATTTATTGTTTGGCCCGTGCTAGACAAAGATTTACAAATCGGCTAATATAAAATATAATTAGAGACAGATTTTGGTAGGAATAACAGTGACTAGTAGTTATTAAAGTTTCTAAAACAATTTTAATACAGCCTATTAATTCGTTACGTCTTACTAATTGTTCGAGCTATACGAATGTTAATAACACTAGTGGGGCAAGGGTGAGGAAGGTAGAATTTATAGGAAGTTTATTCACATTAGTTTGTAGTTAGAGTGAGAAACCATTTAGGAACAACCGAACAACTACCCTCAGCTTTGTTTGAATTCTGGTCCCGACTTCCCTGTCACAGGTAAGCCAGACTAAATAAGCCTGCTATTTAATTCACGTGTCCACCGATGTATGTACCACTTGAGTGAGTTATCACATATTATATTTACCAAATACCCTTTATATGCACCACTACGACGTTTTACTCCATCCCCTATTCATTTTATGACGCTGGCTGTGCTCTGATAATTAAATATAGAAGTCTCCAGCGCCACATGAAAAAATATGAAAATATTAAGTAATTCCTACTTTTTGTTCTCTCTCAAACCACCAAGAAAGCGCCTGCGTGCCACGAGTGTCACGTCTACTACAGTTTGAGAACCACTGATTAAGGGGGAACTCCCACCAAATATCTAAAATACTTGTACTACTAACCTCCTTAAATCTGATGGTAGTTATTATTTAATAGATTTGTAAATTTTTCTCCTATTAAAATAAAGGTTGTTTGTTACAACAAAAGTTATTTGGTTTTTGTAAATCCAACCATTAAAAAGATATACAATATTGAACTTCAACGTTTTAAAATAATTTTTATGATTTTTCTTCCATGATTGCGTCCAAAATACCTTTTCAAAAATTTTATGTTTCTGTTTTCAAAAAGATTGTCTCTTTGGCTATTTCCTGAATAATTTAGATTTTTTTTAAAAAATATTAAAATATGCATTTTAATTAATAATTCGAAGAAGGGTCGTATTTAAAAAAACTATATTTATTAATTAAAAATAAACTTAAAAAAATATGTAAACAATTATTATTTCACCCCCTGCATAATTGAATAACTTTTCACCTAAACAGTTTTCTGAACCAGCACAACAAGTGTTGTATTTTTTAAAAGAGAATATCATTGTTTTTAAATTTGAGTCTACCAGCCGGTTGCTGTGTGTGTCTCGTGAAGCCATTTCCTCCACCGCTCAACGACCCGCTAGCTCCCCTCACAGTTCCATGATGGTGTGTTGCAACTGACGTCCCAAACTGGTTTTAAAATAGACATTCTTCAGTGAGAATAGTTTTAATGTTTTTGTTTGTTTTTTTACTATAAAAATGCAATACATTTTAAGTAATATTATTTAATTTATTTAGTCCATGTGTGATTTTTTTTGTGTTGATATATTTGTGATAGTTTCAAACAAATTTATCAAGTTTCACTAAGTAAACTAGTTTGAGACTTCTCTGCTATGGGTCCGGGGTTCAATCCTTCACCTCTGACAAGACGTGTATTAATCACAACTTGTGAATTTGTGGAGTACCAGGCCTCCACAGTGGTTCGGATCCCACGTTAAACTGTAGGTCCTCCATTTGATCTCACAATCACCCTACCATTGCAGCTTAGCGTAAGTAGGTATAACCGAACGGGTGCTAATAATAATAATAATAATAATAATAATAATAATAATAATAATAATAATAATAATAAAATTAAAACAATGCCCTTGGGGAACAAAAAACCACCACCCTATAAAGTACAAAACTCCAAACAAATAAATGAAATAGCTATTCCTAGGTAAGTGTTAGAATTTAAATTGTATCTATATCGAATATGAAACAGGTATATAGATTAGCTAACAATGTATACATCTTCACTCCTAATAGTTTAATAATAGTAATAATAAACACATATTTTCTCATTTATAACTGTTCATTAAAATATTAATAGTTTATTTAATGCAACGTAGGAACTAAAACTATTAAGTTCGTAAGAAAATGTTTTCATAAATCACAACACTAATAAATATTTTAAATAGATATTTTATCGAACAATTATTCAATATATCTGAATCGTTGGGTGCGCGAGGTAAGTTTCAGGATCATGTTTGGTTTGCTCGTAGCTGGAAGTTCTGGGTTCAAATCTCAGTCACGTGGACCGAGGGCTGTTCTTCCCTAAGTGTTTATCCACGCTTCCTTCACGCAAATGCGGATATGCTTACTTTAATATATATTTTCTTTAGCTGTATTGCGTTATTATAATTACAATGTGATGGATAGTATCAGGGCCGGATTAATGATAATAATTCGTTTGGTATTAAACGTATTTATTTGATTATTTGAATTTTTATTGCGTGGGTAAGGAACGGGTCCAACTACTAGTTTTATTTACTTGTTGTATTTAACGCGCGCTTTTTGAACCAAATGATTATATAAGTACACGAGAATTTCTATAAGTGAGAACAAAAGCGCCTAACAATTTTGCCGGGAAAGGTATTTTCACAAACCTTACATGGTTATCTTACATACCACAATCAACATGGGACCATTGGCTTTACTTTCCCTCCAAAAGAAGTTATGCTATTAATTGTTATCACTTGAAAGAAATCCTTTGACCCCGGCGAGGTTTTAACCCACGAACACCGGGTCTTGAGGCGAGCACTTTACTCCAAGACCAGTGAAGTCGACCAAACTGCTAGCATAAAGATAGCGCAACAGGGTGACCTGGTGGTCTAGGGGTAAGGTGTCAGACTTCTGTGCTGGCGGCCGGGGTTCAATCCTCGGTCCCGGAAAAGATTTATCTGATTACCAAACCCTTCCTTCACCTCTGACAAGAAATCTTGTGAATGTGGGGAAAGCCAGGACTCCACCGTGGTTCGGATTCCACGTTAAACTGTAGGTCCTTCATTTCATCTCACAATCATCCTACCATTACACATTAGCGTAAGTGCGTACAACCCGAATGGGTAGTAAGACGCGGTGCTAATAATAATAATAATAATAATAATAATAATGATAGCGCAACAAACACAAAACCCAATATTTTTCGAGAATAGGAATAAAAATCTCAACTAAAATCATGTATGGCTGCACTAGTGAGCACGTAAACTAAATGCAAGTCTCATTTAGTCTTGCCTACTGGCAACGGGGAGATCGGGGTTCAATTCTCAGCCAGTCATTCTCGAAATATTTTTTCTAAATGTTATTCTTTTATTTCTATATGCAAGTATAGGTACATTTCACCTATATTCTACATTCATCACCCCTACCCTATTAACGGGAGTAAATTTGTATAGCCCTAACGGTTAGTAAGGAAATGAGCTAAAAACTAAAGTCGAAGAACGCCGAGCAGGACCTTATCTAGGGTGTTGTGCTCATTATAGGATCCAGGGAAATCCTTACTAAAATGACAAATAGCTATTTGTGCTAACTTTTATGCATTTTTTTAATCTGCTTATTGTTTTTCTCATTAAAAAAACTTTACACGAATCAACAAATTGAGGAGCTTTGAGCGTAAAATCACCACTCCTCTTTTGATTAGAAAAGATGTCAAATATATAATGTCAATAGATATATTGTATTTGTTTATTTCTAAGAGAATTTTAAATATTTTATTCCTATAAGCTCGTTAGGAAATAAAAATATTTATGGTTATTTAAAAATTAAACTAAAGATTAGGGCCAATGTTAAAGGGTGTTAAATTAGTGAAGAACATTTTTTTAAATAACGGCTGTTACCATAAGCCACGGATTTTTGTTAAACAGTATATTGACTTAGTGTTAACATTTATTACTAATTCCCTTTTTAATTTATTGTTTTACAAACTTGGGTGCATTTTATGTACTTGAAATATCAATTTCGTGTTGACAACTACAAATATGTTTTATGTTACATACTGTTTTTGGTTTGACAAATGCTGTGCATTTTTATTAATTTATTTTAAACTAATATTATTTAAGCATTTTTTTTTTTTGTTTTCACTACATGAACGTCATTGTTCAACGCTCGATTTATTTATCTGACCATAACATAATAACTGTCCAGATAGCTAGACATTCTTTGGTGACTAAATATTATATTGTGTTTACTGGGGAGGGGGCTAAAGAAGAGACTTATTTCAAATAATGGTTTAGGGTGAAATCATCTCACATGTATAATTTACTAGCAGGCTGATCCATTCTTTGTACTATATCAAACTATTCAAATTAGGACGTTCAACATCCGGCTACTAGCATTTATATAATTACTCCTTGCACAATACCAAGCTAACTATGGCAATAGTAATTTAAATTTTACGCTCAGCGTTCACTCTTAAATTTTAAATTTTAACACTTCTTACTTTCTGGAGTAGTCCTTCTACCTTACCCCCAAATTCCAATTTTCTACCAAAGTTAAAACGTCTTTCTTATTTTGACTACCTCCTCCAAATCCTGGAGCCCAATTTTGAAATTCCTCATTTTGTAAATTTTCCTTGTTAAATGAGGTAGTCCTTCTAAAGATCTTCAAAATTTTAATTTTTCATCCTATTTCGAAGGGGCTTTGATTTTTCTGAACACACACCTAAACTCCTTTTGTTTTTATATATTACTAGCATGAAGTACAGCTTTGCCCGAGAATGAATAGTTTAGGGTAACTAAAAAGATTAAAAAGAGTAAAAAATTAAATCAAATTAATTTTTAAGGGTTATCTAATAAGTTAAAAATAAGGTTTAAGTATATAAAAGGGGTACTAAAGGAAAAGTGACGGACAGACAGACGGCATTGCGGAAATCATGTTTTTGGTTTCAGGGGGTCATGAAACGTTGACATTTATCGAAATTTCGTGTTAGATTTTTTTGACAATCACAATACTAGAAGATATAGATCGTTTCTTTGTATTTGTTTTTGTTATTTTTAAACAGTAAATAAGGTAGTTTTAATTCAATATTTATCTGGCTATGGCCTTGCATACAATATATAGAGTCTAGTATGAATTTGCTTTTTTTCACTAGGAAACTCAGGGGTTATTTTAATGTGATCATTTATTTCTTTTGAAATATAAATTGTAAACCTGGTTTTAAAAGGTATCTTATGCACTCGACACATCTTTAATGCTCTTTATTTTAACAATCACATAATTAATGTATTTATTAAACTAGTATTGAGTCTTGGGGGAGACCAATTCCCAGTTTTTCCTCTATTGGGTGTGCCACTGACCTATATATATATATATATATTGGGTTATATATATATATATATATACACATATATTGGGTAATATATATATATGAGTATATAATATCCAAGGAAGAAAAAACAGAGAAATTCTGCACTAGTCTTTTTTCGGTGGTATAGCTTCAATTTGAGGAAACACTCAAATTTTCTATGTTAATAGGCTGCCATTTATAAATTATCAGAACTACATTATATCTATTAAAATAACTGATTTTTTTTTTTGCTTAGAAACATTTTTGACAATATTTTATTTTGTGATAAATTAATGGAAAATTATCACTTTATAAACAATTTAACGTAAATTAAAATGTATAGTACGACACAATCTTACATACTTTCTCATTTAGTAACTAACCAAGAGTTTGTTTACTTCCATTGTATATTACAATTAGGAAATAAATTTTCATAATTTGTCGCCAGTAGCCCATAAGGGAATGTCTGTGCGGTGCACTGTACCATTTATTTATTTTTTCAAACCTCTAAACACTTTAAGCAAGTTTGATCCTGCTAATTTTAAAGTATGGTGTTGCGAGTAAAGACATGCCTACTTTGATGAGTTTTGTTTAAATCTTTATATTAATTGTATAAATCCGAAAATGACCGAACTCGATTGAGTATATACATTAATTTGGACACCCTTCGCTTATAAATTGTGGGCAGGACGAAGATCACAAACCAAACATGTTGTGTCCTTGTATATTATGTGTGCGTGTGTGTTCAAATATCATACATACACACACACACACACAAGTACATTTCTATAATTTTTATTTTTAATTGTTTAACTTTTAAAAATTCAAACCGTTCTATTCTCAATGAATAGTTCTTAGATCAGGCTTGAAAAACTCCGGGCTATTTAAAAAAGAAGTTGGGATATATTAGGTTTTATTGGGTTTGTTGTGGTGTGATTAAAGGTATTATGTATGTTATCTGATTAAACCAATCATTCTAACATATTAATTAGTGCCTAGACATCTTGTGAATGTGGGGAATGCCAGGCCTCCACCGTGGTTCGGATTCCACGTTAAACTGTAGGTCCTTCATTTCATCTCACAATCACCCTACCATTACACATTAGCGTATGTGCGTATAACCCGAATGGGTAGTAAGACGCGGTGCTAATAATAATAATAATTAGTGCCTAGACTGTTACTTTAAAAAAAAAATAACGTCCACTCCTAGCAATAATATATTTTATAAATCAATTTTTTTAAGGAATTAAAACAATATACATTAGTTAACAAAATTCAAAATAAGACTTTCATGCAATCATGTTAGTAAAATTTGGTTCTTACAAAAGAATGTTTTAAATTTAAATTGTATGTGTATTTATTAAAATATTCAATAACATTAGTTTGATCTAGTCCTATGTTAGTATGTTTAATTCCATTTCCAATCTATCTACATTTTTATTTAAAGTAATTAATCATATTTCAAATATTAAAAGGAAAATAGACTAACTACTTTAAAAGATTAGACAATTGCTTTGTATTCAAAATATAATAAGTTTTTTGATTTTTAAGTGGGTATTTTTAATAAAAACCCATGTGGGTTTTTTTGGGCGCTGGATAGAATTGTAACAACCCTGTCTTAGCTAACTATACTTGCTTTAATTATATGCAATTGTAACAAAGAGCTATTGCATCCATATTATTTACCTTTACATTTTTATCTTTATTGTTAACTTATATTGTTGACGTGACTCTATATGAAATTCAATCCTCGGTCCCGGCACAGATTTATCTGATTACCAAACCCTTCCTTCACCTCTGACAAGATATCTTGTGAATGTGGGGAATGCCAGGCCTCCACCGTGGTTCGGATTCCACGTTAAACTGTAGGTCCTTCATTTCATCTCACAATCACCTTACCATTACACATTAGCGTAAGTGCGTATAACCCGAACGGGTAGTAAGACGCGGTGCTAATAATAATATATGAAATTTATTTAATTTTATTATAAGACCACTTTTTCAATTACATTTTTACATACTGTTGTTTGATACTTGTAAACAATAGGAAACCCCCAAAACAACATTACTCAGTCATTTAAGGAAATCTTCTATTGTTATACTTCATTTCAACATTAGTTAATTGGGTGACCTGGTGGTCTAGGGGTAAGGTGTCAGACTTCTGTGCTGGCGGCTGGGGTTCAATCCTCGGTCCCGGCACAGTTTTATCTGATTACCAAACCCTTCCTTCACCTCTGACAAGACATCTTGTGAATGTGGGGAATGCCAGGCCGCCACCGTGGTTCGGATTCTACGTTAAACTGTAGGTCCTTCATTTCATCTCACAATCACCCTACCATTACACATTAGCGTAAGTGCGTATAACCCGAACGGGTAGTAAGACGCGGTGCTAATAACAACAATAACAACAATAACAACAACATTAGTTAATTACTAACTTCTAATACTTAATTTAAGTAATTTTAAAGATTAGACACTTTACTAAGATTTTTGTTTATTAATAAATAAATAAATGCCAGGCCTCCACCGTGGTTCGGATTCCACGTTAAACTGTAGGTCCTCCATTTCATCTCACAATCACCCTACCATTACACATTAGCGTATGTGCGTATAACCCGAATGGGTAGTAAGACGCGGTGCTAATAATAATAATAAATAAATAAATGTTTAGTTTGTCATTGGTTTTATTTATTGTTCTTTCCCTAACGCTAAATGACTGGATTTTGTAATTACAATGGGAATTAAACACACATGGAAATGTATTAACTTTTTCACAATTGTTTTGTAAAGTATTGTAAAATGTTACTTAATATAATTTATATTTTTATTTTCTTTAGGTTGAGTATACTAGTTGAGTGGACCTTTTATTTTAACGATTAACTTTCAATTAGAATTATTTATTGTATTAATTAATGCATAATATCAAGGTTTTAGGCCTACACCTTAATTAGAAATACAAATCTAATATACTATTATTGATAAATAATAATATACTATATTATACATGTGTACACACTGAAATAATGTTGAATGAAAACTACTACAACTATGTATAATTTTGAGATAGAACCCAAACCCGGCCTTCCAAACATTAGGCGAGAAAAAAAAAAGAAGAAACTGACCCCCTACTTTCCTTGTCTCGGAATCTATTTTTGGAAAGAATTTATATCTCCCCGTCAGTCAACCCTACAGGAGACGAGATGTCTAGCTGTACACAAGTGAATTAACAGAGGGGGAAATATGAATTGTTCTCTACAAGCACGAAGCGTAGCGGATTTAAAACAAAATAGAAGGTATGGGGGTTCCCTCTTAAGCAGTAACGTAGCCAGAAGGATGGGAGTAAGGACCCCCCGCCCACCCCCCCTGAGTATCTGGCTCATAAGCGTTAGCCCCCTCTGTGTTCTGCCAGCTTAGAACAGTTACTTAATCCTGTTCTTAATTCATTTTGAACTTTTACTTATGTCCTTTGTGTGTTTTAATTTGAGTATATATATATATATATATATATATATATATATATATATATATTTGTTTTCATTTTTCTATGGTGTCTCGGCTTGAAAATATTGTATAACCTATAGCTGATCAATACCATGGTACCCGTATGTTTGTTTGAACTGAGCCGAGATCTAACACGATCTCAATGTGTACTTGCACTGGTTGCAGGAGGAGGGATGGCTGTTCGGGGAGGTACGATCTGGTCAATATATGGGGGAAGGAGGAACTTCCCTTTAGACACCCCCGAAATGAAATATTGGCTACATTACTGAATTAAGCGGGCGTGCACCCGCGTTTGCGTGAAGGGTAATTGGGAAATATTTTAGAAATAAAAATCTCGGAACACTCTCCATAGACCTCGTGTCCACTGATGTGGGTTATGTTATTTTTTAATGTTGTTAAAATTCGTTTTGCCAATTATTAAATAATGTTTGTATAATTGAACATCTTCTCTGCGTGTTTGTTAAATCAATGCTTGGAACAAGAATACAATTTTCCTTTTACAAATATAATTGCCCGTCAGTATACATATTGTAACGTCTTTTTATAGGTGAATCACATCAATCTCTTGTATAAATATATAATTGTATGGGTAATTTAATATTCTTAAAACCAATTGTACGTGAGGAAGTATCTATACTTTGTTTGATCATGGCTCCTTTGTGAGATGAAGTAAACCTGTAATCCTGTTTAAATTATAAATGCTAATCATGCTTCCGAGCAACTGAACAGCACTGGTTTCAGTCATGGCGTGGCTACTTGAAAGCGAACGTACTTGAGAGACGGTAGCTGTTGACTAGAGAGGCTTTCATGCAAATTTTATAAGAAGAAGTAAAAAAAAAGTAACCCCTCATCGTTCCTGAAAACTTTCCAAGTAAAAGAGCAGGAAATTGAGGGCTCCGTGAAAAGTAGATAACATGTAAGCAGATGGTCGTGTTCTCACGGCGATGTATGTTTGAAGTTGATCCCTTCAACTACGAGGCTAGCTTGTCCTGGTGAACATGAGAACTTTGGCATGACCTAGCAGTGTTCGACATCTTAGTGCTTGAAAATATCAATACTTGCTCTTTCATTATATTTGGTTTCTCTTCTAGTCTGACTTTTAAGGATATCTAATGGAAGCAATGAAATATTTCAAAGAAACCCTCATTATTTTTAATGAGAAGACAATTGGACCTTTCCATCTGACTTGAAAAAGAGAACACGCGACTGTACAAATATAATGTCAGTAACCAAGAAAAGGTTGTTGGAAATATTTGCTTTTTTCTAAACAATATCGTCAAACGAGGAAATTGGTATCTTCCAAGAACTTGGAATCGGCATCAGTTCAACAATCTAAGACAATAACTATCGACAATACTTCAAGACCTTAAATAGTTGAACAACTTATTTTACTATTTTCTTTCTATACCTGTTAGCTGTCAGGTCTTATTTTCACCCCAACGTAGCAGAACTGTTCAACAGAAATAGTTTTAGAATTCACGCCTTTCTCTAGAAAAAAATATAATGCTATGGGATTACGACAAAATTGGAAAATTATTTTTTTTTTTCAGAAAGAAGTTGAAAGTAAGACATTTCCTTAAGGTGGAATAGATGGGGACGCGACTAAAGGCCAGTTTTTTTTTGCAGTGTTTATGGCAAAGCATTTTTGGCCAAATTAAATAAAATATTACTTCAGTACAAACATAGAGTTTAATTTTCTTCACATGTTGATATCAACAGGTCCTGAATATTTGTCATGAGCATAGCGGCACTATCTAACAAACTTTTTAAATGAAGAGAAAAAGTTGTCATTAAATTCCAGAACATCCTTTAAACATCAAAGAAATTTCCAGGCTACCATGTGAAGATAATTAAATTCTATGTTTGTACTGGAGCAATATTTTAATCTTCCATCCCACCTTAAGTGTGAAAAGTAAGGTTAAACTATAAATATTGTTACGCCCCACCCAAGAAGGACGGTCGCTCTGGTCTTGGACCGAAGCTGCGAAGGAAGCCAGCTTGTCTTACGCCAACTAGCACCGATAGAACGCACAGTAGTATGGAATGGATTATACCTATAGTCTTCCTCTTTCCCTTCTTGCTAGTGTACATAGTATGTATAATTAGTAATAAAGAGAACTGTAATACTTACACATCATGTTTTGTAACTCACCGACAGATTCAATGCAAATAATTTTAAATATGAAAAGATGGGTTGTTGTTGATTTAATATGCAGATGAAATTATAGTTTATTATGCACATAATTTGTCTATGAGATATCAGGTAAGATTACCACTTGTTAATATATATTATGTCCAATTAAATTCCCAACTCAGGTGGATAGCCTCTTTCTCTGGAACGTTCTCTCCTCTGTTAGATGTCCTATAGGCCTATATGCTCCTATCATAAAGAAGAGACCTGTCAGCAAGTCCATTCTCATTCCATTGCTCACTCATCAGCTACATAGACCCGTAATCCTGGCCACAGAAATACCACCACTGAGCTGTCTGTATATATAATCACTGCTACCTATTAAGTGTATACGCATATATGATAATTAATTTCTTTGGTGGAGTAGGTATGAGGAAGGAGGCATTTCAGAGGTAATCTACCAGCATTTATATTTAGAAGGAGAGTGGAAAACCATTTAGGAAAAATCAAATTCATTTGACCCGATCAGGATACGAACCTTGATCTACCCGTATTCAGCAGGTGAGCCTAACATAAGAATGACGCCTTAGACCATGCGGCTACTAAAGGGGGTTACTAAGCTATTAAATTACACACTATCACGACCACGACCTTAAATTTAGCCCCACATATAAAAATATGAATAACAAATTGATCAACATGAATAAGTAGTAGGCCTATTGCGGTAAAAATTACAAATAACATATAGCAATTAATAGGGCTCATGTTAAGAATACTCACCCAACTTAACCTGTCTTGACGTTTCTTAGTCACATGGGCCGTTTCATATCAATTCTCGACCTTAGTACCTCTTGTTCATCTAGTCCATATCTCCCCCTCACCACCATTTTACAACTTCAAAAAATGTTACACTTACAAGGCCTCAAACATGGTAGGAGTCCTTAGCCACTCACATCTTATATTGCATGGTGAGCATTCGAACCACTCCTCCTCCAGTATTCATCTACGTCACCATCTCATTACGACACTTTTTTATTATAAAATAAAAACAAACAAATGCATTACAAAAGAAGTTACGCTATAAATTATACATTTTAAAATATTCATACGATTATTGTGAGAATCATCAGAACCTAGACATTCACCAGAGGCTTTATTATTTTTGCTTTTAAATTTTTCGAACAACTGAATATCTGGACAAACAGGCTTGATCAATTTGTATTGGTAGAAGCCGCATTGAATACTTTATTTTAGCACCGTGTTATACTGACCGTCCGGGTTATACGCTCAGGGTCACGTCTAGGGGGTAATTGCCCTGGGCCTCATATTCTAGGGGGTCACATTTCCTCCAAAAATTATTAAATTCATTTATAGTTATTATTCTAAACATCACATCAATTAGTGTGCAGTGATAGGATTCCATTCCAAATTCCTGAAAACCCTAACTTTATGTAATTTAAGATTTACATTATTTGAGTAATGTGGTGCAGTACAGTAGAATACGCCATCATTGTGCTACCGCTGTCAGTCCACAGAAAACTAACAGTACGATGGTGCAAAGAGGAATATAATTATGTTAAATTTGTTTACATTTAATAAAGTACAATCATTTAATGAGTTGATTAATATTCAATAAAATATGGTAAATTATTAAGTACTTAACATAAGTACCGAGTACGTATCAATATGGGCCTATTATAATGGCTTAATGCTAAAACTGAAAAACTGCCGTACAAAGGGGGCCTCCATTTTTTTTCTTTCTTTTTTTTCCCAGACCTCACATTTTCTTAAAACGGACCTGTATACGCTTATGTACTATTTACGCTAATGGTTTAAGTGATTAGGAAGGTTATATTCAGATGGAGTGTACTCACATTTGCGTGAAGGGAGAGTGGAAACCCATTTAGGAAAACCCACCCAACCGAGATCAGAACTTCTGTCACCCCGTCATCGGCAGTCGAGTCTATTGCGAGAGTAGCGCGTAAGAGCATGCGGCCACATAAGCCGGTTTTTTCTTTGTTTTTAAATGTCTTCTTAGTTGAATACTCTTATATTAATTTATAGTTCTTTAAAAGTATCCATCTATCAGTTGGAAAGTACCTTTCATCGAATACATCTATATATTTGGATATTTGCGAAAAATCTTTTATTTAAAATTTGGTTTTGATACTATAGGCCTATAAATTTTGATTTAGTTTTAGAAATTTGGAAAATACTTATTAGCTTTAAAACATTTAGGCTTCATTTTTATTACTTAAAATACCTTATAGTTGTAGTATGCAACAAATGAAATATTCAAATTGATCCACAGATCTACTGTCGCTAAATGTAGCCCCGTTTGTTTTACGGCGTATTGAAGCGTTCGCTATACGATAATTGCCTCTGGACTAATAAATGTTGAGTAGGAATAGATTATCAATGATTTAATTAGCTTACGAAAGTCTTAGTGGAAAAACTCTTTTCAATGATCGGCTTGCCGGTTGAGAGATACTTCTTGCTTCAAACTGGAAGGACCCATGGAAATTTGGATTAACCGTCATTAATGGTGAGAATATATATATATATTAAATTTGAGGTGTGATTTTCATTTCTACGAAATCGACTTGGAAAAATATCTTGTTAATTTAGAATATATTTTCTTCTTGTAAAATTTCGCCTTGCAGAACGATGACGGTAACGATGAGTCAACTAAGAGATGATAAATGATCAAGCATATATTGATTTCATATTTAAATAAGAGGAGAATAACCGTCCTCTTGACATTTCTTTAACGTTGTTCTTTACTTATCCTTGATCCATCATCTTAATTTGGTGGGCTCGTGATAGGTTTGAATATTTGCTTTAATAATCGTTCAGACTCTATTCTTGTATTACGTGATTGATTATAATTTTCATTAATAGCATTATTTGCTTGTATAATGCCTTTAAATACCTTATCTTCCTACTCCATGATGAAATGGGACTAAATTTTAGATACATAAGTAGTTGTTCTAAAACATTTTATAATTAAGTGGTATTTAAAAATATTATTTTTGCGTATAAATTAATTGAAATGGTGCTGGATTTATTCAAAAATTCGAGAAAATGGCATATTCTTTGAAAGAATTTGATTTAATAGATTTGTTGTAGTTGAGCCAGGGCGGTGCCCTGGCACTTTTTTAAGGGGTAAAAGGTAGAATATGAGGCATAGTACAAAATGATTGATTGAATCAATGAAATAAAGACAAAGAGAGATTAAATTAAAGTATAAAAGCAGCTTAAAGTGGGTAATTCAGTCTAATGGAGATTACTGAGATGCAGCGACACCAATCATTAAATAGGATCGGTTCGGTTGTAATTATTGAGCAGTATAAATGACAATCTAAAAACTAAATATTTCACAACTAGGCATTTCAAGACGTGGAATGGAAGACATGTTTGTCACGAATCATATTCATAACTTATGAAGGATTTTGAAATACTGAACTCTGACTTGTGGTTGATTTATATAGGAGAGAGGCGAGGACTCAATAAACTACCTTTGCAGCCGTTTCAGAACACAGTTAAAAAGAAAGGCTTTCATTGGAATTGTGTACTGCGTTGACTTTGGAGTAAGACGTATTCTAGAGTCTCAAACTTTTAGAAGATTGATTAAAATCAATTTATCCTTCTGGGTGTGAGCAAGGTGTTGGTGTAATCAACTTATTATTATTATTATTATTATTATTATTATTATTATTATTAGCACCGCGTCTTACTACCCATTCGGGTTATACGCACTTACGCTAATGTGTAATGGTAGGGTGACTGTGAGATGAAATGGAGGTCCTACAGTTTAACGTGGAACCCGAACCACCGTGGAGGCCTGGCATTCCACACATTCACAAGTTGTCTTGTCAGAGGTGAAGGAAGGGTTATGGTAGTCAGATAAATCTGTGCCGGGACCGAGGATTGAACCCGGACCCCACCACAGAAGTCCGACACCTTACACATAGACCAACAGGTCACCTAATCAACCTATTAATAGCTCAATTTCTTTCACCTCTGACAAGACGTGTATTATTCACAACTTGTGAATGTGTGGAAAGCCAGTCCTCCACCGTGGTTCGGATCCCACGTTAAACTGTAGGTCCTCCATTCCATTTCATCTCACAATCACCCTATCATTACACATTAGCGTAAGTGCGTATAACCCGAACAGTAATAATAATAATTGCTCCATAACGCTGATTTCTGCTTATTAATAATGTTGCATCATTAACAGTGGCGGCTCGTTGCTAAAATTAGTGGGGGTTCTGCTCCAGAAAATGTTTAGCCTTTGTTTTAAATTGTGTAAAAGGAAAAAACACACACACACGTATATATATAAAGAACATTTATTCAGGAACTTGATAAAATCTTAACAAAAAAAAAAAATATTTTTCACTTACTTTTACTTAAATTGTTACAGTTTAAGCTTGACCTATTAATTTAAAAATGAAATCCATTCTTGTTTTAATTTGCGCAAAAAGTTCAATAATTTTCTCCTTGATCTCTGGATGACAATTGAGGAAATTTTTCTCCATTGAATGTACTGCAATCGCATTTAGTCTTTCTGTTAAATAAAAGAACCGAAAAAAAATCAAATAGAATAGCATAAACTGGGGGATGGCCACTGAAGTACTGACATTAAGCTTAAAGAATATATATTGTACTACAAAAATAATGAAAGAATTAAAGAAAAAAGGACTCATTATATTAAATTTTATCGATAATATCAAGTGTAAATAGGGGGTGCTGTAGTTCCGCAGTGCCTATACACGAGCCGCCACTGATCATTAATGTTCCTCCAACTAAATGTTCCCCCTTTGAAGCATTGGGACCAACTACCACACGTCCAGACCTGGTTGCTGTATCATCATAATATGGCTGTGGCGACAAAATCTCGTCATGTCTATGACAAAGCTGTTCATGAGCACAACAAAAATGGATGAGATTGAATTACACAACAATTATTTATACCTTGTATTTGCATCTGGATCTGTAAAACCCTCAAAACATATTTTAAATGATAAACGTTCAATTCTAGACTTGATTAATTTTCAATTTAGTATGTTTAAATATAAAGTTACTTCGAATTGGGAGGATGACAGCCGAGGTAAAGTCTAACTTTTCTTTACCACTACACCCCAGCACAGAGCATGCATAAATATTGACACAAAATTATTTCTGGTCAATTTCCTTTGAGAATCTAAATCTTCTTAGTAATCGAGGTTAACAACGTTGGGCTGATTTAATTTGTAACCAAACTTTGATATGATCAACATGGTGAGGTAGCCGCATCAGTGCCCATATGGTCTAAAAGTGTCACTTTCGCAATATACCGGACTGCTGATGATGGAGATATCAAGGTTAGAATCCATATTGGGTTTTCTGAGAGAGGTTGATTTAAATTGTTTTCCACTTTACCTCCATGCAAATGCGGGTACACATCCTGTAAATTAAACCTTCCTTATCCCTAGCATATGAGTATAATTAATACATAGGCATATAGCCCGAATGGGTAGTAAGGCGTAGTGATAATACATATATAGGCCTATAGTAAACCCTCGCCTATATGGACCATTGTTAAATCATTGACTTTGTAGATTTAAAGAAAGCTATTTTGAACTGCTTGACAGTCACTTCTGAATTACCTGTGCAGTTCCTTTTATTCGAGAACAATTGACTACCGCCCAGCTGAAGAGGAGGGGGTTGAGATGGAAGATGTATGTGCGATTGTGCGACTGTGCGTGTTTGTGTACGATGTAAACGTGCGTGTATTTACGTGTTTGAGGCTGTATGTTTGTGCCATTGATCTCTATAATACAACTGGATGAACATCTGTGGCTGAAATTTTCGAGCTGTCGTCTGCATACCAATGTGAAAGAGAGGAAGAAACTTTCGGGTATCTCTTTCTCTCTTGCAACCATACAAGGCAATGTGGCATTTTGACATCGTTCATTAATTTGATTGAATATATTAGATACATCAATGTGTGAGTGGTTAAATTAATATAAATGTTATTAAAAGCTTTGAAGAACATAACAAAGTTCAAACCTGGTTAGTGTTTTCTTTAAATAAGTTGCTGTAGCCTAACATATGATTATTTTTTAAGGAAGCTCGCTTTTAAGGCCTTATCTCGTAACAGAATCCTACCCTATAGCTGTGTTCAGTTAGGATAAAAATACTTCCAGAAGGAAATTTCTACTTTCGTTATAAATAGCCGTTTATCCTACCAAAATATTATATATATGATAGTATTCTGGTACGAATAAAGCCTTACAGATTGGGATTATTACTAAAATCAGAAATTAGTAGATTCCGTACTTCCCACACTCTTATAACCTACATTATCATTTGAACGTAAGACTTCTACACAAAGTGTGCCATTCAAACAAATGTAATGCAGTTTTTAGCTAACTTGTTTCATTATAGTTATTGAACTTTCAACATAATATGATTTCTGAAAGCAATATACAAGACATGAGCCAACTTTAAATATATATATATATATATATATATATATATATATATATATATAAAATTATAATACTTTCTACAAGCCTATAACCTAAGTGATGAGCTGAATGTATGGCAACTACACAAAATTTGTCATTCAAACAAATGTAATCAAGTTTTAAGATACCTTATTCATTATATTTATCGAAGTTTCAATATAATATGGTTTCTGAAACCAATATACAAGCTAATAACCAACTTTAAATATAAGTGTAGTTTTGGCAGACTGTAAACAGCATTGATGATAACTACATAATTATTTAAATATGTCAAAGATTGTATTCGTATTTGTACAGTATTACCTGTAAAATTGAATTGTGTATCCTTTAATGTAAATGTTTCTTCAATAAAGTGTGATATAATACTTCACTCTTTTCAAACAATAACACTTTTATTCATCTGATACATGTTTTCGTACAAGAACATTGAAAGAAACCGTTAAATCTGTCGTGTTCTCCCCAACCCCCAGTATAGCAGTCGATAAACTTGAGCGTCACGCTTTTGTCTATGGCAATGTGTATGTGTATGTCCATTATATATATATTTTCACAAACCTTACAGGGTTATCTTACATACCACAATCGACATGGGACCGATGGCTTTACTTTCCCTCAAAAAGAAGTTATGCTATGAATTGTTATCACTCGAAAGAAATCCTTTGACCCCGGCGGGGTTTTAACCCACGAACACCGGGTATTGATGCTAGCACTTTACTCCAAGACCAGTAAAGTCGACCAAACTGCTATACTTATTATATGATTGAATGCTCAAGTATAAAGATAGCGCCACAAACACAAAACCAAGTATTGTTCGAGAATAGGAATAAAAATATCAACTAAAATCATTCATGGCTGCACTAGTGAGCAGGTAAACTAAATGCAAGGCTCATTTAGTCTAGCCTACTGGTAACGGGGAGATCGAGGCTCAATTCGCAGCCGGTCATTCTCGAAATATTTTTTCTAAATGTTATTCTTTTATTTCTATATGCAAGTACAGGTACATTTCACCTACATTATACCTTCATCACCCACACCCTATTAACGGGAGTAAGTTTGTATAGTCCGAACGGTTAGTAATGCAATGAGCTAAAAACTAAAGTCGAAGAACGTCGAGTAGGACCTTATATAGGGTGCTGTGCTCATTATAGGAGCCGGGAAAAACCTTACTAAAATGCCAAATAGCTATTTGTGCTAACTTGCATGAATTTTTTTTAATCAGCATATTGTTTTTCTCATTAAAAAAAACTTTACACGAATCAACACATTGAGGAGCTTTGAGCGTAAAACCACCACTCCTCTTTTGATTAGAAAAGATGTCAAATATATAATGTTAATAGATATATTGTATTTGTTTATTTCTAAGACATTCTTAAATAATTTATTCCTATAAGCTCATTAGGTAAATACAAATATTTATGGTGATTTTAAAAAAGTAAACTAAAGATTAGGGCTAATGTTAAAGGCTGTTAAATTAGTTAAGAACATTTTTTAAGGGAAGAACATTTTTAGCATCGGATGTTTTATGATAGACACGAAACAAACATAAATAGCCATAACTTACCCCGTTTGCTTGTTGACTGGGGCTGCGTGGAAGAACGACACAAAACAACCTAACGCATCTTCACTGAACCGGGAAAATTGAATACTGACTGTGAAGACTGAATGGCAAGTTCAAGCCAACGCCTTGGGTTGAATGGACTTGCGCAGTAAAGAGATCCCCTCCGAGAAGATTCCCGAACGCCCACGGCCTCTCTCGAAGCGAATCAACTTGCGCTTTCTTGTGTTCCTCTTTTATTCTCGAATGTTATTCCCCCTTTTATCCCATCTTCCCCTCGTCTGTGCTTTAGAGTATATATTCTGGTGCCTGTGGCTACGAACTTTACAATTGGGCCTGAGTAATATCAGGGATAGGATAAGCTCCGGCTTTCAGCTACGTAAAATGTAAGAACTAAATCCATTTTCGGCAAATTAGACTTCTTTTTTTTTTAATGTAAATCTTTTCAAAATTCAATTTTGGCTTAAATTTCAAATAACTTTAAAATTAATCTGACCGTTAGGAACATAGTTTTTTTTTAGAGATCACTTCATTGCAAGGTCAGGGCGAGTTATCGCCAGTAGAGTCACAAATAATCGATTGTATCGATTATGTACTGTATTGTTTAAATTAATGTTCACGGGAACTATTTTATATTTGAAATTAGTTTATCTTGTTGCCATTTGCTACGTCCCGTTTTAATGGGCGAATATTTAGTATTTGAATTTAACATATCTTATTGTCATACGCTATGTGCCATTTCTTATGGACAAATATTTAGTATTTGAATTTAACATATCTTATTGTCATACGCTATGTGCCATTTCTTATGGACGAATATTTTATATTTGAAATTAGTTTATCTTGTTGCCATTTGCTATGTCCCATTTTAATGGGCGAACACTTAATATTTGAATTTAACTTATTTTGTTGTCATATGCTATGTGCCATTCCTAATGGACGTATATATTATATTTGAAATTAGATTGTCTTGTTGTCATAGACTAGGTGCCATTTTTAAAGTATAAATATTTAATGATGGATTTCAAATTATCATGTTGTTATTTACTATGCGCCATTTCTTATGGGCGACATCTTAAGTTAACATTTAAGTAATCTGATGAATATTTAACCTCAGACTCTTTAGCTTTGACTTCAATTCATAGTTGTTTATGAGTTTAATCTATTTTCTTTATACATCGCAACAACAACAATGTATATATTTAATGGAACTGTTAAACATCTAATTGAGCTATAGCTAATAAATATCGACTAACTTTGACTTATACTAATTCTTATTATATATACATCCCATCGTACCCAAGGTACTACGTAAAATGTATTTCTATTGTTTATTGTGAGTGGTAGGCAGGTTGCAGTCTCTAACTTTTCCTGAGGTAGACGATCCATTTCGATGGCTCATCAACAGGTGTGAGAGTTGCGAGCTTCAGTATTTGAATGTTTTGAGTATAACATTCAAAGTCTTGAACTCCATTGCACTCACTTCTATTGTTGTTCCCCCCTTTTTGTATTTTTTTGTATTATTTGGGCATCCTCCCCTTGAGGATGCTACACATTTTTTAAATAACGGTTGTTTCCATAAGCTATGGGATTTTTTTAAATATTACATTGACTTAGTGTTAACATTTATGACTAATTCCCCGTTTTTATTATTGTTTTACAAACTTGTGTGCATTTTTATGTATTTGAAATATCAATTTCGTGTTGACAACTACAAATATGTTTTATGTTACATACTGTTTTTGTTTTGACAAATGATATGCATTTTTATTAATTTATTTTAGACAAATATTAATTTAAGTAAAGTATTATTTTTTGCCACTACATGAACGTCATTGTTCAACGCTCGATTTATTTATCTGACCATAACATAATAACTATCCAGATAGCTAGACATTCTTTTGTGATTAAATATTATATTGTGTTTACTGGGGAGGGGGCTAGAGAAGAGACTTATTTCAAATAATGGTTTAGGGTGGAATCATCTCACATGTATAATTTACTAGCAGACTGATCCATTCTTTGTACTATATCAAACTATTCAAATTAGGACGTTCAACATCCGGCTGCTAGCATTTATATAATTCCTCCTTGCACAATACCAAGCTAACTATGGCAATCCCAATTTAAAATTCCCGCTCAGCTTTCACTCATAAACTTGAAATTTTAACACTTATCTTATTTTCTGGAGTAGTCCCCCTACCTTTTCCCCAAATTTAAATTTTCTACCAAAGTTAAAACGTCTTTTTTATTTTGACTCCCACTTTCAAGTCCTGGAGCCCAATTTTGAAATTCCTCATTTCGTAAATTTTCCTTGTTAAATGCGGTAGTCCTTCTAAAGATCTTCGAAATTTCAATTTTTCATCCTATCTTGAAGGGCCTTGGATTTTTCTAAACACACAAACTCACTTTTGTTTTTATATATTACTAGCATGAAGTACAGCTTTGCCCGGAAGAATAGTTTAGGGTAACTAAAAAGATTAAAAAGGGTAAAAATTAAATCAAATTAATTTTTAAGGGTTATGTAATAAGTTGAAAATAAGGATTAAATATATAAAAGGGGTACTAAGGGAAAAGTGACGGACAGACAGACGGACAGACAAATGGCATTGTGGAAATCATGTTTTTGGTTTCAGGGGGTCATGAAACGTTGACATTTATCGAAATTTCGAGTTAGATTTTTTTGACAATTATAATACTAGTAGATATATATCATTTCTTGTATTTATTTTTGTTATTTTTAAACAGTAAATAAGGTAGTTTTAATTCAATATTTATCTGGCTTCGGCCTTGCATACAATATATAGAATCTAGTATGAATTTGCTTTTTTTCAATAGGAAATTCAGGGGTTATTTTAATGTGTAGAGCTTTTATCGATTTTGAAATATAAATCGTAAAGCTTGTTTTAAAAGGTATCTTAAGCACTCGACACATCTTTAATGCTCTTTATTTTAACAATCACATAATTAATTTATTTATTAAAATAGTATTGAGTCTTGGGGGAGACCAATCCCCAGTTTTCCCTCTATTGGGTGTGCCACTGACATATATACATATATATATATATATATATATATACATACATATATTGGGTTTTATATATATATACATACACACAAAAGAGTATATAATACCCAAGGAAGAAAAAACAGAGTAATTCTGCACTAGTCTTTTTTCGGTGGTATAGCTTCAATTTGAGGAAACACTCAAATTTTCTATGTTAATAGGCTGTCATTTATAAATGATCAGGACAACATTATTATTATTATTATTATTATTATTATTATTATTATTATTATTATTAGCACCGCGTCTTACTATCCGTTCGGGTTATACGCTCTTACGCTAATGTGTAATGGTAGGGTGATTGTGAGATGAAATGAAGGACCTATAGCTTAACGTGGAATCCGAACCACGGTGGAGGCCTGGCATTCCCCACATTCACAAGATATCTTGTCAGAGGTGAAGGAAGTGTTTGGAAATCCGATAAATCTGTGCCGGGACCGAGGATTGAACCCCGGCCGCCAGCATAGGACAACATTATATCTATTAAATTAACTGACTATTTTGTTTTATTTTTGCTTAGAAACATTTTTGACAGTATTTTATTTTGTTATAAATTAATGGAAATTATCACTTTATAAACAATTTAACGTAAATTAAAATGTATAGTACGACACAATCTTACTTTCTCATTTAGTAACCAACCAAGAGTTTGTTTACTTCCATTGTATATAACAATTAGGAAATAAATTTTCATAATTTGTCGACAGTAACCCATAAGGGAATGTCTGTGTGGTGCACTGTACCATTTGTTTATTTTTTCAAACCTTTAAATACTTTAAGCAAGATTTATCCTGCTAATTTTAAAGTATGGTGTTGCGAGTAAAGACATTCCTACTTTGATGAGTTTTGTTTAAATCTTTATATTAATTGTATAAAGCCGAAAATGACCGAAATCTATTGAGTATATACATAAATTTGGACACCCTTCGCTTATAAATTGACGGCAAAAGGAAGATCACAAACAAAACATGCTCTCTGATTGGCCAAGCCCCTCCTTCCCCCACCCCTCCTTCCCCTGACCTACTTTCCTCTGATTGGCTGTTGGTTCTCCCCTCCCCTACAGCCGGCAAACCCGGACATGTTGATTCTTGCTGATTAATTATAAATTATTGTTAATTAATTGGTAGGATAGAGGTGTTGGTTTTTTTTATTTATTGCTGGCGTACGCCGGACATGTTGGTTGTTAATTAATTAATTGGTAGGGAGTTTTAGGAAGTTGTGGCATGCGTGTATCAGGGGGTACGCGAGACACTGGTTGAGATCCTTCTCTAACAGCTGGCGGTTGCACACTGTGAGCCCACGCCCGGACATGTTGGCTCTTGCTTATTAATTATTGTTAAGCGTTGAAGCATAGAGCCACCCAGGCCTCGCACTCCACGATTTTATAGTCTATCTCCCCCGGCTGTTCGCTAGCAAATGACGTAACCATCTCCAACAGGGGCACGCTACCTTCTGCTGACCAACTCACCCTTTCACTTTTTCTGAGGTCGTGAGCACTGGAATTCTCCCTCTCCACCCCTCCCCCAGAGACGGGGTTGTTAATCCTGGGTTTCTCCCTCCCCCGGTCATTACCTTCTGGAGGTGACGAACTGGGCAATAACCTCCGCTCACCTTGAGGAGTCTTTGCGTTGCTCAAAATAGGCACATGGTCTCGGCAAGACAGCTCAACAAATTCCCGTTAGACACCAGTTCCGCTCATACGTCCCATCAAAGTGGTCATGTTCAGGCTCCAACACCCGAGTCTATGACAGCTCTTTCTCCCAAACATCAAATGAAAACTTGTTGGTACTGGAGGGAGAGTGGAAAATCATCCGCGAACCACTAACGCCCGCCTCAAAAAATAGTTGTGTGTTCCTGTATAGTCCAATTTTAATCGGAATAGCCTTATCTTAAAGATATAAAAGTTACCATATCTACTCTCACATATTTATACGGTGTAATAATCAAGCAGGTTGCGTTCGTCCATTTTGCACCACAGTTTGCTAAACCAAACTTATTCATTCGGCGTCATGGGAGTACATGCAACCAGTTGTGTACCGTAGGTTTGCGCGACACCTGTTTTCACCACCGTGCTTGTTCATTCTGTGCGCGAGCACTTGTGCACCATCATTTGCTATTCATTCAAAACATATAAAATATATAAATTTATAGATATTGAAATATTTATGAAGAAATAAAACTATAGTTTGTAAGTCGTGTGCTGCTACCCACGTATAAAGTGAAAACAACCGTTATTCTTCAGGTCAATTATAACAGAAAAATAATTTAATGTTCGCAACTATATTTTGGAGGAATATATATATATATATATATATATATATTATATATATATATATATATATAGAGAGAGAGAGAGAGAGCTATTATATTGAATTTAATGTTCGCAACTATATTATGATGAAATATAACCCTATGAAAGTTTAAGCCCACATTTTGTATACCTCAATGCACCCAACATTTGCGAGAGTGAGAAAATTCCATATGGTACCCGCGTTTGCTATTCATTCGTATTTAGAATTTATAAAAAGTTATATAAACACCGGAATTTTTTCCTAGATATTTTACTTATAAACTTATGTAAAAGTTATTATTTATGTTATCAAAATATATATATATAGCCGCCATGATTTTTTTCCCCTAGGTATTTAACTTAGGAACACATGTAAAGGTTATACATTATTTAATAAAATGTAGTCGTCGTGATTGTTCCTTATGATATTTAAAATAAATTCAAGATCCTCATAGGTGTATTCAAGTACAAGTAACGAAACGGGGCTCGTCTGGTATGGTTCATTGACGAGGTTGGGGTTCGAACACTATCCTATTAAACTGAGGATATTTCCAACTCTCCCTCCATACAACTCCCTCATAAATACTTTCATTATTCCTGCCTCATTAGCGTATTTAAACTATTGTATAAGTAGTATTAATACCGTTAATTAAATATAGATATGCCTGTGCTAGCACAAGATGCCGAAAAAGTCAAATTACTAATTTTATTCGTTATATACTTTTCAATGTTAGTAGTTCCAACTCAACATTGGTCATCTTTAAAAATGTCTCACGTGCTTGTCCAGGGCTTGTGCAAAAAAAAAAAAAAATGCAGACAGTCTAATTTATAGTACTCAAAAACACAAAGAGCTGAAGTATTCGAAGACGATTGCTAAAAGTAGAACATCGTTTAAAACATAAATTTTGATAATTTTACATAGTGTTGATTTCAAACTTACGAATAGAAAAAATGTACCTTCATCTGCATGGAGGGAGGGTTTGCAGGGAGGGAGAATGGAAAATCTATTAGAAAAAACTTCCCGAAGTGCACCAGCATTTTGCAAGGGGGGGAGAACGTAAAATCTATTAGACTCTGTAATTGTATCTGTATAACGAATATGAAAACGGGTGTTTAGCTTAACATTGCATGTAACAGCAAGTTCTTAACATAAAGAATGACCACACGGTTTAAGGCGCTACTCTAGCAATAGACTATACTACTAAATATGGGAGGAAGTCGGAGTTTTAAGCGGTTGCTATACTAATTACGCTAATAGATTAGGAATTGGGAAGTGCGCCTGCATTTGCATAGAGGGAGAGTGGAAAATACCGCAAGTCTCCGTAATAAGCAAGTAGCGTGCTTGTACCACCGCGTTGGGAGGTGACACACCGATTTATCACAGCGTCTTACGTGAGATGAAAATGGTGGAATCCGGACCGCTGTAGAGGTCAGGCATTCCTCACAATACACTTCTTGTTAGAGGTGAAGGATGGGTTTGAAAAATCTGTGCCGTGACCGATGATTTAACTCCTGACGCATGCATAGAAGGCTGTCGCCTAAAGGACACTTTCTGTGAAAATTGATCTGTATAGTAAAGAACAACCCTTTAATACTTTTATTTTTATGCCTCATAAACAGCTTTGACTGTTTTCAGGGAGGCATTAATTAACGATTTGATCAAAAAAAAAAATAAAGACAACACGCTATAATTTTTATCGTTACTAATGCGTCTTTTTTTTGTTTTTTTAAATTTCAAGTGTACCGAGGCAATATTTCACACAGTAGGCTAAGTGTGTGGTTGCAACCTAAGATTGCTCAAGTATTGGTGAGACAATACGTATTTTTCCGCTTCTATTTTCGATGTAAATTAGAAAGGAGGGCGTTGGTTCTCCAGTGAAAGGGAGGTTTTGGTTCATATATATATAGGGATGAGTTTCGACCAACCCTCTGCCTTCTTCTTCTTCAAGTGGAAACCGCATGTCTCAGAACGACTGATTAATCAAGATGGAAAATTCGACATCTAAACCCAAGGTATTTCAATTCTCTTCTGTTACATAGCCTAAAAGTGTTCGATTTAAATTGTATGTGTGTTTGCTAGGGTTAAATTTGTGACTGTTTTAAAAGCTAGCATTTATTAATCTAATCATAATTCAACAACATCCACACAAGGTATTTCAATTCTCTTCTGTTACATAGCTTAAAAGTGCTTGATTTTAAATTTTAAATTGTCTGTGTATTTGCTAGGGTTAAATTTGCTACTGTTCTAAAAAAAACATATTTCATGCTTGAGTCAAATGTTGGTCTATGCGGTTATAGGACATTATAGGGTTGATTCAACTATTTAATTTTAAAGCTGTCTGTTTATTTGCCATGGTTATATTTGTGTATGCTCTAAACGTCTCCTTTTAAAAAAATAATCTACCTATAAATTCTAGGTGCTTAATCTAACCATAAACCATGTTTGCACCGCCACTGAGAGGGCGTCCCGGCTCGATTACCTCTTTGACAAATATTAGCTAATATGCGGGCTAATTTCTTGCCCACATGAACGATACTTATTTTCAGAGCGTGAAAACAATTATGCGTGAATAAATCCAAACTTTCTTACTGTTTGTATTTATAATAGCTATCTGCTTTTCCACCGTCAAAAAAGAACCTTTCTCGATAGTTAATGAATAAGTAGGTTAAAAGCTATAATATTATATATCTACAATTACTTATATAAATAAATGATGCCGGAACTTTCTCTCACTTCTTATCTTTGTGCGAGTAAGTGGTAGGTAGGTCTGTAGAAACCCTAAGTTTTGTGAAACTAAAATAACAGGTATTTACGTTGTTGTAGAAACACTATAGTAAGTATTGATTATTTATGACAGAACATGGATACACAACAGAGGATTTACTCCATACGTCAAGAGACAACCCCGAGAGCATACTTCTTTTCGGTCCCTCCCCCACCACCGCAACGGACCCGCTCCTGACGTGCAACAGGACAGCTCGGCTCCTCTCGTCATCACCACCGCTGACACGACTACAGATATTATCTGACACCCCCTTTAGTATTAGATTACGGGCATTTGCTCCTAATAACCCCCCGAACCACAAGCAAGCTATTGGGCCCTCCACAAGACACCCCGCCCTATTCCTAATATAAGGAACCGCCCCGTTAGACCGGTGTGTGTTGTCAGACACCAGCCAAGGGGGGGAGTGATTCCGTAGGCTTTATAATGATAATCATAATAATAATTGACGATCCTAAGCCATGGTTTTTTTTAAGTGTGTGCCACGTTCCCTTCACGTGAAAACATTTAGGGTTATGCGTGCCTAAAATACGAACTTGTTTAATTTATTGCTGGCACTTTAAATATATATTCATGAACGATACTTATTTTTTCTCGATCAGGAGTCACTGGTTTGATGAAAAAACGCAATAACTATTATGTGTGGCTAAAATCCTATTTTTCTTAGTGTTTGTATTTATAATAGCTGGCTGCTATAGATTGACACTAAGAAAACTTTCTCACCCGTTAATGAATAAGCCGGTTATAAGTTATTTAAATATAAATGGCACGGTGCAACTCAAAGTAAAACCTAACTTAATTGTTTAGATGAGTCCTGGTGGAGCACCGACGGTATGACAGCGGTACAGCAGGCAGCGGAGATAGCGCAGAGTAGAGAAAGTTTGAGGTTGGCGGACAACCTCTTAGAGGCCATGGTAGCCTATCTGGCCGACGTTGTCCGCCGACACCCATCCAGGGACCAGCTGCCTCCTGCCACCGCTGTTACAGAGGACGTGCGGCTCTCCACGCAAACCCCGGGGTACCCTTGGTCACCCAGGACTTTCCACAGGCGCTTCCTCCAGCGTCTCCGGACGGTTCCCTGCCGGACAGGCTGAACGTAAGGGAGCCTCTGGACACGCTGCCACAACCGTCTCCAGGTACCTCGGGGGTACGCAAAACTAATTAAGGGATTTGGATAGGCCGTGTTGACAAGAGGAGAGCAACGTGGCCTATCCGGACAACTATTTCAGGATCAAGAACAATAGACTTGACATCCCCTTCGCCATGTGCCGATGGCGATTCGGATATAGATATAGACGACGTTATGCGTATAATGATGCCCAGTATTTTGATTTAAACATATAAGGTATTTATTTTGAAAATTTAAATTTTGTTAAATATATATTAGAAAAATTTTGGCTCAACGTTTATATTAACAGATAAGTTATTGTGATCAACAAAATGTTTTTATAAATAAAATATAGTAATTATTATTTGGTCCGGTATTTCAATCAGAAATATTATTATAGAATAATAATTGATTGTTAAATATATATAAAAAAATAGGCCGATTTTAACAGGAAAAATCTAATATTTACAAATACCAAATAAATCTCAGGTAATTCATGTATAATTTATTGATTTTGAAAATTTAAATTTTGTTAAATATATATTAGAAAAATTTTGGTTCAGCGTTTATATTTACAGATTAGTTATTGTGATCATCAAAATGTTGTGTTTGTTTTTATAAATAAAACATAGTAATTATTATTTGGACAGCTATTTCAATCAGAAATATTATTATAGAATAATAATTGATTGTTAAATATATATTAGAAAAATTTTGGTTCAGCGTTTATATTTACAGATTAGTTATTGTGATCTTCAAAATGTTGTGTTTGTTTTTATAAATAAAATATAGTAATTATTATTTGGACAGCTATTTCAATCAGAAATATTACTATACAATAATAATTGATTGTTAAATATATATTAGAAAAATTTTGGTTAAACGTTTATATTTACAGATTAGTTATTGTGATCATCAAAACATTGTGTTTGTTTTATAAATAAATAAATGTTTCAATTAAAGCACTACAATTAGACTTATGAATTATGTTATTTAAGCATGGCTCCTCAATCACTACACTTGAGGTTATTTCCTAAGCTGATATAATAAATGTTTTAAAACTCCTCGTATCTCCACTTCACACATATCATTAAGTCAATTGTGTACTGATGAGATAATTAAATCTTTCCCTACAATTTAACTTCAAGATTTGAATCAAAACATTGTTGATGATGAATACATTTTCATAAATAATTTCAAAGATTTATCATCGATGCGTGAACAAAATAAAGTTTCATGTATCAACAGAGAGTTTTTTTTTTGCATAGTATACCGTCGACTGCTAAGAATGAAGATAATAAAACAACGACGGGGGTTCGAATCCTGGTCCACTGGATGATTGCCACCTTATTTGGTGGGTTAGGGAGTTTCCAGCTCAAAGGATCATATTTGACATATGTTTGGTAGCAACATAATTACTTTTTTTATTTTGAAAGGACATAGAAGTGAACCCCTTCTTTTGCGCGGAGAGTGAGACAGGGAAGCACCTTATGGGAATCCGCTCTCCCAGAAAAACATCATGACATGTGGCTAATATAGGGTTTCAAACCCCTGACATGTGTAAGACCATCTCTTTGCTTCAAATGGTGTACTAGTTCCCATTCCCCTTTTAACCAAAATTTTCAGTCATACAGGGAATCGAAGCCTGAACACTTGACTCTGGGGGACAGACAGACATGCTAACGCCTCGCAGCCAAGTGATTCCTTAGACGTCTTGACCATTGACCACGCGACATAGATTAACAGACAAATACAATTCTCCCTTCACACAGAGAGAGAAAGAGAGTTATACATTCCTTCTGGACACTTGGTGCCGTGGGTAGACATCCTAACGCTTCACAAGCAGTGATGAGAAAGCTGCTGCCTCCTTTATATATAACATTTTCTCCTAAAGAGTTTTCAACATTTTTAATGCATATCATATTCTGAAAAAAAAATGTCACCTAGACACGAGAATCGAACTCTGAAACCTCTGGCTTACATATGTATCTTAGTACATGTACTGGTTTGTTCACATTAAGGGAATAAGATATACTCGTAAATATATATATATTATAAAACTAGAATTTTATTATGGATAAGATAATCAATTCAAACCTTTTAATTTCTCTTTGGACTGCAATCTAAGTCACAACAATGCTGCCATCTCCTTCAGGTCTTTGATTCTCCAACCAACTTATTTTAAGGATTTAAAAATAATAACGACATTTTATTTTTAGGTTTTTTTAATTGACAATCAGCAATTGATTAATTTAAAACATTCACAACAACAACAATCAGCAATATTATTTAGGTATTTTGACCAATACATATAAAAGACATCTACCATCTAGAAAATGAGTAGGAGCCATCTCCAAAATAGTTCAAGACACGTTGAGAGGCGCTAGAGCGTATATTGACAATGTCTCCAAAGTTTTTACCAGGAAATCTTACTCTTCCAACAAACTCAAGCACAATAACATTCCGTTCATTGATGGTCTCTTCCAATAGCACAACGTTATAACTTTTGTTTTTCTCAAGTTCGTTTAAGCACTTGACACGATTGTATTCCTCTTTCTCGATCAGGTCTAACGCGCTGCATAATACCTTCTTGTCCCAACAGGTATCCTGGTGAGCAGCATTTGGAGGTGTTTGAATTTTATGCCGAATAAGATTGGAGAGCTTTGCGTAGGATCCGCAAGATTTAAATGGCATAATGTCAATTGGAGATGCAGCAAAAGAAATAAACACTCGCTCTACTCACAAACTAACGTTTTTTCAAAATGTCACCGCTAGCTCCGATGACAGCAGCAGAGTAGGTCTAGTTATTAATTCACTTTTAAACATCACACTTTGTCCTCCGAGATATATCATACAGCGTGCTTTAGATTTAAAGCGCTTACAATCCAAATAATATATTGACTTTGGAAGGAAAACGCTACCGAAACTGCCCGGGCTGAGTATTGTGGCGTGCGCATTGGGTGGCGGGCTCTGCAAACTGGAGCGCTTGAGTCGGGGTCGGCTCAGAGTGGGCTGACACGACGTGAGAGGTCATGATTAACTGGCCTGAGTTGAAAGAGTCAACACCTCTCTCTACGAATGGCTAGTCTAGATTGGGAGTCGTTGACCAATGCGCACGCTCACGAGTCGAAGGAAGCCTCTTGTGTGTTGTATATTCTATAAATAAATTATTCAAGTATCTTTCCATCCACGGCTTGATTATTACTTCTAATTAAGATCCTTAGACAAACGGACCCGAGCATTGCACAATGGTAGCAGACAACAAAGAAAGAACGCGTGATAATTTGAAAAACCATCAGTCAAATCCAAGTATACACCAGCATGCAAGACGTCAACAATTCCGTCCCAGAAGTGGAAAGTGACCCATTAGATGACGACTCGACAATCCGGAGGGCAGCGCGAAGCAATATCGCTATCACTAGCCGGATCAACACGTTACAGACCAGAACCACGGAGCAGATTGGAGCACGTTAGGTGTTCACCATATCCAGCCAGGGGCCATCAGACGAAGGGGCCAAGCGGCCATTCAACAAGCATCCCTACTCGGAAAACAACGGGGAGGTCTGCGGTTTGCCACGGACAAGCGACCCCGAGAATGGATCAACAACAAGCACGACCTACAGGATCTACCAGTCAACAACACCACTAACAGCTAAGTACAGTCATCAAGTTCCAGCAACCCATTCTCCAAATGTTTAATCCAGTGTGTGCACATTCGACGGGGAGGGGTGGTAGATGGGCTACACCCATCTCAATCAGGGTTCGCCAATAATAAATACAAAGAGTGATTTCTCCTTTTTTTAAGGTCAGATGAGTTTAATGGGAATCAAAATGAGTAAACTATAGGTTCTAGGGGCCAGTTGGACTAAACTACCTCTTTGAAATAAAACTGCTGAACGTTGGTCTAATAGGTAAGAAACATCTTAAAAACAATTGATTTGGTCACGTAGGAGAAAAAATGTTATACATATGAGTCAGGTCCCTTCTAACATTCACACGACTAAACACCAAGGTTTAGCCTTACTATAAACAATTTATGAGGTACTATTTACTCTTAGAAAAAGGCTTAGCGCTATAGGGTTGAAGCCACTAGGTATTAATACAGACTAAAAGGAAAACAAGGTCTAACTAAAGGTGTACGTTTCGTTTGAAGCTGTTGCTGGGGTCAGGGGGTCAATTGTCTAGCTAGCGCAACGCGTTAACATTGAGAACCTATTATTTAGGACACCACCTAGGCCAAATAGAGCAAGAGCCGGCGTAAGGTTAAAAGGGAAAAAGAGGGTAAGGGTCGAACATCGTAGAGTGAATAGGGGACGCGTAGATGAGAAGAATCCGAACCAGGGAAATTATCGCAAAATCCCATAGGAATAGTAGAATAGACTCTTGCCCAATAGTTAATTCTACTCGCCGTCATCATGGATTTGGATCCAAACAGGTTGTTGAAAGATGAACTACAATACGAGATCATAATTCGTGGAGAAACCCCGTTAGATACGGTGGATGGGTTACGCAGCCAACTCCTCCTACTATTAGACAGGGAAAGAGACTTAAACGCCTCGATAGTAAAAACAGCCTTAATTCCTCCGCTATCAGATGAAGTTCCCATAGTAGAACGGAGGTTACATACCCTAAAGAAAGACCTAAATGACAAGACAGAGCTTACCCCAAGTCAAATAAAAAAATTTGAAACTACCTTGTTACATCTTTCGTCGAGACTAGAAAGGGCGAACATAGACGATACTAAGTTAATAGAAGGAAAAGAGACGGGTTTAAAACTATGCGAACAACTCAAAGCAAAGGTAAAGTCGCTTAGGGGGCACCAAAAGGAGCCCACGCGTTCTAGTAACGAAGAGGAGCTATCCAGCCGTCTGGCAGAGGGCTCGGGGGTGTCAAGAGATCCTACGACTGAAATCAAAAAAACCCCGAATAACAAATCACCTATAACTGATCCCATCCAAATGGAATCGCATGATGTTGTTAAATCCAGACTTTTTACGGTCTTGAGTATAGTGAGAAAATGGGAGTACGTTTTGGGGAGGAGTCAGACCAGTGGATTGTTTAGAAAGGGTAAACGAACTTAAAGCCACTTACCATTTAACCGATAAGGAGTTATTACAAGCGCTTCCCGAATTTTTTCAAGGAAGTAGGTTACGGTGGTTGAGAAACAATCAACATAACTGGCGCGATTGGGAGCAATTTCAAAAATGATTCAAAGTTAATTTTTTTAAGACTAACTACCAAGAGTTAATAGAAGAGGAGATTCCGGGAAGGATGCAAAAACCCACGGAATCCGTACAGGAGTATGTAACTGAATTGCAAACTCTAATTAGAAGGCACGGGGGGTTCACGCAGGAACAGGAGCTGAACCGTATTTTTCGCAACCTAAGGCCCGATATTAAAATAAGTTTAACTAGAACCCAGATACAGTCCGTCCCTCAGTTAGTGAAAGAGGCCGCAAGTTTCGAATTGAGCCAACAAGAAATAAAAAATTACAATAGACACTTTAGCGAAGAATATAAACTTAGAAGGAACCCCAGTGTTGGCGGACGGCGTAACCAGGAAAACCGGCAATACCAAGAGGAGCCCGCGTTTGCACGAAGGGTCGAGAGGGAAACATTACCATACAACCCAACAGTCAAGGGCGATAGAGAAGGTAATATCTCCTCCCTAAAAACTCGAAAATGCTTCAATTGTTTTTCGACGACGCATTTGGTCCGTGACTGCCCTAATAGAAACCCAAGGGGTAAGGAGCAAGGAAAAGGGATATTTTTTAAATAGGCGTGGTCCGAACAACCGATCCACGCCGCTGAATCCACTCGTGAATCACAACCACGAGGGCGCGCTAAAGGGAGTGAATATAAATATTGACAAAATAAATACAATCGCTCTTTTGGACACGAGCTCAGTTAGCAATATCATGTCTATAGAGTTCTATGAAAATCTAGAAAAAAACAAACTAAAAGGGCTTACACCATGTGACGTACAATGCGTCTTAGTGGACACTAGAACCTTAAAAGTTAAACAAAGGGCAAGGATAAATATCAAAATAGGCAGGTGGGCGTGGCCTATTTGGTTTCTGATTGTGGAATCCTTGGTGACACCGGTTATATTAGGACACGGATTCATGCGTGACACAGGGATGAAAATTGATTTCGCTAATAATAAGGTGTGTTTTGAATTCGATAACCAGCTAGAGTTTAATTAGAGCCCTTACCTGAACGGAGGGAGGTAACGATAGCGGTGGAGACGAAATCCACGGCACGCTTTAACAAGGTGCTGAGTGAATATACGGACGTAATAAGTGAAAAATTAGGAAGGACCCATGTTCTCACCTTAGACATCGAACTCCTCGACGATTGCCCAGTGCGTTCTAAACCGTACCACTATGCGCCACCCAAATTGCAAGTACTTAGGCACCACATCCAAGACCTAATAAAAAAGGAAATTATCAGACCCTCGAAAATTCCGTATGCGTCCCCAGCCTTTCTCATAACGAAGGAAAACAAGGAAAATAGGATGGTCATCGACTATAGGAAATTGAACGCCAAGGTGAAGTTTGAAGCGACGCCCTTACCAACTATCGAAATGGCCTTTCAATACTTGGGAGAGGCCAAGATATATACGGTGTTGGATCTTAATAGGGCCTACTACCAACTTCCCCTGTCAGAGGCGTCTAAACCGTACACGGCGTTCATCACGCCCGTGGGGCTATTTGAATTCAATTTTCTCCCATTCGGAATGTGCAATGGGGCACAATCTCTCAGCCGACTGATGAACACCATATTTAGGGACATACAATTCGAGTACGTATTTACGTATCTGGACGACCTTGTAATTTATTCTGCAAACGACCAAGAACACGAAAAACATCTGAGAGAAGTGTTCAGAAGATTAAGGGAATCAGGCCTAACCATCAATCCAAAGAAGTTAAGGGTGGCCGTGACGCAGATTGAGTACCTGGGTCACATAATTTCTTGTAAAGGAGTAGCTGTCAACCCAGAACGCACGCGAGTGGTGCGAGACTTTCCCACCCCCAACAATAAGAGGAAACTCGCCAGGTTTTTGGGCATGATCAATTTCTATGGGAGGTTCATACCCAATCTGGCGTCGATCGCCTCTCCGCTCTACCAGATAAAGAAAAATAAGGGAACATTTCAGTGGAACTCGCAAGCCGAAGAAGCGTTCCAAGAGTTAAAAGGCCTACTTTCGCGACCACCTATATTGAAAATGGCGGACTTCCGGGAACCGTTTATTCTTCAAACTGACGCGTCGTCGTCGGGATTAGGGGCGGTTTTGTGTCAACGCAGCAAAGAGGGGTTGCAACCCGTAGCCTACACCAGCCGGACGCTGCACCAACCCGAGAAAAATTATCCCACCTTCGAACTGGAAGCGTTGGGTATCATTTTTGGAGTGAACAAGTTCCGACAGTATTTAGAGCACAGGGAGTTCGAACTTCGAACTGATAACTCCGCCTTGTCTTGGTTATTGAATCATCCCAGACAAATAGGAAAAATAGCTCAGTGGATTGCTCATCTACAAGTTTTAAGGTACTCGCTGACCCACATCCCTGGAAAAGAAAATGTGGTGGCGGACACTCTTTCAAGGATGTTTGAAGAACAGGGAAGAGAACCCGGACCTACGCAGACGCCCGGTGAACGAAAACAAGTCAAGCTTACACCCCCACAGAAGGAACGAGGAAAACAGGGGGGGAGGAACCCCCAACGGAGGAATCGTTAGTGGTAGGAGTATTAGCAGGGTTGCCAGAACTGTTCATACCCATCAACACTACCCAACAAGCCGACCCTAAACTACGACAAATTATAACCAGTCTCGGCCAAGGTGAGGCTAGACAAGACTACAAAATCAAAGACGACATATTGTTACATAAACCATCGAGAACGGCCGGCTGGAAAGTGTGCGTGCCCGATTCCCACGCCCGGGTACTCTTCGAGTATTTCCACGTGTCTCCGGTGGGCGCCCACTTAGGGGTGGCTAAAACGGTGACCAAGGTAAAGAGGCAATTTTTTTGGCCCAAGATGGAACAGGACATACGAGACAGAGTCCGAGCATGTGAGGTCTGTTCGCGATCTAAACCTGCCCTAAATCGTAGGTACGGATTCTTATCCTCGGATGTGGCACAATTTCCTATGCAGAGGTTATATGTAGACCTGTTCGGTCCCTTGCCAAGATCCAGTGAGGGCAATGTTATTTTACTGACTGTATTAGACGCCTTTTCAAAGTTAGTCTGGCTTATCCCGTTGAGGGCCCCCACGTCCGCTTCAATAGTCAAAGCCCTGAATAGGGAAGTTTTCAAGAACTTTGGTTTTCCGTGTTCCATCGTGTCGGACAATGGAAGCCAGTTCACCTCTCGTTTATTCAAAGATATGTGCTTTTCCAGTGGTATTAGACACTTCACCACTAGCCCATTTTATCTGAATCCGAACCATGTCGAACGTTTTCATAAGAACCTTAAAGTAGCTCTAATAGCTTATCACCATCAATTTCACAGAAAATGGGACACCACGTTACTTTGGTTACAATTGGCGTTCAACTCTGCAACCCACACCAGTCACAAAGCTACTCCCGCTGAATTGTTATTAGGTTATGAACAGCTGTCACCTATTAATCTGAGCTGGGAGTTATATCCAGGGTTTTTAGAGGAAGAACCCCCAAAAAAATGGTGGAAAAATGGGAAGTGGCGTTTAACGAACTGAAGAAGTCGCGAGACCTAGTCGCCCGAAGGTACAACGCCCAAAGAGCACCCGTACCCTATAAAGTAGGGGACAAAGTAAGGTACGAGCTCCACACGTTGAGCAAGGCAGCAGAAGGAGTGGCGGCCAAGTTAACCTACAAATGGTCGGAACAAATGGGAATCAGTCAATTCTTAACACCCGTGACTGTACTACTGGTGGACCCCCTCACCAAATTACCCTGTCGCAGAGCCCACGTGTCGCAGCTTAAACCCTGTGAGTAGACTTCTCCTCTCCACATGCCCCCCCCTCCTTCCTTTCGGTGGGATGGCTTCTTTGACGTGTAGGGCGGGTAGCGCCTTGTTTTTCCGGGTGGAATACCCTTCCCCAAAAAGGGAGGTTAAGACTCTAGTTGGCCTGGGCTCTGTCCTTTAGGAGTGAGGGGGTGTTAGTATCCCCCGCGGTTGCTACGTAAAAACAGGTAACATAAAGTGAATTTGTTTCCCTGAAAACAGGTAACATAAAGTGAATTTGTTTCCGTGAAAACGGGTAACATAAAGTGAATTTGTTTCCCTGAAAACAGGTAACATAAAGTGAATTTGTTTCCGTGAAAACGGGTAACATAAAGTGAATTTGTTTCCGTAAAAACAGGTAACATAAAGTGAATTTGTTTCCGTAAAAACAGGTAACATAAAAGTGAATTTGTTTCCGTGAAAACGGGCAACATAAAGTGAATTTGTTTCCGTAAAAACAGGTAACATAAAGTGAATTTGTTTCTTTAAAAAGAAGTAACATAAAATTGAATCTGTTCCTGGAAACAAAGGTAATATAAAAGTGAATTTTTGTCTGTAAACAGAGGTAACATAGAAGTGAATTTGTGTCTGAAAACAGAGGTAACATAAAAGTGAATTTGTGTCAGTAAGCAAAGGTAATGAACAATTAGGGATAGCAACCCAATCTACTCTACAAATGTAAAGCTATATTCGATATATCCTTACGATGACCGGCCGGTCTAGGTGAACAAGGTATTTAGGATGTAAACAATGTATTTAGGATGTAAACAATGTATTTAGGAGGCGAACAACGTATTTAGGAGGTAAACTATATCTTTAGGATGTAAACAATGTATTTAGGATGTAAACAATGTATTTAGGATGTAAACAATGTATTTAGGATGTAAAAAATGTATTTAGGATGTGAACAATGTAATTAGGAGAAGCTGTATAGTTATTTAGTTTATTTATATTCCTAAAATTCATTTAGGGGTTATTCTCTGTAAACAAAATATTTAAGATGTTCCATATAATTTCTATGTTTAAAAGGTTAATTATAGCTTTAGTCTTAATATACCTTATTATATTTAGGAGGTTAATTGAAGTTCATTTGGAGTTTACGGAATAAATATGTTTAACCTCCATGGATAACGCTAAGGTCACAGTTTATGTATTGTTTATCTTATATATGTGGTTTGACTCAAAAAAAGGGGAGGTGTGTGTGGCGTGCGCATTGGGTGGTGGGCTCTGCAAACTGGAGCGCTTGAGTCGTGGTCGGCTCAGAGTGGGCTGACACGACGTGAGAGGTCATGATTAACTGGCCTGAGTTGAAAGAGTCAACACCTCTCTCTACGAATGGCTAGTCTAGATTGGGAGTCGTTGACCAATGCGCACGCTCACGAGTCGAAGGAAGCCTCTTGTGTGTTGTATATTCTATAAATAAATTATACAAGTATCTTTCCATCCGCGGCTTGATTATTACTTCTAATTAAGATCCTCAGACAAACGGACCCGAGCATAGCACAGTATGTAGTCGGCGGGCGTTTCACCTATAATTTTAACATTTAAATAATTTTTGTAAATTGTTAAATCCTCGAGATTTACGGGTTCTTCGGACTTTACCTCCGGTGGTGGTGGGCACTCAGCTGACTCTGATGGTGGGTACGCCGATGAATCTGACGCCTCTGACTGCGGGCACGCAGGTGACTGGTAGACAGACGACTCTGGTGGTGGGTACTCGGGCGAGTCTGATACCTGGTAGGTAGACGTCTCTGGTGGTGTGTACGCCTGTGTCTCTAAGGGCGGCGGTGGGGCCGGCGGCGTGAAGTACGGTGACGGGTGGTGTGGAGCTCGGAAGGGTGGCGGTGGTGGTTGGGGTAACACAGCTACCACGTCCCCCCTTGCGGAAATTGTAAACGGCACACGTTACATCACACATATACGTTTCCACGATTATCTCGTAGGGTAGTACTTCCGTCGCTCTTATCGTGTGACAGGTAGAGTCACAAAACTCTATGTAGCCTCGCTCCTCTACTTTGTAAATTACCTGTCTATCACTCACCGCCAAACTGTGAACATTCTCTACCGTCATATAGGCACGCCCCTCCATCGTATGGCCCACAAACATTAAATTAATATAGCCGGATCGAAGCATGGTGAGCGTACCTGAGAGCTAAACGTTCTGTAGAGTCCACTATGCTCCGCTGCCCGTTGTTGTTAATTGCCATGTCTCTTAAACGCGTTCAAAGTTCACAATGGTAGGTGAACCGGGTTTTACTCCGGCACAGGTAAATACCAGTTTTTCTTTATTTAAGTCACACACGTCTTCATCTGTTAGAGTACCAAAACGACAAAGGTAAATATACCACAAATTCCGCCGTTCTAGATAGGACTATTAGGCGCGTTCTCCCGAACTTTGTATTTGACGGCTTTTAATTTATCCACCGATCACTTTGATCTACGGATAGATCAAACAATTTGACGTCTGCACGGCTGTCGATCGATATTTACAAGCTGCTGTAACTGTGTCCATCTTGACCACGCTCTACAAACGTTTATAAATATACAACCAAGTGGCGCGCCCCTTTTATAGCCACCCCTCCCATGTTTGACGTCACACGATCTATTCTTGTCTCGACTTGTCTTTCTGCCCGCCAACCTGGCGCCCGTGTCGATGACCTCAATATCTACATTTGTCTCAACTCGTCTGTTGTACGACATACTGCGCCAGGGTTGTGACATAACACGCGAATGATTATGTCATTGGGAAAACCCAAGGTTGTCGAGGTCACGATATATTCTTGTCCTGACTTGTGCCGCCCACTGGCACCATCATTCTTGTCTTGACGACCTGCCAAACTGTCGCCATGTATTCAGCCCGATATATATTTACGGCCATTACTTATGCATTTTTTAAATACGGAAAGATTAAATTTATTTGTTGTTGTTTAAGAAGTATCGGGGTGGGGGGGGAGGTTGGGTACACGTTATGGCAGTTGGAGTAGTGGGTTCGAATCTCACTCGAGAGAGAGCTGCGGGTCGTTTTATACTCTCCCTCACCCCCATAAATCTGAACAATTCTACCTTACTCCTCCGGTCCGTGATGGATACACACATCCGTGCATTGTGAAAGACGATACCAAACAAACAATTTTAGTAGACTTTTGTCCCGGGGATAGCGGCCCCTAACTGCGGATTCCGTGGCCCCCGATTGTGCATGTGTCAGCTAGAGTTGCGACATAACACGCAATGATTATGTTATAGGAAAAAAAACCAGATTGTCCGGTCTATGACGGATACACACATCCGTGCATTGTGAAAGACGATACCAAACAAACAATTTTAGTTGACTTTTGAGCCAGGGATAGCGGCCCCTAACTGCGTATTCCGTGGCCCCTGATTGTGCATATGTCAGCTAGAGTTGCGACATAACACCCAATGATTACGTCATAGGAAAAAACACATGTTGCCGAGATCCCTAACTGTTGATTCCGTGGCCCCTGCTTGTGCTGTAAAAAACCGAGGGTTGCCAGGTTGCCGACGGTCCTGGACGGATACCTGCAGCCGTGCTTTTTGACAGACGCAACCAAACAACCAATTTTAGTAGACTTGTGACGGGGTAGTGGCCCCTAACTGTGGATTCCGAGGCCCCTGATTGCGCATAATTAGAGATGCTAGAGCTAGAGTTAAGACATAACACGCAATGATTACGTCATAGGAAAAAAACAGGTTGCTGAGTTCACGATCTATTCTTGTCCCAACTTGTCTTGTCTGCCCGCCAACCTGGCACCAGGGTTACGACATAACACGCAATGATTACGTCATTGGGAAAACCCAAGGTTATTGAGGTCACTTGTCGCCCCGGCAGTCTGGCATCAGGGTGGTGAAGGCAGGGTGAACCAATTACTGCACTCTACCACCGACCACCATAGCGCAAGGTTCATGCTGCTTGTTCCGGGACAGAGCCTTGTGACAGAATAGCCAATGTTCATTCTAGGCCTGTCAGCCGTAGCGCGAGGATCGTCGCTGCCTCATGCTCCCACAACGCCCTAAACTCCGACACCTCTATCCTACCAATTAATTAATTAACAATCATCAAGAACCAACATGTCCGGCGTATGCCAGCAATAAATATAAAAACTACAACACCTCTATCCTACCAATTAATTAACAATAATTAATAATTAATCAGCAAGAACCAACATGTCCGGGGTTTGCCGGCTGTAGGGAAGGGGGAAAACCAACAGCCAATCAGAGGAAAGTAGGTCAGGGGAAGGAGGGGTGGGGGAAGGAGGGCTCAGCCAATCAGAGAGCAGGAGGCGTGGTCACGTGACCAAATCCGACTTATCACAGAGTGATTTACCAGGGCCACCACACTACTAAAAACCTAGGCTATTTAAAAAAGAAATTGGGCTATATTAGGTTTTATTGAGTTATTTGTGGTGTGATTAAAGATATTATGTATGTTATCTGATTTGACCAATCATTATAACATATTAATTACTGCCTGAACTTACTTTACAAAGAAAATAACGTCCACGCCTAACAATAATATTATATTTTAGAAATCAATTTTTTTAAGGAATTAAAACAATAGACACTGGTTAACAAAATTCAAAATAAAACTTTCATGCAATTATGTTACTAAAATTTGGTTCTTAGAAAAAATGTTTTAAATTTAAATTAAATGTGTATTCTTTAAATATTCAATAACTTTAGTTTGATCTGGTCCTATTTCATTATGTTTAATTCCATTTCCAATCTATCTACAATTTTATTTAAAGTAATTAATCATATTTCAAAAATTAAAAGGAAAATAGACTAACTACTTTAAAAATTAGACAATTGCTTTGTATTCAAATATAATAAGTTTTTTGTTTTTTTAAGTGGGTATTTTTAATAAAAACCCATGTGGTTCTTTTGGGGGGCTGGATAGAATTGTAACAGCCCTGTCTTAGCTAACTATACTTGCTTTAATTATATGCAATTGTAACAAAGATCTATTATTATTATTATTATTATTATTATTATTATTATTATTAGCACCGCGTCTTACTACCCGTTCGGGTTATACGCACTTACACTAATGTGTAATGGTAGGGTGATTGTGAGATGAAATGAAGGACCTACAGTTTAACGTGGAATCCGAACCACGGTGGCGACCTGGCATTCCACACATTCAAGATGTCTTGTCAGAGGTGTAGGAAGTGTTTGGAAATCAGATAAATCTGTGCCGGGACCGAGGATCGAACCCGGCCGCCAGCATAGAAGTCTGACACCGTACCCTAGACCACCAGGTCACCACTAAAGATCTATTACATCCATATTATTTACCATTTCATTTTCATCTTTATTGTTAACTTATATCGTTGATGTGACTTGATATGAAATTTATTTAATTTTATTATAAAACCACTTTTTCAATTACACTTTTACTAACCGTTGTTTAATACTTGTAAACAATAGGAAACCCCAAAAACAACATTACTCAATCATTTAAGGAAATGCCCGGCCTCCACCATAGTTCGGATTCCACGTTAAACTGTAGGTCCTCCATTTCATCTCACAATCACCCTACCACTACACATTAGCGTAAGTGCGTATAACCCGAATGGGTAGTAAGACGCGGTGCTAATAATAATAACATTTAAGGAAATCTTATATTGTTATATTTTATTTCAACATTAGTTAATCACTAACTTCAAATACTTAATTTAAATAATTTTAAAGATTAGACACTTTGCAAAGATTTTTGTTTATTAATAAATAAAGAAGTGTTTAGTTTGTCATTGGTTTTATTTATAGTTCTCTCCCTAACGCTAAATGACTGGACTTTGTAAATACTATGTGAATTAAACACACATGGAAATGTATTAACTTTTTCACAATTGTTTCGTAAAGTATTGTAAAATTTTACTTAATATAATTTATATTTTTACTGTCTTTAGGTTGAGTATACTATAATTTTGATCGTAAGAAGAGTAAATGACTGTCACAAACGTTAGTAAAACTTCATTGATTTATTCATATCTCAAGTAATGTGATTTAAATCTTTAACTTTCTATATATATTATAAATAGGCCTACCTTTAAAATAATAATTAAGTAAAATTCCATCAACTTTGACCACCAATTTTTGTCGTGTATTCATTTGTGTTTTCTAAACCTGTTCTTCCTACAAGAATTAGAGTATACCTGGACAAACGCATTGGGGGGTGGTTTTCACCTTTATAGTTATCACATTTCTTTTTTTACATCCTTGTCAGAAGAATGTTGATGCATTTCCAATAAACAATCCTTCTTAATTTTACACCTTAATTAGAAATATAAATCTAATATACTATATTATACATGTGTACACACTGAAAGAATGTTGAATGAAAACTACTACAGTTATGTATAATTTTGAGATAGAACCCAAACCCGGCCTTCCAAACATTAGCCGAGAAAAAAGAAAGAAACCGGCCCTCTACTTTCTTTGTCTCGGAAACTATATTTGGAAAGAATATATACCTGCCGTCAGTCAACCCTACAGGCGACGAGATGTTTAGGTGCACACAAGTGAATTAACAGAGGGGGAAATGGAATTGAAGTTCTCTACAAGCACGAAGCGTAGCGGATTTGAAACCAAATAGAATGTATGGGGGTTCCCCCTTAATCAGCGATGAACAAGAGTCTGCATGCCGTGCTCGTAAAAATTTGCACCAGCGGAAACGACATTTTCCCACAGCTGTGATGACAGCGTTGCTGTCGGGAAAATGTTGCCCACGTAGTCCATCTTTTATTGACCCAAACAAAGGAAAGTCAGAAGACGCCAAATCCGGACTATATGGTGGGTGTAGTAGGACAGTCTTGCCAAAGTTGCAACGTAGTCCATTGTCTTAAAATTTGTTTGGGGTATGGCGTTATCGTGCTGCAAGCAAATTGTTGTCTCTTTCTCTGGCCTGACTCCGAAAATTCGTGTCTCCAGCTTATTCAGCATCGCAATGTAGCGGTGTTAGTTTATGATTTGTCCCGTGTTCCCGAAAATCTAGGAGGATCACGCTTTTCTTATCTCAAAAGACAATGCACACACTTTACCCGCTTATAGCTGCGACTTAAACTTTTTCTTTGATGAGGAATTCACGTGCAACCACTCCATGGACTGTATTTTTTTATCCCAGCTTGTAATGGTGACACCCCATCTTGTCATCGGTGATTTTATGATCCAGAAAACTAGTATCTTCAGCCTCGTAATGGTTCAGCAGATCCTGACAAACTTATATTCAGGCGTCTTTCTGTTCCTGTGTGAGCATTCGTGGGACCCACCTGGCACTTTGAAATATGACAACGTTTTCAACATCGTTTATTTGCATTGAAACATTTAGCTTCGTACACAGTCGTACTCCACCGATTCGCGTGGATTAACTGATCGAGGTGTTCTTCATTTCTTGGTATGACAGCTGTGCAGGGCCGACTGGAACAAGGCTTGTCTCTTACATATCTGCCATTACTGCTAAAGCACACTACTCACTGCCTCACTGTGCTCATATCCATTGTTTGTTCTACGTAAGCGTTTAGCATGATCCGACGAATGTCAATGGGTGCAATTTATTCTGCATCGCGGTATTAAATCACACACCTATTCTTCGTACGCACTTTCATGTCAATCACCATTTTGTAAGACTACCTTTCTGCTGATACCTGTCGCACGGCAAACAAAAATTACGAGGTATTGGCAGGAAAGTTAAACCTCTACTGCCATACCATCTACATCCGTCTCTAAAATCGTAAGCCAACATAATAAATTAGGAGGCATCAGTTTAGGAACTCTGTAGAATTATATCAGTATTCACAATGACACTCCATTACTTTCTCATTCTAATGCTTTTATCCGTATTCTTATAGTCAGTATACAGATTTTAATTACCTCTCATCAATTTAACACCATTACGTCTGATTAACTTTGTTTAGTGAGATGTACTTATACTGGCTTAGTAAGATTATTTCTATTCTTGATGTACGATTATTCGAGCCGTCTCCATCTTTTACCATAATGAAGGCCAACTCTAAGCATGAAACTCAAATCTTTTATCTTAAAAATTGATTATTTAAAAATTACTTATAGTTGCAAATGACAGGGATACTTTAGAAATTCATACCTACTCTCTTAATGCCCATACATTTACATTAATATGACTGGTGCTTGTGTGTGCGTGTATTCATTTCCGTAGAATTCTAGCTGGCACGGTACTTGTCTGTGTGTATTTCAGAGATTTTATTTGTACAGGCCACACAAAAGGCTTATAAATACATGTCTAATTAATCAGAGTTTTAATCTTACTTTAGGGAAATTGACTTCAGGCCTTCTGTTGAGACCTGGCATAACGATCCAGTCAAATTTAATTAGACATAGGTCTTCACGCATAGATACAGTACGCCACACACAAGCTGAACAAGCTTGTACATTCATCCTATTTTAAAATTACACTAAAACTAAGCCAATAACCTGTAAAGATATGAAAGTAGGGTTTACTCATTATTATCAATATATCAATCATACGTTAATAGAATATCAAAACACAACAATCTGAAAATCATCTCATCATCATCATAGCGATTTATGGTGGAGGTGTGGGGAACGCGAGAAAAACTGAGTTATTTTGCAGTTTTCATACAAATACATTTTTAAGTTAAAATAAATCAAATATTGCTCCAGTACAAACATTTTAGCTTAGTTTTATTCGCATGATGACCCAATAGTTGTTGAATATTTGTTAGGTCTGTCCTGAAACATAATGATTAATGAAACATTTTCTCTTAATTTGAAAAGTTTGTCCTCTAATGCCGCTTTGTTAATGACAGATAGTCAACAACTGCAGTTGATATCAACATTGGAAGAAAATTAAACTATATGTGTTTGTACTGAAGAATTATTTATTTTATTTTGTTCACAAAAGGTTTGCTATGAAAACTGAAAGAGCTTTGGCCTGTCCTCATGTTACCTACACCCCACCTTAAGAACACAGAGTGGAGCTAAGGACCATGATTATGAAAACATATCTGGCTGCGTAAGAGAGAGAGAGAGAGAGAGAGAGAAAGACAGATGCACATTGTTGGGTACGTGGATTTTATGTCAAGCTCGTTTAGTTTAGATCTGCCTGTGGCGGAGAGGTTTATAGATCAATTCCAGAAGAGCTAATTAAAAAAAAAATTCCACTACTTAAAATTCGGAAAAACTTCCTCGAGTTTTTCACTCATCACAACTCAATTGGTGTAATTAAACGCGTATAGCTCAAACGAGTAGTACTACTCGGAGGAACAGAAGAGTAAACGAAATGAAATGGACTTGAGTCAAGCGATAAGAATATCCTGGTGGGAAGGGTTCAGAAGTAGTGTACAACTCACGTGGAAAATAAAACCCGTTTCTAAATCCTTTCCAACAATATATAACTCTTTAAATCTCCAAACTCCACTAATACACTATTGGTCTAAGGTTAAGCCTTGAGCTTAATATCTTTTGTTGAACGTAAATTATTCCTAAAACAATTTTTGTTTATCCATTTTTACTAAAATAGCGGGATTCCACTCTTATCTTGAGGGATTAGTTTGATAGCATGATGTTAATCACAATTAGTTAACAATCGATGATATGTGACTAAAGCAATGTATTGGCAAGACCCGCCTCGGTGGCGTAGTTGTCTAACGCGCTTGTTGTGGTTAGCTCGACTGCTGAGTACGGGGGGATCGAGGTTCGAATCTCGGTCGGGTGAACTGGGGGTGGTTTTTCCTAAATGGTTTTCCCCTCTACCTCCACGCAAATGCGGGTTCACTTCCTCTAATTAATCCTTCCCAATTCCTAATCCATTAGCGTAATTAGTACTTAAAGCGTATAACCCGAACGGGTAGTAAGACGCGATGCTAAATATTATATTATTATTATTATTATATTGGCAAGACTAAAAGATCACTGCTTAAACTGAATATATCTTTAATACCTGATACCAGAGATAAAACCACTGATCACTGTGCAGTGTGTTATCTACTACAATAATTCAGGCAGCCTCTCCTCACCACCGCAATAACGAAGCTTACTCTTTATGGGTGGTAGATGTATTTGCCAAATACGTGTTGATGTATGTGCATAAAATACAGAATCATAATAAAATATTTACTTAAGTGTGGTATAACATAAAGCTTGTTACAAATACTAAGTATTATTTTATAAATAATGCACCATCTTATCTTTTAGTATCATATTAAAGTGAATTTATAATGGGGCTACAAGGGAATTATTTTAACCAGAGAGATACAATAATTAGAATAACAATAATAGATTTATTATAACAGAAAAATAAAAGATATGTTTGATTACAAATGATATACAAGAATATTAGTTAGAAGTTCCAAATTGATACTGTCTTGTTGCGATACGGGCAAACAATAGTCCTAGGTGGCAAGATCAAATGCAGTAGGCTTGAAGAGCAATGTTCAATAACAAAACAGCTGGACTGACGTCAGCCTATGGTCAGGTGATTCTAAAAGAAAAACAGTGAGGCAATAACAAACAAAAGTTAAATGTAAATTATATACATATAGTATTATTAACACATTTATAATTTAAGCTATCTTACTTGGTTGGGACTTAAGAAAACTCTTTAGAGACATTGTATAATGAATAGCAATAGAAAGGTTACCTGATTACCTTGGTAGATGTCTAACATACGGGTGTCATCACAAAATAGTACTATGGCCGGTCCTTTCCCTATTGTTACTGCCAGAGCATTCAATAGTACATGTATTTAATGACCCACTCCCTGGGGTACAACACTAATTTAATTCATACAATACTAATACTCAGCCAATAGGTGCCAAAAACGGGCAGAGAGAAAAAGGGTAGTAGTGTTCTCGCCCTGTCGCCCCAATTTAACCTTGAACATAACTCGTAAACATCCTTGTTCCACAATAACAAGTGAACATATAGTCCGTGGAAGGTTACTATAGACCATTTTCTGTAGGAAGGGCAAAAAAAAACTATACTCTATAGTAGCTTAACTGAGTCGCACCTTTTGATTATTGATGTGTGCTGGGGGAGAGATTTGAACTGAGACCTCCTTCATCCCCGGCATTGTAAACATATAGTCCGTGGAAGTGATCGAATCGATTTTCAATACTGGATAATTGGTGATGGATTATCGATTATCGAGAGGGTTTAAAACACGGATATTCTAAAAAAGTTCTTTCATACGAAAACCGTTGACCACCTTGAACAAGTTTGTACTCGCTCCCCGGCATTGTAAACATCGTGAACATATAGTCCGTTTTTCCTTAGTAAGGTGAATATAAGAGTATAGACCATTTTCTGTATGAAGGGATAGTACGTTGTTCCCTGAATCGATTTTCAATAATGGATAATTGCTTATTCATTATCGATGATCGAGAGGGTTTAAAACACGGATATTAGTGTCCCCTTGGTGATGGATTATCGATGATCGGAGGGATTTTGTAAACATCCTAACAAGTGAACATATATCGCTATCCTTGTTTCCGATAACAAGTGACGACCAAGGGAACCTCCTCGCTCCCCGTCGTTGGACATATAGTCCGTGGAAGGTTATGGACAAGCGAGATTTGAACTCGGACCTCCTGTTCCGTGACGCCTTAGACCACGCGACCATCAGCCAAATTGAACAACGCAGAGAGTGAGGCACGAACCCTATAACTTGCGAGGGGGGCACGTCCTTCCGAGTGCAATGGTTTTGCAGATGTTCCCGCATTTGCGAAGTGGGGTTCGAACATCGCTTGGGTGAACCGGGGTGTTTTTTTTCTAGGCCTTCTGGTGGTAGCGTCTAATAAAACACAGATATTATAAAATATATATTTATTCGACGTAACTAAAAAAAAAATCCGTTCATATCGAAAACGGTCTATATTTTTAAAAAGTTCCTTCATAACAAAACCGGTCTATAGCCCCTCGGAGAGCATTGCAAAAGCCTTTCCAGACAAGGAGAAACTCAAAACCTTGACTCTAGCTGTCACAAACAACCGGGTAGGGAGGGGATATATAAGGGGGACATCATTTGATCGCCTATTTAAAACCGGGATCAAGATGGACAAGTTAAAGCAGCTGGTAAATATTGTTGACGCCGTGCCGACCGTAAAATTGAGCGATCTAATTGTCGATCAAAAGTACTCGGTGGATAAATTAAAAGTGGTCGATACAAAGTTCGGGAGACGCGTAATAGCCTATCTGAATGGTGAGGTTTGTGTATTTCTACCCTGTCGTTTCGGTACTCTAACAGATGAAGACGTGTGCGAGCTGAATAACGAGACTTGGTATTCACCTGTGCCGGAGTAAAACCAGGTGCACCCACCGTTGTGAACTTTGAACGCGTTTAAGAGTCAAGCAATACACGGCCAAAACCATCCAGTACGCTCACCATGCTTAGAATCGGCTATATTAATATAATGTTTGTGGGTCATACAATTGCGGGTCGTGCCTATATGACGGCAGAAAATATTCACAGTGTGGCTGTGAGCGATAGACATGTAAATTACAAAGTAGTAAATTACGACAGAGGTGTACCACATGATCGAGGCTACATAGAGTTTTGCGACTCTACCTGTCACACGATAAGAGCGACCGAAGTACGACCTTACGAAAGAATCGAAGAGTCTTACCTGTGCGATACTACATGCGCTGTATACAATTTCCGCAAAGGGGACATTGTGGCCGTGTTACCCAGGCTGCTACAACCCTTCCGCGCTCCATACCACCCCCCACCACCCTTCACGACGCCTCAACCAGCGACCTCACCCCCGGCATACCCGCCACAGCAAGCGTCGTCTGTCTACAGGACGCCGGAGTCAGAGTCGTCTCTCTACCAGACAGCAGAGTCAGCAGAATATTCACAGACAGAGTCAGCCGCGTGCCCACCACCAACGGAGGAGGAGGCAAAGTCCAAAGAACCCGTAAATCTCGAGGATTTAACAATCCCCAAAACTTATTCAAACGTTTCAATTATAGGTGAAACGCCCAATGACTACATACTCGGTCTGGGCAGTTTCGGTAACGTCTTCCTTCCAAGTCTGTCTATTATTTGAATTTTAAGCGATTTAAATCTAAACCACGCTGTATGATTTATCTTGGAGGACAAAGTGTTATGTTTAAAGTGAATTTAAAAATAGACGCGTTCGTTGTTGTTGTTGCATTTATGAATGTTTTAAATTAATTAATTAATTAATGGTGATTGTCAATAAAAAAATAAAAAATAGTAAGAAAATGTTAGTATTTTGCCTTCTGTTCGGACACCTCCCTACGTTAGAGAGATCAGAACTGCGCTACCATTATTTAGCGCACACCGGAGGAACTCTTTAACATTATCAATAATACAGTTTCTTTATTTATTTAATGGGAGCTCCTCAAGCAGGTACACTAATGAATAAATAAATATTTCATGGTGTGAACAAAAATTTCTAAATTTTCTATTTGTGTAAATATATCTTCATGGTTGTAAATAAATATCCATGTATACTTTTATTTGTGTGAATAAATAGAAAGCATTTATTTTTCTTGTATATGACATTTTATAATTACAAATTATAAATGTTAGGAAATCTAGTTTCAACATACAATTCGATAGTAGAACAATAATTATTTATATTTAATGACTGTTACAAATGATCTAGGTTTAAAGCCTGTCTGTGACAATACCAAATCAACTTGAGAGGTTAAATATTCTTTTTGTGTTATTAGACATTTAATAACTTTAATTAAAATGATTAAACTAAACTAGATGTTTGGGTAAATTTAGTGTGGTTTTTCATGCTTAAGAAGAAAGGGTTGTATTAATTACAGTTCCTTTCTTACTCAACCTAAAAATAAATAAATACAATTATATCTATATATTTTTATAATTCTTCACTCTCAGATTTTTTGCCTACTTTCTGGGTAGCTCCAATGCAATCACCACCAATTTAAAATCTACAGTTAATCGGAAATGGATAATTATATAACTACTAAACAATAAAAATAACAAATAACTAGATTCTAAAATATGTAACAGTGTCTTTATGAATCCGATGATTTCAGTCTTGAAAGACTAGGAGGTCTAAACTTTAAATGTCTGAAGGTTGAAATCCTTCCAATCAAAAAACCTCTAACCAACCAATCTCAATAACCAAAATAAATACAACAAAAGTGGAATCTATAAACTAACTTGTGAATGTAATGCTACATACATACGAAATATTGGAGGGGCACTTTCTATGCGTTATGCTGAGCACTTAAGTGACTTTAAATATAATAGAATTAAAATATAAATTGTCTGAATACCTGAAAACCTCAGCTCATCAACCAACACCATTAAACAAATGCATGACACTTTTTCAACCTTCCACCAAAGGTCCAAAAATTAGTATCGCTGAAAACCTCCATATTTATAATGCTACTCTTCATCACAATATTATTTTTAACGAACAAACAAGTTTCAAGAACCAATCCCTTTCAATATAATCAAGAACCCACAATATGCGAAAATCAAAAACTCAAATAAGTCGCATCCTAAAAACCCGGCCCTCCTACCATCGTGTTTAGACCTGTTTGGGCCAGTTCAAGAAGATAAGAGCCTACATTTATTCTCCCTTTGTACTATATTTTCATTCTAAACAAAAACAATTTATTTTATGTTCATTTTTCTTCTATATATTCAACAGCAAACAACCAAACGACTGACACACTAGCGACATCTCACATATTAACTCTTATCTTTCCCAAAAATGTCTACGTTGGTCACTTAGTCTTTTCTAGAACACCAATCACAAAGGTTATAAAATTAACATTTAACTGCACATAAATCTATTGCACTGTGTTAACACCAGGAATAATATCTTAGTCCCAATCTGAAGGAGAGCTTGCTAGTTTGGGTGTTTTTTCATAATATTCAACTTTTTATATTTTTAATTTTCGTCCTCTTACTTTATTTTTACAAATCGATTACCTTTTTTAACACAATTTTTTGCTAATGTCTCTGTGTATCCTCAAATTGCTAGTTTGATTTCATCAGAATCTGTTTATTTTGTTACTTTATCATAACTTTAATATTTACTATTATTGTATTGGTTTGTCTCAGACCTGATGATGGCGTAATCGCCAAAACATCTCGTCCCCCAGCCAAGAGTGCAACCAATTATACAAGGGATGAATCAAAACCACACAGATAAGGAAATACACATTATTAAAAATTTTCAAACGTCAAATTTTCTTTTTGTATACGCTTCTTTCATAAAATTCAATTACTTATTTATTGATTTTATATTTATAAATATCATAATTGAGTAATTTATAGCATGGATGACACATCTATTGATTTCCATTAAATCTAAAATTAATCTTGTCTCGATAGTTAACACAAGCAAGTTTTTAGAAACCATTTGACTCGAATAACAAGTCTTTAACATTAAATCCTTTACAATCTTTTAATAATTTGTGAAATAAGTTTTGTATTATGTCTTTTAATTTTAATATGTTTCATTATAGTTTTTTATATTGTTAATTTGTTTACATGTGTAGGTACATGAATAACAACCTAGACAAATATTTTAACCTTTTTATTAATTATCTATACATTGTCACTGTTTAAATATCTTAAACATTACAGAATATGTATTTCTTCTCAACATATGTTCAAACTGTGTACTAGTATATTTAATTATTCAACTAATAAATTCACTATTGTTGGCATACGATTAAACCTATTATTTTTGATAGGTCATAACCTTCATTAAATCTATAATCTTTTCTCAAGTACTCAAAATCTTATAGAGTTTTTAAGTTATTATACTAATAACTCTAATATTTGTCAATTTGTCAATTTCCACTTTTCATTTTATTATCATATATACCTATAATCTGCTACTAATTAAATATTGTTTTTGTACAGATTTATATTTTTTCTTTGTTTTATGCTAATAATTTCAGAACTTTCTATTTAACAATCTCAATGATAATTTTTTAGAAATATTGTTGTACTTGTTTTATTTGATTTAATTTCTTGATGTATTAGTTTTTCATCGAAATTATTAAATTATCTTCATGTTATGTTTCATATTTTATTGTTTAATTGACCAAAGAAGTTGTACCCAAAAAATCTGATTAGCTGTTCCATCCAAGTACGTTCCTTATATTATAAATTCATATTTCTCCTTATTACAACTAATATGAATATAATAGAAATATAATAAAATATTATCAATGTTTATTTCAAAAGTAATGTTTAAATTTACTATGTTCCTTTATATTTTAATACTACTATACATAAGTAAGGACAATGCTAAAATTTGATACATCATTTTCTTTTTTTATTTATTCAACAAAATATTGTTAAAAATATATCATACAAACCCACTTCAACAACCAACAGCCATTATACCTTTTAACAAAACTATTACCAAAGCTCTAACACTTCTTTTACCTTCTAATCTAGGCATATATCTACTAATGTATGAGGATACATTCGCACAGTCCAATTTAATAGAACATAGTATTTAAACACATTTTTATGCAGTCAATATTGATAACACCCGCATCGGTGGCTGCATAATCTAAGGCATTGGTGGCCAACCTCTTTTTCTTGCATACCACTTGTGCGCACAAAATCTAGGGCGTGCCACTCCACCCAAAATCTTCAAACTAACCTTACCTTAGTACCACCACCATCTTTAGAAAAATACAGACAGACATTATTAGGCCCATTTAAAATTTGATAGTATAATATAGTATAACAAACATTAGCTATAGCCTAATGTGCTACCTCAATATTTTGCGAAGATTACTACATATACAAATGTATCTTAACAATGAATATATAAACATTACACTGAGTTTCTTATACAACTTAAAAGGAAATTATTACAATGAGCCATTCATTCGTCACCCAGACAATTTGAAGCTAAGGGTTTTCCAACCTGGTACACAGCAATGGAAATACTTGTTAATGGATTAAATTATAAACGAACCGCTAAGAATAATAACGGCCTACATCTTTCAAAATTGGAGAATACTTGCATAATATAATTAATATAACCAGATATTATCACATCCTTTCTTACAAGAACATACACAGTTTATTTCTTGTCATAGTAGACGAACACTTGCCTTAATTTTTGATATCCGACTCAGACGGATAAGAGAACATAATGTGAGGACAACCACAATACCTCCTCGTCCCAGCAGTCTCTGGTGGCAGGATTTGGAAGTGTTTGATGACATTGATGTTTAAGGCTGGAGAGCTTTGCGCAGGACCCTCACAAATGCCACATTTAAGTGACAAAATGGCGCCTGGAGTGAAGCTAAAGAGAAACACAGTCAAGCGCTAGCGCTCTCGACTCACCGCTAGTTCCGATTATGTCAGCAGAGTGCTACGCCGACAATTGGTATGACGCGTTGGTCAAAGAAAATTATGTCTTTGATTTTAACCGCGAGCTGTAACTGTATTGTGACGTGCAAATGCGGGTACACATCAAGCGTAAGGATGTAGGGCAATAACGCTAATTACTTCACCGGGGCAGCTGCGGGTACACATTTCGTGCTGTAAGGGTTTCAAATCCCTGGCAACATCGTTCTAAATGTGGGGTGGCGCGCGCGCCTTCCCTACATTTAGTGTGTCATGGGGATTTGAAACCCTTACAGCACGAAATGTGTACCCGCAGCTGCCCCGGTGAAAGTAATTAGCGTTATTGCCCTACATCCTTACGGCTTGATGTGTACCGCATTTGCACGTCAGCAATACAGTTACAGCTCGCGGTTAAAATCAAAGAATAATTTTCTTTGACCAAACGCGTCATACCAATTGTCGGCGTAGCACTCTGCTGACATAATCGGAAGCTAGCGGTGAGTCGAGAGCGCTAGCGCTTGACTGTGTTTCTTCTTTAGCTTCAACTCCAGGCGCCATTTTGTCACTTAAATGTGGCATTTGTGAGGGGTCCTGGCAAAGCTCTCCGCCTTAAACATCAATGTCATCAAACACTTCCAAATCCTGCTCACAGGATGACTGCTGGGACGAGGAGGTATTGTGGTTGTCCTTCACATTATGTTCTCTTAGTCCGTCTGAGTCGGATATCAAAAATTAAGGCAAGTGTTCGTCTACTATGACAAATAAACTGTGTATGTTCTTGTAAGAAAGGATGTGATAATATTGGTTATATGTAATTATATTAAGCAAGTATCTCCAATTTTGAAAGATGTAGGCCGTTATTATTCTTAGCGGTTCGTTTATAATTAATCTCATTAACAAGTATTTCCATTGCTGTGTACCAGGTTGGGAAAACCCTTAGCTTCAAATTGTCTGGGTGACGAATGATGGCTCATTGTAATAATTTCCTTTTAAGTTGTTATAAGAAACTCAGTGTATGTTTATATATTCATTGTTAAGATACATTTGTATATGTAGTAATCTTCGCAAAATTTGAGGGTAGGCACATTAGGCTATGCTAATGTTTGTTATTACTTATTATACTATCAAATTTTAAATGGGCCTAATAATGTCTGTCTGTATTTTTCTAAAGATGGTGGTGGTACTAAGGTAGGTTAGTTTGAAGATTTTGTGGTGGGTGGCACGCCCTAGATTTTGTGCGCACAAAGTGGTATGCAAGAAAAAAAAGGTTGGCACCAATGCCTTAGATTATGCAGCCACGATGCGGGTGTTATATATTGATGCATAAAAATGTGTTTAAATACTATGTCTATTAAAATTGGGACTGTGCGAATGTATCCTCATACATTAGTAGATATTATGCCTAGATTAGAAGGTAAAAGAAGTGTTAGAGCTTTGGTAATAGTTTTGTTAAAAGGTATAATGGTGTTGGTTGTTGAAGTGGGTTTTGTATGATATATTTTTAACAATATTTTGTTGAATAAATAGAAAAAGAAAATGATGTATCAAATTTTAGCATTGTCCTTACTTATGTTAGTAGTATTAAAATATTAAAGGAACATAGTAAATTTAACATTACTTTTGAAATAAACATTGATAATATTTTATTATATTTCTAGTTATATTATATTAGTTGTAATAAGGAGAAATATGAATTTTAATATAAGGAAACGTACTTGGATGGAACAGCTATCAGATTTATTGGTACAACTTCTTTGGTCAATTAAAACAATATAAATATGAAACATAACATGAAGATATTTAATAATTTCGATGAAAAAACTAATACATCAAGAAATTAAATCAAATAAAACAGGTTACAACAATATTTCTAAAAATTATCATTGAGATTGTTAAATAGTAAAGTTCTGAAATTAATTAGCATAAAACAAAGAAAAAATATAAATCTGTACAAAAACAATATTTTTTAGTAGCAGATTATAGGTATATATGATAATAAAATGAAAGTGGAAATTGACAAATTGACTATATTAGAGTTATTAGTATAATAACTTAAAAACTCTATAAGATTTTGAGTACTGAGAAAAGATTATAGATTTAATGAAGGTTATGACCTATCAAAAATAATAGGTTTATTCGTATGCCAACAATAGTGAATTTATTAGTTGAATAATTAAAATATACTAGTACACAGTTTGAACATATGTTGAGAAGAAATAATTATTCTGTATGTTTAAAGATATTTTAAACAGTGACAATGTATAGATAATTAATAAAAGGTTAAAATATTTGTCTAGGTTGTTATTCATGTACCTTACACATGTAAACAAATTAACATATAAAATCTATATGAAACATATTAAAATTAAAGACATAATACAAAACTTATTTCACAAAAAATTATTAAAAGATTGTAAAGGATTTAATGTTAAAGACTTGTTATTCGAGTAAATGGTTTCTTAAAACTTGCTTGTGTTAACTATCGAGACAAGATTAATTTTAGATTTAATGGAAATCAATAGATGTGTCATTCATGCTATAAATTACTCAATTATGATATATTATAAATATAAAATCATATAAATAAGTAATTGAATTTTATGAAAGAAGCGTATACAAAAAGGAAAATTTGACGTTTGAAAAGTTTGAAATAATGTGTATTTCCTTATCTGTGTGGTTTTGATTCATCTCCTTGTATAATTGGTTGCTACTCTTGGCTGGGGGACGAGATGTTTTGGCGATTACGCCATCATCAGGTCTGAGACAAACCAATACAATAATAGTAAATATTAATTTTATGTTAAAGTAACAAAAAAACAGATTCTGTAAAATTCAAACTAGCAATTTGAGGTACACAGAGAACATTAGCAAAAAATTGGTGTTAAAAAAGGTAATCGATTTGTAAAAATAAAAAATAAGAGACGAAAATTATAAATATAAAAGTTGAATATTATGAGAAACACCCAAACTAGCAAGCTCTCCTTCGATTGGGATAAGAATATTATTCCTGGTGTTAACACGGGTGCAATAGTTTATTGCGTTAATTGTTAATTTTATAACCTTTGTGATTGGTGTTCTAGAAAAGACTAAGTGCCAACGTAGACTTTTTTGGGGAAAAAGATAAGAGTTTATGTGAATGTCGTGTGTGTCAGTCGTTTGGTTGTTTTGCTGTTGATATATATAGAAGAAAAATGAACTAAAATAAATGTTTTTGTTTAGAATGAAAATATGTACAAAGGGAGAATAAATGTAGGCTTTTCTTCTTTGAAAGGGCCCCAAAAACAGGTCTAAACACAAAGGTGGAGGGGCCGGGTTTTTAGGATGGCTTATTTGAGTTTTTGATTTTCGCATATTGTGGGTTCTTGATTTATTGATAAGGGTTGGTTTCTTAAAACTTGTTTGTTCGTTAAAAATATATTGTGATGAAGGTAGATTTTAATATGGGTTTTCGGATACTAATTTTGGACCTTTGGTGGAAGTTAAAAAGTGTATGCATTTGTTAATGGGTGTTGGTTGAGGCTGAGGTTTTCAGGTATTCAGACAATTTATATTTTATTCTATTATATTTAAAGTCACTTAAGTGCTCAGCATAAGCATAGAAAGTGCCCTCCAATATTTTGTTTTTATGTTTGATTCTTCACAAAGTTAGTTTATAGATTCCACTTTTGTTGTTTTTTTATTTTGGTTATGAGATTGGGTTGGTTAGGGTTTTTTGATTGGAAAGGATTTCAACTTCGACTATTTAAAGTTTAGACCTCCTAGTCTTTAAAGGGACTGAAATCATCGGATTCTAAAGACACTGTTACATATTTTAGAATCTAGTTATTTGTTTTTTTATGTTTAGTAGTTATATAATTATCCATTTCCGATTAACTGTAGATTTTTAAATTGGTGGTGATTGCATTGGAGTACCAGAAAGTAGGCAAAAAATTGGAGTGAAGAAAATTTTAAAAATTATAGATATAATTGTTTTATTTATTTTTAGGTTGAGTAAGAAAGGGGAAATGTAATTAATACAACCCCTTTCTTCTTAAGCATGAAAAACCACACTAAATTTACCCAAACATCTAGTTTGTTTAATCATTTTAATTAAAGTTATTAAATGTTAATAAACAAAAGAAAAAATTTAACCTCTCAAATTGATTTGGATTGTCACAGAAGGCTTTAAACCTAGATCATTGTAACAGTCATTAAAAAAATAATTATTGTTCTCTATCGAATTGTATGTTGAAACTAGATTTTCCCAACATTTAATAATTTGTAATTTATAAAATGTCATATACAAGAGAAAATAAATGCTTTCTATTTTTTTCACACAAATAAAAGATACATGGTATTTATTACAACCATGAAGATTTTTTACACAAAAAGAAAAATTTGAAATTTGTTCACACCATGAAATATTTATTTATTCATTTGTGTACCTGTTGAGGGCTCCCATTAAAAATAAAGAAACTGTATTTTGATAATGTTAAAGAGTTCCTCCGGTGTGGCTAAAAAAATGGTAGCGCGTTCTGATTCTCTCTAACGTAGGGAGGTGTCCGAACAGAAGGCAAAATATAACTTTTCTTACATTTTTTTTTTTTTTTTTGACAAACACCAATTAATTAATTATTTAATTTAAACATTCATAGAATGCAACAACAACAACGAACGGTCTGTTTTTAAATTTCCTTTTAAACAAACACTTTGTCCCAAATAAATCAACAGCGTGGTTTAGTTTAAATCGTTAAAATTCAAATAATAGACAGACTTTGGAAGGAAGACGTTACCGAAACTGCCCAGACCGAGTATGAGTCATTGGCGTTTCACCTTTTAAAATTGAACGTTTGAATAAGTTTTGGGATTGTTAAATCCTCGAGTTTACGGGTTCTTTGGACTTTGCCTCCTCCTCCGTTTGGTGGTGGGCACGCGGTGACTCTGTCGTGAATATTCTGCTGATTGCTGTCTGGTAGAGAGACGCTCTGACTCCGGCGTCCTGTAGACAGCGACGCTTGTGGGGGGGGTATGCCGGGGGTGAGGTCGCTGGTTGAGGCGTCGTGAAGGGTGGTGGGGGTGGTAGGAGCGCGGAAGGGTTGTAGCGCCTGGGTAACCCGGCCCAATGTCCCCTTTGCGGAAATTGTTACGCGCATGTTAGTTCGCACAGGTTAAGAATCTTCGATTCTTTCGTAAGGTCGTACTTGGTCGCTCTTATCGTGGGGACAGGTAGAGTGCAAAACTCTATGAGCCTCGATCATGTGGTACACCCTGTCGAAAATTTACTACTTTGTAAATTACAGTTTATCGCTCACGCCACATGAATTAATACAACCTTTTTCTTAAGCTAAAAAAACCACACAAAAATTTACCCAAAATTAGTTTAGATTAATCATTTTAATTAAAGTTATTAAAGTCTAATAACACAAAAAGAAATATTTAACCTTCAAGTTGATTTGGTATTGTCCAGACAGGCTTTAAACCTAGATCATTGTAACAGTCAAAAAAAAAAAAAAAAAAAAAAAAAATTTTTTTACATCGAATTGTTTTTTGAAAATAGTTTTCCTAACATTTAATAAATTTGTAATTATAAAATGTTATACAAGAGAAAATAAATGCTTTTATTTATTCACACAAATAAAAGTTAATGGATATTTATTTACAACATGAAGATATATTTACACAAATAAAAATTTTAGAAATTTTGTTCAAACCATGAAATATTTATTTATTCATTAGTGTACCTGCTTGAGGGCTCCCATTAAATAAATAAAAAATTATTATTGATAATGTTAATAGTTCCTCCCGGTGTGGCTAAATAATGGTTGCGCGTTTGTTCTCTCTAACGTAGGGAGGTGCCCGAACAGGAGGCAAAATAATAAATTTTCTTATAGTTTTTATTTTATTTTATTGATAATCACCAATAATTAATTAATACGATCTAACGTCAAATTTCAGCGTGACCTAATAAGGTCTATCACCCGCATCGGTGGCATAGTTAGCAAAACGCGTTGTCGTGTTGAGCTCGATTGCTGAGGATGGGGCGATGAGGTTTCGAATTCGATCGGGTGAACGGGGGGTTTGCTAATGGTTTTCCGTTTTTTAATGGTAACGGCTGCAATCAGTTACTATAATGATGACTGTATTGATTTTTGGGCCCTATTTATACGATCTCATTTTTGTTTTTCCACTAATATCAAGGTTATTAGGCTTCAACGCTGGTCATGCATTTCATCTCCCCGTCAAGAAAAGTGCGTTAACCGATCGGTTGTAATACGAGCTGTTAATATTACTTATTTGAATGGGATGTCAAACCATGTCCACTGATCTAAAGTCTATGGTCCCCCACCAAAGATGTTGCAGGCGCTGTAGGTGGGAGGGCTTCCTGATAATTAATCATAATATCCGTGTTTTATTCACTCCCCCGTGCGCCGATCGATTATCGATAGGGGGGGAAGGAACTTTTTTTTTAAATATAGACAGTTTTCGATATGAACGGATTTTTTTTTAGTTACGTCGAATAAATGTATACTTTTTTTAATATCCGTGTTTTATTAGACGCTACCACCAGAGAAAAAGAGCTTGAACCGGTGGTTACCCCCGCGGGGAAAGAAAATGGTCTATAGTTTTTTTTTTCATACTTTTAATATTAACCTTCATATGTCCACAGACGGGGAGCGAGTACAAACTTGTTCAAGGTCATATTGGAATAGGTGGTCAACGGTTTTGATATGAAGGAACTTTTTTAGAATAAATATATATTTTATAATATCCGTGTTTTAAACCCTCTCGTCATCGATAATCCATCACCCAAAAATCAATTCTCAAAAATCGATTATAAATCACCAATTATCCATTATTGAAAATCGATTCGGGGGAACACGTACTATCCCTTCATACAGAAAATGGTCTATAGTTTTTTCATACTCAGATATTACCTTATACACAAATACGGACTATATGTTCCGATGTTTACAATAACAAAATGTCACGCCCGAGGGCTGTGGCGAGGGGGCCAGAGAGGTAGTAAGGGTATTATCTGCGTGGACCCCATATGGAAACTAGTGGAGGTTCCGAGCTTTACCCACCCAAGTAATCCACACGCGGAATGATTCATCACATTGACTCAAAATAGGTCCTAGAAAAAGGATAGACAACCCTTGTTGTAGCCACAAAAACAAGTGTGTAGTCTTAAGGACTCAACAGGGAAATATTGAACTCGTGGAGAATAGCAACCATTTGGACTGAGCTCAAGGCTCCTATATCGAAGATGTATCATATGGATATAGTTAAAACATAGTCTCTTGGACCAATACAACAAGTCTGAAGGACTTAAACAACATTGAGTTACTGTAACTACACCCAAAAGAGTCGGAAGAACACAAAAACAAAATCTAGCCACTTTGACTGAAACAAGAAATCGAAATAATCATAATAGTTGCCTCGACTGTACTAAGTCTGAAGGACACAATTTGATAAACAAAAGTCAGAAGGACTTAATAAACATTATATAGTCTTTAAACTAGACCCATAAGTCAGATGGACTTATTAACGTCGCCTCTATACTTAGGAAATCGGAGAGGATTCTCCTCGGCGGCGTGGCGGTGAAAACCACGGGCCCCAAAACTCCATGGCCACTGGTTCCTTCGTAGAGTGAGATAGCAGGGTTCCTTTTTCGATGATGCGATGTGATAAAATACCATGGCGTGAATCCAAGAGTCACTTATTTTATACCCTTTCTCTGACCAGAACGGAACAAAAAAAAAGCGTAAAAAAACAGGTGGTGATGGGGAAAGGGCTGGAGCTTGAGGCGTGAAAGGGAAGGGGAGGTTTTGAAGACAACTCGCCACAACAGTGGCGTCAAGGGTCGTGGGAGCGAGCCAAAATTAGTTGAGTTCTTTTTCATGTCAGGTGTTGTATCAGAGGTTGTGTTTGGAAGCACACTGTCGCCATACTTGTTGAATATTTTGCTAGAATGCATGTTGGCGTTATTCGATCCCCTCCGTCACGGTGAGTAGGTCTTTAAGCAAAATTATTTAGAATGTATCGCTTTTAAATTATCTTCTTTGGATTCCACTATTAAATTTAGAATTTTTATGCAGATTTGTATTATTAAAATCCTTTGTAGTATTTCTATTGGAAGCACGTTGTCTACCGAGTCCATTCAGTTGCTAAAGGTAGGTTTTGAAGTTATTATTATTAAATTCTAAAATCAAATTTCTTCTTTGGATTTTCCCAAATATAATTATTATAATTTGTATTTTACGTAGCTTAATTGTGTAGGTGTCAACTTTACATGATTGCACACGAAAAATAATATATGTATCTATTTTTTGAAACCCATTTTTGAACAATACTAAGTTACTTAAAATATATTGATTTGTTATTTTTAATCTTTTATCAATTGTTACCTTGCATTGTCCTCTATTTTGCGCTTCGAGGATAGCGCCATAGCGGATTCCATCAAAGTAAGGCTGTATCATTCAGGGTAAGCGAAGGGTGATGAACTTAATACCCAATGGCGTATCCATGGACTAGGAAAGATGATTTCAGCTACCCCAAGTATGTTGTGAGGGAATGCAGGTCTTCGGGGAAAAACTTTTCTTCGCTTCTCTCATTAAACTGTTTTCAAATCCCTCTCTCTCAGTATGTTGAAGTGGTGTGCGGGGTAGAAGGAGCCACTGGAAACCCTTGAGTAACCAGAGTGGCGAAAATATATTATTTTTGGGGGGAGATTGACCACACGAAACTGAGGAATGACAACGCTGTTTCCCAGTTGAAACCCATAAAATTTCCCCTCAGGATGTATCCAATATAGCTCTAAACAATAAACATCCCAATTTAAAAAATATGGAGCAATTTCGGTATATTCTTTTGATTTTCTCTTCATTCTCCAATTAATTTACCCCACCTTTTGCGAAAACCAGGCGTGTAAAACTCGTTTCATCAAAAGGACCATACTGAAGTTTAAAACACTTGGGAAAACCGCATTAAAATGCCATTTTGAGAAAAAATAACATAATTAAATTCTTTTTGCAAAAAAAATTAATTAAGATCGAAACAATGGATTCCGATTATTTTGTCCCCAAAAAGTTCACAGTTCCCATAAAGCATTTCAATAAAAATGGAAAGCCTCTGTGAATTCGATGCAATTAAATGTGAAAAAGTATAACATTCACGAAAGGTACTTCTAACATTTTTAAAAAAAGTAAAATTGGTGTGCTTTGTTTGTTGGTTCATAAAAAATTAGGGACGTCCACGGCTGCACAAAATTGTAGGCCCCATGTGGTTTATAACATGCCTGCTGTAGACAACTTAAACACCTATTTGGGATTTTGTCTTTTTTCCCCAATATATAGTATATATATGTATTTTGTTTTTCTCGGGGATTTATTTAATATCTATGGATTTATATATAGGCTTTGAGCGGGAGATGGATGAAATCCAAATAGGTGTTAAAATGCCTACAGCAATCATGTAATAAACCACATAATATATAAAAGTTTTAAAAACCCTTCCGAGCTAACTCTACCATCCAAATAGTGATATTATAGTCTTCATGTACAGTTCCCATATGAAAAGTAGGGTTGGTTAACCCCTGAGCTAAATAAAAAATTGTGACCTGGCAATCTGGGCTAAAATTTTAATTCTGTCCTGGGGGTCCGGGTTCAAACCTCGCCCCAGCACAGATTTGTCTGATTGCCAACCCCTTTCCTTATCTCTGACAAGACGTGTTTTAAACACAACTTGTGAATGTGTGGGGGAAAGCCAGGCCTCCACCCTGGTTCGGTCCACGTAAAACTGTAGGTACTTCTTTCATTCACAATCACTCTCCATCCCCATTGCGTAAGTGCGTATAACTCGAACGGGTAGTAAGACGCGTGTAATAATAATAAATAAAAATATTAATCGGAAGAACACTATAAAACGTGTGGTCCAACTTTAGCGATAAAACCCGTAGCACAAAAACTTGGAGGGGAAGTGGAGCCGTTGGTCCCTTGTTGATCTGGATGAGAATTTGGAAGGTACGTCAAAATTACTTTCCCGAAGAATTTTAGGCTTTTCGTTCTTGCTCATAGAAAATTTCATGGGATGATATTGTACCCTTTACCACCTCCAAATCTAACCGATAGAGGCGACTATGCCGGGAAAAAGGGGGGGCGGAAACTATAAAAGGATTTAATGTAACAAAAAAAAGGAACTTTGAAGTTTAAAAAAAAAGTAAATTTTTTATTCAAGGTAAAACAACAGAGGTAAATAATAATACTGGCCTCACAAGGCAAAACTGGAGAGTGTTGAAAAACATAAGTAGGCAGAGACGCGCTTGCGCAGTACATTTAGGTATATTTCAAAATCTCAATAATACTAGTCCTTGAAAAAGACTTTGTTTAAAACAAAAGCGTTATTTATTTATATGAATTAGTCGTAAGAGACCCATTAATAATCAAAAATCGTAATATAGTTTTTAGAGCTTAAATAGCTCCTCTATTGGTTAAAAAAGCGGTGAATCACTCTTGGGGTTTGTCGGGTAGACCCCCTGTAGCAGCCCCTAGGCTAGCAATTAACCTATTTTCCACACCCGGTTAATTCCCCACCCACCCCCCCCCTCCCAGAGGCTTTTTTCCCGTGAGGAGAGTGTGTTATGATGTAAATTTAACCTCTTTCCACATCGGGTTGTTTCCCGTTATACCCACCCCCCCCCCAAGCCCCTGAGTTGGTTCCGCCCCCAAGCCATGACCCTGGGGGTGGAGGGTCAGGGTGATGGGCTTAGCCAATGATTGTCCCCAGCGCCTATTGGACTGACGTGAGGGACAATCGAGGTTCAAACCCGCGGACTTGTGCCCATGCAGTGGGGGGGGCCCCCAGCCCATTTATTTTTGTGTGCCCGGGCTCATGAGTTAACCCCTGGACCCTAAATGGCGGGGCCCAAATGTTTTGAAGTCGGGGATTTAAAAACCCGGGACATTCCCGTGACGTGTCGAGAAAATCCTCGCTCGCGGCCTGGTGTTAATTTTGTCCCGACAATTCGGGGGTTAAACCCCCTGGCAGGCCATAATTAACAGCCGTGTTTGAACTCACCCTCGGAATCCACGGTATAATGTTGTCAATTAATAAGGAGTGACCACGCAAGACTCTTTGCATTTACGGTCCTTTTCCGGTGCCCCAGAGTCGTTGAACAAGTACAGTACTACCTGTCCGTTTGATAATGACGGGATCTTTGCCTAAGAGTCTCATTAACAATTAAAAAGGTAAAGGGGCCATGCAGGGCTATGATAGAAAAGCAAAATTACTTCTAAACTGTTTCTGCTCCCAAAACAACTTAAATATTTTCATACGGCAAGCCCGTATCTTATAGATAGGGAGCAAAAAGCATGTTCGTTAATGTTGATTGCAAAATATAAGTTTGTATTGGTTCTCTTACTAAACAAATTAAATATATGCTACGTCAAGTCGGAGATATGCCCACCTGTAAAGGATCCGTGATGTAAACATAAACTGCTTGTTTACCAGAATATATCAGTTCTGTTACAGAGTTTACGTGGGTGGGGAGAGGGGGAAAAAACATTTAGTGACAGTACCCTCAGCGGAATTCCAACCCCTGTATAAAATGGATGGTTCACAGCTCTTTTGGTTTAAAAACGTTATAGATAATTTTCCACCAAGAGTGTTCGAACCCGGGGATTTTGGGACGAATAATAAATTTATTAGTTGATATTAATACCGGCCCCGATCCCAAGTCTACAAAAATTGGGTTTGTAAAAGTCCCCGCCATACCAACATGGACCCGAGAAAAGGTGAAAATGTGCCAAGGTTTACGAAGAGTGGGGAAATAGGGGAAAATATTTGTGACAGTACACCCTCGTGGGTTTGAAACCCCGCCCATAACTAGTGAGTTTGTTACACGCACCCTTTTGGGGTTTATATATTAACTAAGAAAATGTTTTCCCCAACTTTTCCCCAGCATGGATTTGATTACAACATCCCCCCCCCCATAATTATATGAGCCTGACATTTAGACGGCGTGCCCACATAGATTCGAACCACAATATCGTTCGTGGAGGAACACCTCTTTAAAGTCTGTTGAACGGTGTATTCTTTCCAATGGCGAGTGCACCCCCCATTTGTGGTCGCCCGTTAAAATTTTTACCAGTATTTGCCCGGGGATGAAAAAAACAATTCAGTACGCCAGAACTGGAATAAACCCCCAAAACCCCCCTGGTTCGGCAGTCTAGTATAACACGATAGTGGGCGATAAGACGATAGTGACTACGTTTTCATCGATGCGGCAAAAACAAGTTTTAAAAACGCATTCCCAGTAAGTTTAATTTATAGTCGAACAATTGAAATGTGATAATAAGTGTAACATTTCTGATTACGAGGGGGTTGATAGATACTGACGTGGCAAAGTGCTATCTGATTTCCTATATGATCTGGGGCTTCCCAAAAAAATTGAATATATTCTACGGAAAGTCCGTGATATAACCTAAACTGCTCTTCTTACCAGAATCATACTTACCAACAGGACATGAGTAAAATAGAAATGTTCCCGCGTTTGCGTGGAGTACGAAAAGGGATCCATTTTGTGCAGACCCTCGGGGGATTTGAACCCCCCCCCGCCATAATAAATGAGTTCAAAAAACCATTCTGGCTAAAAAGTCTATATTTAAGTTTCCCCCCAGCAGGGATTTGATTCCAGCCTCCTCCGCCAGATGGGGAGACCCTAGGGATTCGAACCTCAATATATGTCACGGTTTTTGCGCTGGAAAATACAATTTATAAAGTAACGGTACATTACATCTAATTTACTAACGAAAATAAATTAAAAATTTTTTTAAAAAAAGGCCTTTTTTTCAAATTTTTGGAAAACGAGAAAATAAAATAGTTTTTCCTAAAAAAAAAAAAGGGGGGGGGCCCCATAGGTGACTGATATACTGGCTGGCAGGTTCAGTACAGTCTGGAGTTATTCCCAGCAGAGCCTTGTCATTACTCGGTCTGGGTGGTAAGGTAATTATTTTCCCCTACCATCATTTTGAATTTTTAATTTTGTGCCCGTTGGCGCGTGTATAATGTTGTCAATTTTAAACTGATTACTTGAGTGAAGAAAAACTATCGAAGGAGCTTTATTACATGTTCAAATCCGGTTGTTCCTAGATATTACGCCAAGAGTGTGTGCTAAGTGCCATTAAAAATATTTGATTTTTATCTACAGTAAAGGATCCTATAGTAGGGTTTTGCCAAAAAAAACACAATTACCCTTCAGGTAATGTGTGAATATTCTAACTGTTCCTCCTACCAATCAAGTAAAATATTATAAAAAAAGGCAGTTTTGATCTGATAGATACGGAGCAGAAAAGTTTGTTTTTTAAACTATTCTTCCTACAGCAATGTGATTGCAAAAAAAAAAAAAAGTTTGTATTTGTTCTTTCTAGCAAATAAATTAAAATATATAAAATACGTCAAGTCAGTGAGATTACAGACCGCTGGTAAAGTGAGATCTTAAAAGAATCTTACTACAGTTCTATTCTTTCTTCTAAATAAATAAATATATTAAGTTGAAAGAATAGAACTGTAGTATGATTCTTTTTAAGATTTCACCTTTAACCAGCGGGTCTGTATCTCACTGACTTGACGTATGTATATATTTAATTGATTTGCTAGGAAGAACAAAAATACAAACTTTTTTTTTGTTTTGAATCAACATTGCTGTAGAAGAATAGTTTAAAATACAAACTTTCTTGCTCGTATCTATCAGATCAAAGACTGCCGTATTATGAATACATTTACGTTGATGTAGGAGAACCTGTTTAGATATTCACAATTACTCTTGAAGTAATTGTGCTTTTTGGTCAAAACCCTACTATAGGATTCCTTTTACTGTAGATAAAAATCATATAGTTAATGGCACTTAGCTCACCACTCTTCTTGGCGTAATATCTAGGAGCTAACCGGTTTATTGACATGTACTAAAATGCTCTCTTCGTAGTTTCTTCCACTCAATTAGTAATCAGGTTTCAAATTTGACAAACATTATACACTGCGCCAACGGGCACACTTTAAAATCATGAATGATGGTATGGGAAATAAATTAGCCATTACCACCCAGACCGAGTTAATGTCAAGGCCTCTGCTGGGAATAACTCCACAGAGATGTACTGAACCGAGTGCCAGCCAGTATAATTCATTCACCTAGTAGGGCCCTTAGTTAGGAAAAAAAAACTACTTATTATCTGTATCCTATTGGCTATTAATAAATTTTAAATTAGTTTCGTTAGTAAAATTAGATGTAATGTACGTTACTTGATCATTGTATTTCACAGCCAAGAACGTGACATTTATGAGGTTCGAATCCCTTATGGTTCTCCTCTGGCGGGTGGAGGCTTGATCAAAATCCCAGCTGGGCGGATACATTAATATATTAAGACGTTTGCAGAATGGTTTTGGGTAACTCATTTAGTTATGGCGGGGCGGGGGTTCAAATTCCCACTTGAGGTGTACTGTCACTAAAGTATCCCTTTCTCGTACTGCCACGCAAAACGCTTGGACATTTTCTACTTTACTAGTGGTCCATGTTGTAAGTATGATTCTGGTAAGAAGAGCAGTTTATATGGTTATATCACGGGACTTTCCGTATGTATATATTCAATTTGTTTGTAGGAGTCAGATCATGATAGGAAGAATCAGATAGTACTTTGCCACGCGGTCAGTACCTATCAAACCCACCCTAGTATATCTGCAATGTATAGCACATTATTGTCACAGTTTCAATTTGTTCGGACTAGTAAATTAAACTTATGGGAATGCGTTTTATAAACTTGTTGGTGCCTGCATCGATGATACGTAGGTCACTATCGTCTTATCGTCACTTATCATGTTATACTAGATGCCGATACAGGGAGGTGTGGATTTGATTCCAGTTCTGGCGTATGGATTGATTTTTTCTTCCCCAGGCAAATACTGTACAAATTTCTACTGGACGACCTGCAAATATGTGGGGGTGCACTCAGCATTGGAAAGGAAGTACGTGCCGTTTTACGACATTAGAGGTGTTCGCTCCACGAACGATATTGTGGTTCGAATCTACGTGGCCACGCGTCTAAATGTCAGGCTCCATATAATTTATGGTGGGGGGATGTTGTATCAAATCCATGCTGGGTAAATGTTGGTGAAAACATTTTCTTAGTTAATATATAAACGCTTTGCCATGTAGGGGTGCGTGTAACAAACTCAGCTAGTTAATGGTCCGGGGTTCAAATCTCCCACTGAGGTTTATGTCACTAAATATTTTCCGTATTCCTCACTCTTCGTAAACCTTGCAATTTTCTACCTTACTCGTGGTTCCCATGTGTATGGCGGGTACTTATACAACCATTTTTAGTAGATTGGGATACGGGTCCGTGTATTATATCAACTATAAATTTTTAATTCTGTCCAAAGTCCCGGGTTCGAATCACTGCTTGGTGGAAAATTATCTGTAGACGTTTAACCAGAAAGAGCGAGTGTAACTCATCCAGTTATGACAGGTGTTGGAATCTCGCTGAGGTGTACTGTCACTAAAAATGTTTTCCCTCTCTTCACTCCACGTAAATTCTGTACAGAACTGTAAGTATGATTCTGGTAAGCAGTACAGTTTAGGTTACATCACGGTTCTTTACAGGTGGTCAGTAATCTCTCTGACTTGACGTATGCATATAATTTAATTTGTTTAGGTAGAGAGTAACCATACAAACTTATACTTTTGCAAATCATCATTAAACGAACATGGCTTTTTGCTCCGTACTATAAGATCACGGCTTGCGTATGAAAATATTTAAGTTGTTTTGGTTAGCAGAAACCGTTTAGAAGTAATTGTGCTTTTCTATCATAGCCCTGCTATAGGCCTCCTTTACCTTATAATTGTTATGAGACTCTTAGGCAAAGATCCCTGTATTATCAATACGGACAGAGTATGTACTGTACTTGTTCAACGAGCCTTGGGGCACCGGGAGAAAAGGACCGTAAATGCAAGTGTCTGTGCGTGGTCTCTCTTATTAATTGACACATATACACTGGGGATTCCGAGGGTTGAGTGTTCAAACACTGGCTGTATAATTATGTCCTGTCCAGGGGTTGAACCCCGAATTGCGGCACAATATTAACACCACGGCCGTCGAGCGAGGATGTTTCTCGCCACGTCAGGGAATGTCCCGGGTTTGAAAATCCCCGAGCTTCAAAACATTTGGTCCCAGCCATTGAGGGTCAGGGCTTAACTCTTGAGCCCTGGGCACACATTAAAATATTAATGGGGCTGGGGGCCCCCTCACTGCTATGGGCAAAGTTCGCGGGTTTGAACCCTCGAATTGTCTCTCACGTCAGTCCAATAGGCGCTGGGACACAATCATTGGATAAGACATCAGCCCTTGACCCATCCACCCCAGTCAGTTTCTTGGGGGCGGAACCAATCTCAGGGTCTTGGGGGGGGGATTGTTGGTATAACGGTAAATCAACCAGATGTGGAAAGTAGGTTTAATTGAATTCATAACACAACTCTCGCTCACGGAAAATTGCCTTCTGGAGGGGGGTTATGTGGGTGGAGGGGAATTACCGGATTGTGGATAAGTAGGTTAATTGCTAGCCTAGGGGCTGCTACAGGTGGTCGTACCAGAACTACTCAGAGTGATTCAGCCGCTTTTGTTAACCAGTTGAGGGCTATTTAAGCTCTTTATTATATATTAAACGATTTTTGATTATTAATGGGGTCTCTTTCAGACTAATTCATTAAATAAATAACGCTTTTGTTTCATACATAGTCTTCTTCAAGGGACTAGTATTACTTTGAGATTGTGAAACATATCCTCAAATGTACTGCGCAAGCGCAGTTACAGTCTATGCCATACTTATGTTTTTTCAACACTCTCAGTTTGCCTTGTGGAGGCCATGTATTATTTATTTACCTCTGTTGTTTTACCTGAATAAATGAATTACATTTTTTTTAACTTGCTTATGTTTCCTATTTTTGTTACATTTAATTCCTTATAGATTCGCCCCCCCTCTTCCCGGCTATAGTTCGCCTTATCGGTTAGAGTTGGGAGGTGGTAAACAGTACATTATCATCCATGAGAATTTCTATGAGCAAAAGAAACGAAAGAGTCCTACCAATTCTTCTGGGAAGTATATTTTGACGTACCTTCCCAAGATTCTCATGCCTCGACTAGGGACCAACGGCTCCACTTCGCCCTCCGAAGGATTTTGTGCTACGGGTTTTATCGCTAAAGTTGGACCACACTGTATTTTTATAGTGTTCTTCCCGATTAACTATTTTATTTATTTAGTATTAGCATCGCGTTTACTACCCGTTACGAGGTTATACGCACTTACGTAATGTTGTATTGGTAGAGTGATTGTGAGATGAAAAGAAGTACCTACTGTTTTACGTGGATCCGAACCACGGTGGAGGCTGGTTCCACACATTCACAAGTTTGTGATTAATACACGTCTTGTCAGAGATGAAGCAAGGGTTTGGCAATCAGACAAATCTGGCTTGGGGGCGAGGATTGAACCCCGGACCCCAGGACAGAAGTTGGATAATTTTAGCCCTAGATTGCCCAGGTCACTATATTTTTATTTAGCTCAGTGGGTTAACCAACCCTATTTTCATATAGAAACTGTTACATGAAGACTATAATATCTTCTATTTGGGATGGTAGAGATAGTCGGAGGAGGTTTTTAAATCTTTTATATATTTATGTGGTTTATTACATGTTTGCTGTAGGCAGTTTTTAACACCTAATTTGGATTTCATTCTTCTCCGCTCAAAGCTAATATATAAATCCTAGATATTAATAAATTCCTGAGAAAATACAAAATACTATATATATACGTATATATATGGGGTAAATAAGACAAAATCCCAAATAGTGTTTAAGTTGTCTACAGCAGGCATTGTTATAAACCACATGGGCCTACAATTTTGTGCAGGCCCGTGGACGTCCCTAATTTATTATGAACCAAGCAAACAATGCACACCAAATTTACTTTCTTTTAAAATATGTTAGAGAAGTTACCTTTACGTGAATGTTATTACTTTGTACATTTAATTGCATCGAATTCACAGAGGCTTTCCATTTTTATTGAGAATGCCGATGGAAACGTGTACATTTTTGGGTACAAAATAAGATCGTGAATCCTATGTTTCGTTCTTAATATTTTTATTGCAAACAGAATATTTTACTTATGTTATTTTTACTCAATGGGCATTTTTAATGCGGTTCCTAAGTGTTTTTAAACTTTCAGTTGTGGTCTTATGATGAACGAGTTTGACACGCCTGTTTACAGCAATAGGTGGGATAAATTAATTGGAGAATGAAGAGAAAAATCAAATATTATTACCGAAATTGCTCCATATTTTTTAAATTGGGAATAGTTTATTGGTTTGAGCTATATTGGATATTCATCTATGAGGATTTCATGGTTAACAACTGGGGAAACAGCGTTGATCAATCTCTCAGTTTCGTTTTTGTGGGCAATCTCCACCGCAATTATAATATAAGTTTCGCCCTCTGGGTTATCATGGTTGCCAGTGGCTCCTTCTTACCCCAGCCACACCACTTTCAGACATAGCTGAGAGAGAGGAGATTTGAAAACAGTTTAATGAGAGAGAGCGAGATAAAGTTTTTCCCGTAATGATGCTTTTCCCTCAGCAACGATACTGGTGTAGCTGAATTCATCTTGCTTAGTCCATGGATACGCCATTGGTATTAAGTCATCACCTTCGCTTTCCTGATGATGACAGCCTTACTTTGATGGAAATCCGCTATGGCACTATCCTCGAAGCTGCAAAATAGGGAGCAAATGCAAGGTAAGCTATTGATAAAGATTAAAAATAACAATATCATATATTTTAAGTTACTTAGTATTGTTCAATTATGGTTACAAAAAATAGATACATATATTATTGTTCGTGTTTGTGTCAAATCAAATTGTAACGTTGGCAACTACACAATTAAGCTACGTAAAAATACGAAATTATAATAATTATATTTGGCAAATCCTAAAGAAAGATGAATTAGATTGAGATATTTAATAAATAATATACTTCAAAACTACCTTTAGCAACTGAATGATCTCGATATGATCAACGTGCTCTCAATAGTAAATACTACAAGGATTTTAATAATACAAATCTGCATAAAAATTCTCAAACTTATAATAGTGGAATCCAAAGAAGATAATAAAGCTGATACATTCATAAATAATATGCTTCAAGACCTACTTCACCGTGACTGGGATGGGTCGAATAAACGCCCAAACATGCATTCTAGCAAAATATTCAACAAGCTATGGCGACAGTGTGCTTCAAAACAACTTCTCGATAACAACCCTGACATGAAAAGAAGCTCAACTAAGTTTTTGGCTCGCCTCCCACGACCCTTGAGCGCCACTGTTGTGGCGAGGTGTCTTCGAACCTCCCTTACCTCACGCTCAAGCTCCAGTCCTTCTATCACCACCTGTGTTTTTACGCTTTTTTTTTTGTTCCGTTCTGGTCAGAGAAAGGGTATAAAAATAAGTGACTCTTGGATTCACGCATGGTATTTATACATCGCATCATCGAAGAAGGAACCTCAGCTATCTCACTTACGCAAGGAACCAGTCTTCCATTTATAAATTTCTATTTATACACCTCACTGCCCTCCTATTAATCTCCCACCTAAAACCAAATATCTATATTCTTACTAATAAAATACCATATAAACATTTACAATAAACCCTACAATCACCATATACAAAATACCAAATACAAAAATAACACATACAATATACCAACATCACAAAGAACCATACTCTTCCCACAACATCAACAAACTAAAACATTAAACATACACCTATTCTTCAATATAATAATATAACAACCTCCACATAATTAAATAATAACCATAACCACCACATTAAAAGAGAAAATACCAACCTTCCATTATACAATTACCATCTCCAAATAAAACAACACATCACCCAAATCACCCACAACCTTACAACTTCTCAATCTCACCTACCCCCCATTAAATCAAAACACCACTCTTACCCACAAACCCATAATCGTACCAACCTTCCAACCCCCGTAAATATATTCACCCCCCCTTAATACACACAAAAACAACTTACCAATATCTACAAATATAACATCAAAAACTCCATATATACAACACAATTTAATTTAACTCTCACTTCCACACCCACTAAACCCAATTTACCCCTCCTAAACACCCCAAACAACCACAATTCCCCCACTCCCTCCACTTTCTATCCAATTAAAAATACCCCCACTATCACCAAACTACCTACAATATAACATACTTACCAAAAACATCTACATCCCCCCACACTCCCCAAAACATAACATAATTTCACTACTATTACCCCCTACACTCAAAACCCAACCATTACCAATTTATCTGAATATATCTAGCTGACTTTGAGTAGAGAGAGAGTATAACTCAGTCCTTCCGTGATTACAGCAATTAATTCATGTTGTGATAGTGAGATGTGACACCTGTGATGTCATACAAGTTACCGCTCTCTGTTAGAAACCAGTATTTACAAACACATCACCACACAAAAAATAATGAAGCACCCCATTAACCTAACCTACACCTATCGCCATACTCACTTATTACCCCCATCTAAACCCTGACATGTCCACTATGTCTCAATGAAATAAACACTCACCCTATATCGTGTGTACCTCACATGCTCCTAGTAAACACTCAAAGAATGTGATATAAATCATACCCAATCTACCTCTCTAGTGAAACCCTCATTAAACAAATGCCCGTGCGCGTAGTATCCCCGATTAACACCTCATGGCATAGAAGATGCAAATTATTGAATTCTAAGCTAACCTATAGCTCAACGCTGTTACACAATAATATCCTAGCTCAGAGTGCACTGTCTATCCTCACCTCCCCCCGCCCGATCTAACCACACCTATGCCCTAGTTCTATCACGTATACCCCACACCCTAGAACCAACAGCAACCACTCACGCAGAGCGATCTCTACGTAATTGTTTACGTTTATTTGTACATCATTCTATGCCTGTGTGGACAGTAAAAAACTATACGAGTCACTGTTGCGTCCCATACAACCACACCACTCATCGCATTTCCCTCATCACTCACTCACTGAAGAGTTTTTGAGTTCTGATCCCGTGTCTCTCTCGTAACAGATTTGCCAATTCTGCATAACACTCCACTCTCAACAACTCATAGTGAGTGACTCTATGCTTCGTCAACCGCCCTCCACTACTGGCATATGCACGCTCAAGCGACGAAGTGTTCATGATCACGTTCAAGCTGTCTTCCTCTCGTCTGATTGACGAGAGAGCCAGCTGACTACCGAGCAATACCCCACTCGCTTACTCTAATCATCCCATGTAAAAGATTTGAAAAAAATCATAAGCTATGGACGATCGTTATAAAATATGCCGTAAAAATCAATACAGTCGATCTTAGTAGGCAACTGCTTGCAGCTAGAATATATTAATGTGTGGGATGATAGAAGAGTGAAGTAAGTGCACAGAGTTAGCAAGAGGCCCCTCGAGTCTCACCATGAGCTCGAGGTTTTGAGAACAAGCTGGCGAGATGAACGCGCACGCCACATCCTAAGCCACCACGCCGCGCGCGTCCCGTAACTCAGCGCTTCTCTATTATACAGCTCGACCTCAAAGAACATAGACGACTATAGAAGATCGCGAGGTAGCTAACTATGAGCGCGATTGGGACGGTGATTTGATAGTCTTGTGTATATTTGAGCAGTGTGATTTCTTCGCGCGTGTAACAGATCCGACCGTTAGATTCGTGTAATTAAGATTATTAATGGTGATTATCGCCATAATGGTGTGTGTGATAAAAATAGTAAAGAAAATGTTATTATTTTGCCTCCTGTTCGGACACCTCCTACAGTTAGAGAGAATCAGAACTGCGTACCATTATTTAGGAGCTACACCGGAGGACACTATTTAACATATCCAATAATACAGTTTACTTTATTTATTTAATGGGAATGACTAGTGCTCGCGCGAGGTACACTAATGAATAACCAAATAATTTCTATGGTAGTGAAAACCAAAAAATGTGTCTCACTGAAGAAATGATTCGCGCACCAGTTTTGTGATCTAGAATAAATCTTTCATGGTTGTAGTGAATAAATTATCTCAATTCAAGATAGCTCTATACTTTTTATTGTCCGCGCTGACAAGACTAGAAAGCATGCTTCTTTATGTGTGTCTCCTGTATAGTGTACCCCTGTGCTGCTGAAATAGATAGTGTACTGATGAATTAACGTTACTCGATGATAGTGAGCCGCCATCAGTAGTCAGTTGCCATGTGTCACCATGTATATCATAATATTCACATCGCCGAGAGCGTCTAGCTATGTTATACGTAGCGATGCATCCTGCAACTCTAGTTCTTGATATCTGCTGTGACCACTCATGTCCCTGGTAATCCGAGGTCTTATCCATATAGCACCTGTATGTGATACACACGTATAAACCATAAATCCGTCATATGCTGAGAGGTTTCCAATATCTTCTCTTTATGTGTTACTTATCCGACATTTATTCTAAACTGTTTGCTTTTCAAATGATTAAATGCTAACTAGATGTTTGGGTATATTTAGTGTGGTTTTTCATGCTTAGAAGAAAGGGTTGTATTAATTCCAGTTGTGCTGTGAGCGATAAACATGTAATTACAAAGTAGTAAATTACGACAGAGGTGCTACCACTTGATCGATGCTACATAGAGTTTTGCGACTTAACCAGTCACACGATAAGAGCGACCGAAGTACGACTTACGAAAGAATCGAGAGTCTGTACCCTGTGGTTACTAATGCGCTGTATTACAATTTCCGCAAAGGGGACATTGTGGCGTGTTACCCAGGCTGCTTCAACCCTTCCGCGCTCCCTTACCACCGCCACCACCCTTCACGACGCCTCAACCAGCGCCTCACCCCCGGCATACCCGCCACAGCAAGCGTGTCTGTCTAAGGACGCCGGAGTCAGAGTCGTCCCTTCTACCAGACAGCAGCAGTCGCAGAATATTCTCAGACCAGAGTTCAGCCGCGTGCCCACCACCAAACGGAGAGGAGGCAAAGTCCAACTGAACCCGTATCTCGCGGAGTTAACAATCCACAAAATTATTCAAACGTTTTCAATTATAGGTGAAACGCCCAATGACATACCATACTCGGTCTGGGCAGTTTCGGATAACGACTCCTTCCAAAGTCTGTTATCTATTTTAATTTTAAGCGATTTAAATCTAAACTCGATGTATGATTTATCTTGGGGGACAAAGTGTTAATGTTTAAATAGTGACTTTAAAAACTAGTGGTTTCGTTGTTGTTGTTGAATTCTATGACTGTTTTAATTTAATTAATTTAATTAATTGTTGATTGTGGTGTGTGTGTGTGTGTGGTGTGAAGAAAATAGTAGAAATGTTAGTTTTTTGCCTTCTGTTCGGACACCTCCTACGTTAGAGGAATCAGAACTGCGCTACCATTATTAGCGCACACGGAGGAACTCTTTAAAATTATCAAGAGTACAGTTTCTTTATTTAATTAATGAGCTCCTAAGCGTACACTAAGAATAATAAATATTTCATGGTGTGAACAAAATTCTAAATTTATTATTTGTGTAATATACTTATGGTTGTAAATAATATCCATAGTAGCTTTTATTTGTGTGTAATAAATAGAAAGCATTTTATTTTCTCCTTGTATATGACATTTTATAATTACAAATTATTAATGTTAGGTAATCTAGTTTCAACATACAATTCGATAGTAGAACAATAATTATTTATTTTAATTATGTTACAATGATCTAGGTTTAAAGCCTGTCTGTGACAATACAATCAAATTGAGAGGTTACATATTTCTTTTTGCTGTTATTAGAATTTTAATAACTTTAATTAAATATGATTTGTGACTAAAACTTAGATGTTTGGGGTAAAATTTAGTGTGGTTTTTCTATGCTTAAGAAGAACGGGTTGTGTGTTAATTACTGTTCCTTTTACTCAACCTAAATTAAATTAAATCAATTATATCTATTATTTTTATAATCTTCACTCTCAGATTTTTTGCCTACTTTCTGGGTAGCTCCAATGCAATCAACACCAATTTAAAATCTACAGTTAAATCGGAACTGGGGGAATAAATTATATAACTACTAAAACAATAAAATAACTAATAAACTAGATTCTAAAATATGTATACAGTGTCTTTGATGAATCCGATGATTTCAGTCTTGACAAGGACTAGGAGGTCTAAACTTTAAATAGTCTGAGGGTTGAAATCTCTACCAATCAAAAACCTTAACCAACTCCAATCTTCAATAACCAAAACAAATACAAACAAAAGTGGAAATCTGTGTGGAACTACTTGTGAATGTAATGCTACATACATACGAAAATATTGGAGGGGGCACTTTCTATGCGTATATGCTGAGCATTAAGTGACTTTAAAATTAATAGAATAATAATTTAAATTGTCTGTAAATACCTGGAAAACTCAGCTCATCAACAACATCCCATTAACCAAATGCATGGTCACTTTTCAACCTTCACAAAGTCCAAAAATATAGTATGCGCTGAAACCTCCATATTTATATGCTACTCTTCTACAAATATTATTTTTAACGAACCCAAAAAGTTTCAAAGAACCAATCCCTTATCAATGTATAATCAAGCCCACAAATAAGCGAAAATCGTGTAAAACTCAAATAGTCGCTTCTAAAAAACCGGCTCTACCATCGTAGTTTAGACCGCGTTTGGCAGTTCAAAGAAGAATAAGAGCCTACATTTATTCTCCCTTTGTACTTTATTTTCTATTCTAACAAAACAATTTATTTTATGTTCATTTTCTTCTTTTATATATTCAACAGCAAAAACACCAAAAGATGACACACTAGCGACATCTCACATATTAACTTTATCTTTTCCCAAAAAATGTCTACGTTGGTCACTTTGTTCTTTTCTGAAACCACTCTCAAAAGGTTATAAAATTAACAATTCAACTGCACATAAATCTATTGCACTGTGTTAACACCAGGAATAATATCCTTAGTCCAATCTGAAGGAGAGCTTGCTGTTTGGGTGTTTTCTCATAATATTCAAATTTTTATATTTATAATTTTCGTCCTCTTATTTTATTTTTACAAACGAGTACCTTTTTTAACAACCAATTTTTGCTAATGTCTGCTGTGTATCCTCAAATTGTAGTTTGATGTCATCGAATTGTTTATTTGTACTTTATCAGTGTGTGTGTGTAATATTACTATTATTGTATTGGTTTGGCTCGAGACCTGGGTGATGGCGTAATCGCCAAAAACATCTCGTCCCCCAGCCAAGAGTAGCAACCAATTATACAAATGGAGAAGAATCAAAACCACACAGATAAGGAAATACACATTATTCAAACTTATCTAATCAAATTTTCCTTTTTGTATACGCTTCTTTCATAAAATTCAATTACTTATTTATATATTTTATTTTTATAATATATTCATAATTGCGTAATTTATAGCATGGATGACACATCTATTGATTTCCGTGTGTGTGTATCTAAAATTTAATCTGTGTGTTCTCGATAGTTAACAACAAGCAAGTTTTTGAAACCATTTGGACTCGAATAACTAGTTCTTTAACATTAATCCTTTACATCTTTTAATAAAATTTGTGAATAAGTTTGTTATTATGTCTTTTAATTTTAATATGTTTCATATAGATTTTATATTGTTAATTTGTTTACATGTGTAAGGTACATGAAAATTATACAACTAGACCTAAATATTTTAACCTTTTTATTAATTAATCTATTACATTGTCACTGTTTAAATATCTTTAAGTACAGAATATGTTATTTCTTCTCATCATATGTTCAAAACTGTTGTACTAGTATATTTAATTATTCAACTAATAAATTCACTATTGTGGACATTCGAATAAACCTATTATTTTTGATAGGTCATAACTTCATTAAATCTTATAATCTTTTCTCAAGTACTCAAAATCTTATAGAGTTTTTAAGTTATTATATAATAAACTCTGATATAGTCAATTTGTCAATTCACTTTTCATTTTATTATCATTATAACCTATAATCTGCTACTAATTAGATATTGTTTTTGTACAGATTTATATTTTTTTGCTTTGTTTTATGCTAATTAATTTCAGAACTTACTATTAAACAACTCAATGATAATTTTTTAGAAATATTGTTGTACCTGTTTTATTTGATTTAATTTCTTGATGTATTAGTTTTTCATTGAAATTATTAAATTATCTTATGTTATGTTTCATATTTTTATATTGTTTTATTGACCCAAAGAAGTTGTACCAATATATCTGATTAGCTGTTCATCCAAGTACGTTCCTTATATTAATAAATTCATATTTATCCTTATTACAAAGACTATTCTAATATGAATATAATAGAAATATAATAAAAATATTATCAATGTTTATTTCAAGTGTGTGTAATGTTTAAATTTTACTATGTTCCTTATATTTTAATACTACTATACATAGAAGTAAGGACAAATGCTAAAATTTGATACATCATTTTCTTTTCTATTTATTCAACAAAATATTGTTAAAAATATATCATACCAAACCCACTTCAACACAACAGCCATTATACTTTTAACAAAACTATTACAAAGCTCTAACACTTCTTTTACCTGTGTGTGTGTGTGTGTGCATATATCTACTAATGTATGAGGATACATTCGCACAGTCCAATTTTATAGCATAGTATTTAAACACATTTTTTAGCAGTCAATATTGTATAAACCGCATCGGTGCTGCATAATCTAAGGCATTGGTGGCTGCAACCTCTTTTTTCTGGGCCATACCACCTTTGTGCGACAAAATCTAGGGCGTGCCACTCCACACAAATCTTACAAACTGAACTTTACCTTAGTACCACACCATCTTTAGAAAATACAGCAGCCATTCTTAGGCCCATTTAAAATTTGATAAGTATAATATAGTATAACAACATTAGCTATAAGCCTAATGTGACCTACCTCAAATATTTTGCGAAGTTTATAACATATACAAATGCTATCTTAACAATGATTATATAAACATACACTGGTGTTTATACAACTTAAAAGAAATTATTACAATGAGCAATCATTCGTCACCAGACAATTTGAAGCTTAAGGGTTTTTTTTTTTTTTTTTTTTTTTTCCCAACCGGTACACAGCAATGGAATAATTGTTAATGAGATTAATTATAAACGAACCGCTAAGAATAATAACGGCCTACTTCTTTCAAAATTGGAGAATACTTGCTTAATATAATTACTATAACCAGATATTATCTCATCCTTATTACAAGAACATACACAGTTTATTCTTGTATGTAGCCGAACACTTGCCTTAATTTTTGATATCCGACTCAGACGGAATAAGAAGAACGCATAATGTGTAAGGAACAACCACAATACCTCCTCGTCCCAGGCATGTCATCCTGGTGAGCAGGCTATTTGGAAGTGTTTGTTGAATTGATGTTTACGGCTGGAGAGCTTTGCGCAGGCCCCTCCACAAATGCCACATTTAAGTGACAAAATGGCGCCTGGGAGTTGAAGCTAAGAAAGAAAACACAGTCAAAGCGCTAGCGCTATCGACTCACCGCTAGCTCCGATTATGTCAGCAGAGTGCTACGCGACAATTGGTTATGTCGTCGTTGGTCAAAAGAAAATTATGTCTTTGATGTTTAACGCGAGCAGTACTGTATTGCTGGACGTGCAATGCTGGGTACACAATCAAGCGTAAGAGTAGGGCAATAAACGCTAATACTTCACCGGGCAGCTGCGGGTACACATTTCGTGCTGTAAGTTTCAAATCCCCTATGACACACTAAATGTAGGGAAGGCGCGCGCGCCATCCCACATTTAGACGATGTGCCAGGGGATTTAAACCCTTACAGCACGAAATGTGTAGCCCGCAGCTGCCCGGTGATGTAATTAGCGTTATTGCCCCTACATTACATACGGCTTGATGTGTACCCGCTTTGCACGTCAGCAATTACAGTTACAGCTTCGCGGTTAAAATAAAGACATAATTTTCTTTGTGTGTGTGTGTGTGTGTCATACCAATTGTCGGCGTTAGCCTCTGTGGACATAATCGGAGCTCGCGGTGAGTCAGAGAGTAGATAGCTAGTAGATGATAGAAGATTAGTAGAGAAACTAACTTTAGCTTCAACTCAGGCCGCCATTTTTGTCACTTAAATGTGGCATTTGTGAGGGCTGAGGGGTCATGCGCAAAGCTCTCAGCCTTAAACAATCAATCTCATCAACAATTCCAAATCCTGCTACCAGGGATGACTGCTGGGACGAGGAGGGTGTGTGTGTGTGGTGTGTTCACGATTATGTTCTCTTAGTCAGTCTGAGTCGGATATCAAAAATTAATGCAAAGTGTTGTCTACTATGTCAAGAATACACTGTGTATGTTCTTGTTAAGAAAGGATGTGATAATTATCGGTTATATGTAATATATTATGAAAGTATTCTCCAATTTGGAAAGATTGTAGGACGTTATTTATTTCTTTGCGGTTCGTTTATATTAATCTCATTACAAGTATTTCCATTGCGGTGTGTTCAAGGTTGAAAACCTTAGCTGCAAATTGTCTGGGTGACGAATGTGGATCATTGTAATAATTTCCTTTTTAGTTGTAATGAGAAATCTCAGTGTCTGTTATATATTCATTGTTAAGATACATTTGTTATGTAGTAATCTTCGCAAAATATTGAGGTAGGCACATTAGGCTATAGCTAATGTTTGTTTACTATATTATACTATCCAAATTTTAAATTGGGCCTAATTGTCTGTCGGTTTTTTTAAAGCTGGTGGTTGGGACTAAGGTAAGGTTAGTTTGAAGATTTTGTGGTGGAGTGGCAAGCCCTAGATTTTGTAGCGCACAAAGTGGTATGCAAGGAAAAAGAGGTTGGCCACCAATGCCTTTTCGATTATGCAGCCCACGATGCGGGTGTTATCGATATTGACTGCATAAAATGTGTTTAAATACTATGTCTATTAAAATTGAGACTGTTGCGAATGTATCCTCATACATTGTAGATATATTGCCTAGATTAGAAGGTAAAAAGAAGTGTTAGAGCTTTGGTAAATAGTTTTGTTTAAAGGTTTAATGGCTGTTGGTTTTGAAGTGGAGTTTGTATGATAATTTTTTAACAATATTTTGTTGATTAAATAGAAAAGAAAATGATGTATCATAATTTTAGGCATTGTTTCACTTATTATGTATAGTAGTTATTAAAATATAAGGAACATAGTAAAATTTAAACATTACTTTGAAATTAAACATTGATATATTTTGATTATTTTCTATTATATTCATATTAGTTTTAATAAGGAGAAATATGAATTTATATATAAGGAACGTACTTGGATGGAACAGCTAATCCAGATTTATTGGTACAACTTTTTGGTCAATTAAACAATATTGTGAATATGAAAATAGCATTGAAGATAATTTATAATTTCGATGAAAAAACTAATACATCAAGAAAATAAATCAATTAAAAACAAGTACAACAATATTTCTAAAAATTATCATTGAGATTGTTAAATAGTAAGTTCTGAAATTAATTAGATAAAAAAGAAAAAATATAAATCTGTACAAAAACAATATTTATTAGTAGCAGATTATAGGTACTATAAGATAATAAATGAAAAGTGAAATTGACAAATTGACTATATTAGAGTTATTAGTATAATACTTAAAAACTTTTATGATTTTGAGTACTTGAGAAAAGATTATAGATTTAATGAAAGGTTATGACTATCAAAAATAATAGGTTTATTCGTATGCCAACAATAGTGAATTTATTAGTTGATTAATTAAATATTACTTGTTACGAACAGTTTGAACCATATTTATGTTGAGAAAAATACATATTCTGTAATGTTTAAAGATATTTTAAACTGTGACATATGTATAGATAATTAATTAAAAAAGGTTTAAAATATTTGTCTAGGTTTGTTACATGTACCTTACACATTGTAAACAAATTAACAATATAAAATCTATATGAAAACATATAAAATTAAAGAACATAATACAAAACTTATTTCACAAAATTCTTAAAAGATTTTAAAGGATTTAATGTTAAAGACTTGTTATTCGAGAGTCAAATGGTTTCTAAAAACTTGCTTGTGTTAACTATCGAGACAAGATTAATTTTAGATTTAATGGGAAATCAATAGATGTGTCCATCCACTTGCTATAAAAATTATCAATTATGATATATTATAAATATAAAATCAATACTAAATAAGTAATTGAATTTTTATGAAAGAAGCGTATCCAAAAAGGAAAAATTTGACGTTTGAAAAGTTTGAATAAATGTGTATTTCCTTATCTGTGGTGGTTTTGATTCATCTCCTTGTATAATTGGTTGTACTCTTGGCTGGGGGACGGATGTTTGGCGATTACGCCATATCAGGTCTGAGGAAGTGTACCAATACAATACTATTCCCACAACTATTCGGCTCGCTCTCATCGGTCTCATTCTAGCTATCTCTTCGTCCACTTATTGAAATCAAACTAGCAATTTGAGGATACACAGAGACCTTAGCAAAAAATTAGGTGTAAAAATAGGTAATCGATTTGTAAAATAAAAGTAAGAGGACGAAAAAATTATAAATATAAAAAGTTGAATATTATGAAAAACACCCATTCTAAGCAAGTCTCCTTCAGATTGGGACTTAAGATATGTGTGATTCCTGGTGTTAACACAGTTTGCAATAGATTTATGTGCAGTTAAATGTTAATTTTTTAACTTTGTGATTGGTGTTCTGAAAAAGATTAAGTGACCAACGTAGACATTTTTGGGAAAGATAAGAGTTTATATGTGAGTTGTCGCTAAGGTGTCGTCGTTTGGTTGGTTAGCTGTTGAATATACTATAGAAGGAAAAATGAACATAAAATAAAGTGTTTTGTTAAGAATGAAAATTTATAGTACAAAGGAGCATATAAATGTAGGCTCTTATCTTCTTTGAATGGCCCACACAGGTCTAAACTACGATGGTAGGTAGGGGCCGGGGTTTTAGGATGCGATTATTTGGAGTTTTTGATTTTCGCATATTGTGGTTCTTGATTATATGATTAAGGGATTGTTCTTGGAAACTTGTTTGTTCGTTAAAATAATATTGTGATGAAGAGTAGCATTATAAATATGGAGGTTTTCAGCGATACTAATTGTTGGACCTTAGGTGGTAGGTTGAAAAAGTGTCATGCATTTGTTAATGGGTGTTGGTTGATGAGGCTGAGGTTTTCAGGTTATTCAGAAATTTATATTTGTATTCTATTAATATTTAAAGTCCACTTAATGTGCTCAGCTAACCGATAGAAAGTGCCCTCCAATATGTCGTTATGTATGGTAGCATTAATTCACAAGTTAGTTTATAGATCTCCACTTTTGTGTGTTATTTATTTTTGGTATTGAGTTGGATGTTGTTGGTTAGAGGTTTTTTGATTGGAAGGATTTCAAACCTTCAGACTATTAAGGTTTAGACCTCTAGTCTTTCAAGCTGAAATCATCGGATTCATAAAGACATTGTTACATATTTTAGAATCTAGTTATTTGTTATTTTTATTGTTTAGTTGTTATATTAATTATCCATTTCCGTATTAAACTGTTAGATTTTAAATATAGGTGGTGATTGCATTGAGTACCAGAAAAGTAGGCAAAAAAATCTGAGTGTGAAGAATTATAAAAATACATAGATATAATTGTATATATTTTTTTTTAGGTTGAGAAAGAACGGAACTGTAATTAAATACAACCCTTTCTTCTTCGCATGAAAAACACACTAAATTTACCCAAACATCTAGTTTAGTTTAATCATTTTAATTAAAGTTATTAAATGTTAATAACACAAAAAAGAAAAATTTAACCTCCCTCACTCGTTGATTGGTATTGTCCAGAAGTCTTTAACCTAGATCATATGTAAACAGTCATTAAATAAATAATTATTGTTCTTACTCTATCGATTGTATGTTGGAAACTAGATTTCCTAACATTTAATATTTTGTAATTATAAAATGGTCATATACAAGAGAAAGAATAAATGCTTTCTATTTATTCAACAAATACAGTATCTATGGAAATTTATTACAAACCATGAGATATTATTTACACAAATAGAAAAATTTAGAAAGAAATTTTGTTCACACAGAAATATTTATTTTTCATTAGTGTACCTGCTGAGGAGCTCCATTAAATAATAAAGAAACTGTATTATTGATAAAATGTTAAAGAGTTCCTCCGGTGTGCGCTAAATAATGGTAGCGCAGTTTCTGATTTCTCTCTACGTAGGGAGTGTGTCCGAAACAGAAGGCAAATACTAACATTTTCTTACTAATTTTTATTTTATTTTATTGAACAATCCCCTTCGTCCCTTTACCTTTACTCTCTATCTCTTCCTTTCCCTCCTATCACCATACAAACCCACAAACATTCCCCATCAAGGGGTGAATCCCTTGCCACACACACAACACACAACCAACCTGCTACAGTCTGTACTTACACCCCTTATTTTTAAATTCACTTTTAAACTTACAACTTTGACCTCCAAGTTAAATTTCATACCAGCCGTGGTTTAGCTTTAAAATCGCTTTAAAATTCCAATAATAGACAGACTTTGGAAGGAGGACGTTACCGAAACTGCCCAGTCCCCCCCGAGTAATGTAGTCATTAGGGCGTGTCAACCTATAATTGAAACGTTTGAATAAGTTTGTGGATTGTTAAATCTCGAGATTTACGGGTTCCTTTGGACTTTGCCTCCTCCTCCGTTGGTGGTGGGCACGCGGCCTGACTCTGTCTGTGAATTTCTTGCTGACTCTGCTGTATGGTAGAGGAGACGACTCTGACTCCGGACGTCCTGTAGACAGGACGATCGCTTGCTATGTTGAGGCGGGTATGCCGGAGGGTGAGGTCGTGGTTGAGGTTCGTCGTGAAGGGTGGTGGCGGGTGGTATGGAGCGCGGGTAGGTTGTAGCAGCCTGGGATAAACAGGCCACAATGTCCCCTTTGCGGAAATTGTATACAGCGCATGTAGTTATTGCTCACAGGTAAGACTCTTCGATTCTTTCGTAAGGTCGTACTTCGTGTCGCTCTTATCGTGTGGGACAGGTAGGTCGCAAAACTCTATTGTAGCCTCGGATTCATGTGTACAACCTTGTCGTAAATTTCTACTTTGTAATTTACATGTCTATCGCTCACAGGCCACCACTGTGAATATTTCTGCGTCATATATAGGCCGACCCGCAATTGTATTGACCTCAAACATTATATTATTATAGGGCACGATTCTATGCATGGTGAGCGTGAAATGGATGGTTTTGGCCTGTCATTGCTTGATGTGTACGCAGTTCAAAGATTCACTACGGTGGGTGCACCTGGTTTTTACTCCGGCACAGGTGAATACAGAGTCTCGTTATTCAGCTCGACACGTCTTCATCTGTTAGAGTACCGAAACGCTGGTAGAAATACCAAACCTCACCATTCAGATAGGCTATTACGCGTCTCCCGATGTGTGTGTGTGTGTGTACACCACTTTTATATATCCACGAGTTACTTTTGATGACTATTTAGATCGCTCAATTTTACGCGTCGGCACGGCGTCAACAATATTTACCAAGTTGCTTTAAACTTGTCCATCTTGATCCCGGTTTTAAAAAGGCGATCAAATGATGTCCCCCGTATATTTATCCCTCCCTACCGGTTGTTTGTGGACTGTTAGAGTCAGGTTTTGAGTTTTCCTTGTCTGAAAGGCTTTTGCATGCTCTCGAGGGGCTATAGACCGGTTTTGTTAGGAAGGAACTTTTTTAAAACATTATAGACTCGTTTTTCGATATGAAACGGAGATTTTTTTTTTAGTTACGTCGAATAAATTATATATTTTATGAATATCTGTGTTTTATAGACGCTTACAAAGAAGGCTAGAAAAAAACACCCCGAGTTCACCCCAAAGCGATGTTCGACCCCACTTCGCAAATGCGGGAACATCTTGCAAAACAATTGCACTCGGAAGGACGTGCCCACCTCGCATGTTATAGGGTTCGTGCCTCAACTCTCTGCGTTGTTCAATTTGGCTGATGGTCGCTGTTGGTCTAAGGCGTCACGGAACAGGACGGTCCGAGTTCAAATCTCGCTTGTCCCCATAACCTTCCACGAGACTATATGTCCAAACGTAGGGGAGCGAGGAGGTTCCCTTGGTCGTCACTTGTTATCGGGAAAACAAGGATAGCGATATATGGTTCACTTGTTAGGATGTTTACTAAAATCTCCCTCTCGATCATCGATTAATCCATCACCAAGGGGACATATATATCGTGTTTTAAACCCTCTCGATATCGAGAATGAATAAGCAATTATCCATTATTGATAATCGATTCAGGGGAACACGTACTATCTTCATACAGAAAATGGTCTTACTCTTATATACCACCTTACTAACGGAAAAACGGACTATATTTCACGATTTGTTTACAATGCCGGGGAGCGAGTACAAAACTTGTTCAAGTGGTCAACGGTTTTTCGTATGAATAGAACTTTTTAGAATATCCTGTGTTTTTAAACCCTCTCGATAAGTCGCTACTCCATCACCAATTATCCAGTATGAAAATCGATTTCGATCACTTCCACGGCTATATGTTTACAATGCGGGGGTTATGAAGGAGGTCTCAGTTACAAATTCTCACTCCAGCACACATCAATAATCAAAAGGTGCGACTCAGTTAGCTACCTATAGAGTTAGTTTTTTTTTGCCCTTTCTTTCTAAGAAAATGGTCTATAGTAACTTCACGGACTATTATGTTCACTTTGGTTATTGTGGACAAGGATGTTCTACGAGTATTGTTCAAGGTTATAGTGTGTGTGTGTGGGCGACAGGGCGAGACAATACTACCCGTTTTTCTCTCTGCCCGTTTTTTGGCACCTATTGGCTGAGTAGGTGTGTGTGTGTGTGTACTTGAATAATATTAGTGTTGTACCCAGGGAGTGGTCATTAAATACATGTAATATTGGATGCTCTGCCCCCAGTAACAATAGGGAAAGGATCGGCCATAGTATAATTTTGTGATGACACCCGATATGTTAGACATCTACCAAGGTAAATATGTAAACCTTTTCTATTGCTATTTCATTATTACATGTCTCTTAAGAGTTTTCTTAAGTACAACCAAGTAAGATACTTAAATTATAAATGTGTTAATAATACAATATGTATATTAATTTACATATAACTTGTTTGTTTGTTATTGCCTCCACTGTTTTTCTTTTAGAATCACCTTGGACCATAGTCTGAGTCTGTCCAGCTGTTTTGTTATTGAACATTGCTCTTCAAGGCCTACTTGATTTGATTTGCCACCTAGACTATTGTTTTTGCCCGTATCGCAACAAGACAGTATCCAATTTGGAACTTCTAAACTAATCAGTCTTGTATATCATTGTAATCAAACATATCTTTATTTTTATGTTTATATTAAATCTATTATTGTTTTTCTAATTATTGTATCTCCTCTGGTTAAAATTATTCCCTTGGTAGCCCCATTATAAATTCACTTTTAATATGATACTAAAAGATTAAGATGGGTGCATTATTTATAAAATAATACTTAGTATTTGTAACAAGCTTTATGTTATATCCACACTTAAGTAAATATTTTTTATTGATTCTGTATTTTTTGCACATACATCAACACGTATTGGCAAATGTTCTACCACCCATAATAAAGAGTGAGCTTCGTTATTGCGGGTGTTGAGGAGAGGCTGCATGAACTATTGTAGTAGATAACACACTGACATAGTGAGTGTGTGTGTGTGTGTGTGCTCTGTATCAGGTATTAAAGATATATTCAGTTTAAGCAGAGTGATCTTTTAGTCTTGCCAATATTAATAATAATAATAATAATATATAGCATCGGTCTTACTACCCGTTCGGGTTATACGCTTTAAGTACTGATTACGGCTAATGGATTAGGAATTGGGAGATTTATTAGAGGAAGTGAACCCGCCATTTGCGTGGAGGTAGAGGGGAAAAAACCATTTAGGAAAAAACCACCCCCAGTTCACCCGGACGAGATTCGACCCTCGATCCCCCCGTACTCAGCGTAGTCGAGCTAACCACAGTGTGTGTGTGTGTAGACAACTACGCCACCGAGGCGGGTCTTGCCATTACATTGCTTTATTCGTCATATCATCCGATTGTTAAAATTGTGTTTAACATCGATGCATCAACACTAATCCCTAAGATTAGAGTGGAATTCCGCTATTTTTAGTAAAATGGATAACAAAATTGTTTTAGGTGAATAATTTACGTTTCAAACAAATGATATTAAGCTCAGGCTTTACCTTAGACCAATAGTGTATTTAGTGGAGTGGAGATTTAAAGGTTATATATTGTTGGTAAGGATTTCAGTAAAGGGTTTTATTTTTCCACGTGAGTTGTTACACTACTTTCTGAAACCTTCCCACAGGTATTCTTGTCGCTTGACTCAAGTCCATTTCATTTCGTTTATTCTCTGTTCCTCCGAGTAGTACTACTCGTTTGAGCTTTCGGTTTAATTACACCATTGAGTTGTGAATGTGAAGAAAAACTCGAGGAAGTTTTTCCGAATTTTACGTAGTGGAATGTTTTTTTTTTTAATTCGCTCTTTCTGGAATTGATATATAAACCTCTCCCCACAGCAGATCGAAACTAACGGGCTTGACATAAAATCCACGTACCCAACATTGTGCATCTGTCTTTCTCTCTCTCTCTCTCTCTCTCTCTTACGCAGCCAGATTGTTTTCATAATCATGGTTCCTTAGCTCCTCTCAGTGTTTTAAGGTGGGTGTAACGGTACATGGGGACAGGCCCAAAGCTCTTTCTGTTTTCTTAGCAAACCTTGTGTGAACAAAAGAAAATAAATAATTCTTCAGTTACAAACACATATAGTTTAATTTTCTTTCCAATGTTGTATCAACTGAGTGGTTGAACTATTTGTCATTAACAAAGCGGCATTAGGGACAAACTTTTTTAATTAAAGAGAAAAAAAATTTTTTTATTAATCATTATTTTTTAGGCCGCCTAACAAAATTCAAAAAAATATTGGGGGAAACATGGAATAAAATAAGCTAAAATGTTTGTATGGAGAAAATTTTTATTTATTTAACTTAAAAATGTATTTGTTAAAAAAAAACAAAAACTCAGTTTTTCTCGCGTTCCCACACCCCCAAAAATCGCTATGGTGTGATGAGTGTTTTTTGATTGTTGTGTTTTTGTTTTTTTTTAAAAAATGATTGATATTTGATAAAAAATGAGGGAAACCCTTTTTTCATATTTTTTCAGGTTTTTGGGGGTTTTTTTTAGTGAAATTTTTTTAAAATTAGGTAAAAATAAAAACTTTTTCGCTTGTGTGTGGCGTACTGTATTATGCGTGAAGACCTTGGGCTAATTAAATTTTTGGGTTTTTTTTTTGCCGGTTCAAAGAAGGGGCCGAATCAATTTCCCTAAAGTAAGATTAAAAATCCCGATTAATTTTGACATGTATTTATAAGCCCCTTTTTTTTGGGCCCGTACAAAAAAAATCTCTTTAAAAAACGACAAGTCCGTGCCAGCTAGAAATTTTACGGAAATGAAAACCCCACCAAAGACCCGTCATTTAATTTTAAAAGTATGGGCATTAAGAGAGTTTGGGTTTAATTTCTAAAGTATCCCCGTCATTTTCAAATTTAAAAAATTTTTAAAAATCAATTTTTTTTAAAATTTTAAAAAATTTTTGGGTTTTATGCTTAGAGTTGGCCTTTTTTTTTGGTAAAAGATGGAGACGGCTCGAATTAGAAAATCAAGAATAGAAATTTAAAATTTTCTAAAACCCGTATTTAAATACATCTCACAAAACCCAAAATTAATCAGACGTAAAGGGGGTTTTTAAAATTTAGAGAGGTAATTAAAATCTGTATACTGACTATAAGGAATACGGATAAAAGCATTAGAAAAGAGAAAGTAATGGAGTGTCTTGTGAATATGTTAATTCTACAGAGTTCCAAAACTGATGCCCCCAAATTTATTATTTTGGCTTTTTTTTTAGGCGGATGTAGGGGTTTTTATGGCAGTGGGAGGTTTTTTTTTCCTGCCAATCCCTAAAAATTTTTTTTGGGCCGTGGGGACGGGTTTATCAGCAGAAAGGAAAGTCTTAAAAAAATGGTGTTGATTTTAAAAGTGCGTCGAAAAATAGGTTGTGATTTAAACCGCGATGAAAAAAATTTTGCACCCATTGACATTGGGGGGGATAAGCTAAACGTTACGTAGAACAAACAATGGATATGAGAAAAGTGAGGCTGAGTAGTTTTGCTTTAGCAGAAATGGCTTTTTTATGTAAGAGAACCCTTGTTCCAGTGGGCCCCCCTGCACGCTGTCATACCAAAAAAAGAAGAACACTCGATCGGTTAATCCACGCAAATCGGGGAGTACGACTGTTTTCGAAGCTAAATTTTTTCAATGCAAATAAAAGATTTTTGAAAACGTTGTCATTTTTAAAAGTCCCGGGGGGGTCCCAGGAAAAAAAAAACCCACGGAACAGAAAGGGGTTTTTAAAGTTTGTAGGATTGCTGAATTTTTCGAGGCTGAAGATATAGTTTTCTGATCTAAAATCACCTTTGAAAAGGGGGGGGGTGTCACCATTAAAAGGGGGGGGATAAAAAAATACCCCATGGAGGGGTTGCAGTAAAATTCCTATCAAAAAAAGTTTAAGTCCGCTTATGGGGGTTTAAAGGGGTTTTGTTTTGTCTTTTGAGAAAAGGGAAAAGCGTCCCCCTCCTAGATTTTCGGGAAAGGGAAAAATCATAAACTAACACCCCCTTTTTCGATGTGAAAAAAGCTGGAAAACCCCCGAAATTTTCGGATCAGGCCGGGAAAAAGGGCAACAATTTGCTTGCAGCACGATAACGCCATTTCCCCAAAAAAATTTTAAGCAAGGGGTACGTTGAAACTTTTGGAAAAACTTTTTTTTCCCCCCAATTAGCCCCGGGTTTGGCGTTTTTCTGACTTTCCCTTTTTTTGGGTAAAAAAAATGGATAGTGGGAAAAATTTTCCCGACGCAACGTTTCACAGCTGTGGGAAAATGTCGTTTCCGCTTTTTTGCAAATTTTTTTCGAGCCGGCACGCTCTTGTTCATCGTGTTTTAAAGGGGGGAACCCCCCCTACTTCTATTTGGTTTTTAAAACCGTACCTTTTTTTTTTGTAGAAAATTCAATTCCTTTCCCCCCTTTTTAAAATTCCCTTTTGTGCCCCCAAAAAATCCGTCGCCTGGGGGTTGACGCGGGAGGGGATATTTTTTTCCAAATATAGTTTCCGAGCAAAGAAATTTTGGGGGGCCGGGGTTTTTCTTTTTTTCTGGCTAATGTTTGGAAGGCCCGGGGTTTTGGGGTTTTATCTCAAAATTATACATAACTGTATAGTTTTTTTTTCCAAAAATTCTTTCTTTTTTGTACACAGTTAATATAGTATATTAGATTTATATTTCTAATTAAGGTGTAAAATTTTAAAAAAAGGGTTGTTTTTTGGGAAAAAAAGCATCAACATTCTTCTGAAAGGATTTTTAAAAAAAGGGAAAAGTGTTAACTAAAAAGGGGGAAAACCACCCCCCCAAAGCGTTTGTCCAGGTATACTCAATTCTTGTAGGAAGAAAGGTTTAAAAAAAAAACAAATAAAAAAACGACAAAAAATTTGGGGGTCAAAGTTGAGGAATTTTACTTAATTATTTTTTAAGGTAGGGGCCATTTTAATTTTTTATATAGAAAGTTAAAATTTTTTCCATTACTTGAGATTGAATAAATCAAAAAAGTTTTACTAACGTTGTGACATCATTTTTTCTTCTTTACTTTTTTTTATAGTATACCCCAAAACCCAAAGACGTAAAAATTAAATTATTTAAGAAAATTTTTTCAAACTTTAGAAACAATTTGGGAAAAAATTAAAAACTTTCCTTGGGTTTAATTTCCCTTGTTTTACAAAGTCCCTTTTTTCTTGGGGAGAAATAAAAAACCGGAAAACTAAAAATTTTTATTTTTTAAAAA
>JBCFYV010009882.1:9908191-10106202 GCA_039000515.1 Timema cristinae | reverse complement strand
GTCTTCAGAAGATTTCGTATTGGTAAACAATCTTCTGGGTTGGTTTGGGTGAAAAATTTGATATGACCGACTTGTAGGTGCCAGTTCTTGCCATTCTGTACGGTTAAACACGGCGCAGTTTCCCTCCACATTTTTCTAGCTGGACATAGGGCATAAAGTCTTGACACTCATGCCGACGATGACTCGCTTGGCGTCGACTCCATCCAGCGGGAACAATGTGTTTGAAAATACTGGTGACGGCGAGTGTTTCGCAGGCTTTGCTTTGCTACCGCAAACGTCTTGACATTCCATGATGTTCGTGGTTATGGCCTGCACACATCCGGGAAGCCCCTTTTATAGGCGCACGCCACCTGGACACGGCCTCTTGAAGGGCGACATGCCCCTACAGTCTTGAAAAATCTATTGTAATATCTCACCACCTTAGCGTCGTTGGCTGTATGATTGGTGGGTGAGAATAGGTTTTGGAAAGTTTTCAGCGGAATGTTCTGGGCGCGATAGAGAAGTACATGAGACAGTAATGGCCGCAAACGTCTGATGCGATGCTTTGAAGTTGTAGCTTACTATGGACGTGCGAAAAGTGTTTTTGCGTATAAATGCCAGATGTGTCTTTATACGCGGTGGAAAACCATAACTGTCAAAGTATTCTCCACGCCGTTCTTGTCGATAAAGATGGCGACCCAATGCGTCCCAGGTTTGGTGTGGATCGGTGTTGATGACTAGAGCGGCAGGTCGAGCTATTCTTGCGGGTAGTTGATCAGCAGGGAAAACACCCGACCGTACAGAACGGAACCACGGACTTGTTTTCAGCGCACGTCATATGGTGTGGGTGTCCATCTTCATATCAACCAGTCTCGAAGTCCCCAGACGATAGAGGAGAGCAGAAATTCCATGCAGAACTATGTGCCATGCACATGGTGCGCCCAATTTAAGTGTTTTCAGTGACAACAACCTCTGTCATACAGATCTACGATGGGTGTAGACGTGTATTTGACTAGAAACTTTTTCTTTCTGATCCCTTGACGTAGACGGTTTCTGCACGCGCTGTGGCACGTGAGATGAGGGATTCGAGAGGCTGTAATCCACATCACCGTAATCCCAGGTGATACTGTGCAGATTGTTGAATATATAGTCGGCTGTCTTTCTGGCATCGCTGGAAAGTTCTTCGATAGCGTATGGAGGTTTTAACACCCAATGTTGAAGTAATGTGCAGCATACAGATAAAACAATCAGTTCCTTGACGATAAACTCTTTGTTGTCGTCGATGAAGCTCTTGAAATCCACAATGACTTCCATAGCTTAAATGAAGAGGGTAAGGGGCGGGAAGCCGTTTATATTAACTTCCATAATCGGTCACGACGTTTCTGTCCTTGTCAATGGTGATGATGTTGGCAAACTCCCCGTACACGATACAGTTGACGGTTTCGGTGAGAGCTCGGGTGAAGCTCACTTCGATGCTCAGAGAACCGTGTCTCGTCAAATTCCAATGTGATGTCATGTGGGCGGAGAGATTAGGTATGAGATCGAAAGCCATGAGATGGTATCCCTTGGGGAAGGCTTCTCGTGTGATGTCACTACCCTCGTTCATGAAATGGATACCCGTTACAGAAAACAGCGTGTGGTAGGACATGACATAGTGTCCGTTTGAAAAATCAGGCTGTAACGGGTTCGACGGTACTTGTTCCCCGTCCACGTACAGCGATAAGGGAACGCGGCAGTTGGCCTAAGAGGCATTTGGCCTAAAAATGAAACCAAAAGTCATTTGGCCTAAATGGCATTTGGCCTAAAAGGCGTTTGGCCTAAAGGCGTTTGGCCTAAAGGCATTTGGCCTAAAGGCATTTGGCCTAAAAGGCATTTGGCCTAAAAGGCGTTTGGCCTAAAGGCATTTGGCCTTAAAGACATTTGGCCTAAAAGGCAGTTGGCCTAAAGTCATTTGGCCTAAAATGTAAATTTAAAACCTTCGGTTATCTTCGGAAAGTAAAAGGTACTGTTAGTTGTTTCATCTGAATATAGATAGCACAACTGATGCAAGGTAGTTACAATATTTCTAAAAACATTGACAATATCCTACATACAACTAGATCAGTAGTTCACAAAACACTCTATCACCTTTTTTATATATAGATTTCCGATATTATTTCCTTGTTAATATATCTCACGGTCATAAAGTTAACGAAAAACAATAAGAAAATCCCATTCTCAGCATCGTTTACGCTCGGTAAAATTATATGCGTACATTCAAATAATGGGGACTTTTGACAACTTATTCCGAAAGGCAAAATGAAAGTGGAAACTAATATTCAACCCACCCACTTTAAATTTGTCTGAAGTGACGCCCGATTTTCGTTTAGCGCTACTGAGATATATATGAACATATTTTTTTATCTATTGTATTAATAATTAATATATAAATAATAGTGACGCATTAAAAAAATTTTGCCAGTAAATATTACAATGGTTATATATATATATATAAACTTAAATTATGGTTTTGACTAGATCCTTAACTCTATTATTATTGTTAGAATTATTATAACTATTATTATATAAAATTAGTACAGTTATTTTTTTCAAACAGTGTAACTATTTTTATTACTGTGATATTATTAATAACATGGGCTATGTTAACACAATAGGTCCTTTGTTTAAAAACTATATACTAATTTCCCTCCTAGTAATTTGCAAAGCATTCTCAGGAATTATTTCAACTTGTGAAAAAAATACAAAAGGTTTTATGGAATTGTCGTTGGCCTTTTTTTAAGTCTTCATAAAACGTAAAAATACAAAATGTGGTAGCCTTTACAGGATGATAACTTCCTAGGGCAAGAAAAACCTACGATGTAAGCAAGTGGACCTCCGAAATGCCAATGGCTGCAGCAGAGGCCAGAGGGATATATCTGACGAGCTTTGGTTGGTAAAAATATCTCACCGCTAGGATCGCTTGTGTTCTCCCATTCCAAAAAGTGACACTCTTATAGCCTAGAGGCAAATAGACGTGACTCAAGTTGGCCCGCCATTATGCCGAGAAAATATCTTTTTTTGTCTAATCGTTTGTGCTCTATTTATGCTCATATGTGCCCGAACATGAACATTTGTGCTGTTAAACTGGCCATTTTAGAAAATATTTAATGTGGTGGGCCAACTTAAGCTCAAGCTAGCCCGCCACATATTGAAAAACACAACATAACAAAATTTATTTAAGTCAATCCATTGTGTTCCATTTGTGCTCATATGTGCCCGAAAATGAACATTTGTGCTTTAAAATCAGAAAAATCTAGAGAACATTTAATGTGGCGGGCTAACTTGAACCTTCCCTATATCATAAACTGTAGAAAAATATAGTTCAAGCTGGCCAGCCACATTTTTAAATATCAATGTAAAAAAATTCTGTATTCACTATTCGTTTGTTCTTAGTTTGTGCTCATATGTGCGTGAAAATTAACGTTAGGGCTGTGAATCTAGGCCTTTTAGATAACATTTAATGAAGGCGATGCAACTAGAGCTCAAGCTAGCCCACCACATTAACTGTTTTCTAGATTTTCTAATTATAGAGCACAAATACTCGTTTTTTGGGCACATATGAGCACAAACGAAAAACAAACGAATGGTGAAAACAGAATTTTGTTACATTGATATTTAAAAATGTGGCGGGCCAGCTTGAAATCAATTTTTCTACAGGTTATGGTATAAGGAAGAATCAAGTTAGCCCGCCACATTAATTGTTCTTTAGATTTTCTAATTTTAAAGCACAAATGTTCATTTTCGGGCACATATGAGCACAAATGGAGCACAATGGATTGACTTAAATAAATTTTGTTATGTTGTGTTTTTCAATATGTGGTGGGCTAGCTTGAGCTCAAGTTGGCTCACCACATTAAATATTTTCTAAATTGGCCAGTTTCATAGCACAAATGTTCATGTTCGGGCACATATGAGCACAAATAGAGCACAAACGATTAGACAAAAAAGGTTTTTTTCAGCAATGTGGCGGGCTAACTTGAGTTACGTGGCAAACAGGCTAAATCTTCTCTTTCTCTCTTCTCCGTCGCACTCTATAAGAGACTTTAAAGGGTGGGATTAGGCAGCAGTCCTTTCCTCCCTCCATTCCTAATAATAGCAAACGACCTTGAAGTAAACCATAACAAAAATTCATTGTTCCCCGGCAACTTTCCTTTGGTTCTTTTTCAAACCCACTAACATAATTTGTTTTGAGTTTCACGAGTTGTTGGCGGGTACCTCTGTCTTACTTCATCCTTTGCTTTATATAGATTAAATAATATATTGATTTGTATATTTTTTTGTAAAGTTTAGTGATATCTAATTTTTTTAAATATGTATTTCATCTTCATTTTTGAAAGAAAGCTTTTTACTATAAAATAATGAATCGAGGACATAAATGTGCATACCGCGCCTGCTCAATTACACGGTGTACTTAAGGTAATTTTTCCTAAATGGTTTCCCGTTTTTCCACGCAAACGAGGGTGCTTCTCATAATTTTATCTTCCTCATACCTACCTTCTAATTGCTATTAAATGTGAAGAACATTGACTGGCGTGAAGATACAATGAAAAAACAACACTACTAGAGCTTACTCTATTTACTTGAAAAACATATTTTAGACAGTGAAAATACATCATATTCAAATATAACAAATGTGCATTTTTGTATAATTATAATTACATTTAAACTTTATTTAACATTTTTAAGATAAATACTATACTTACTTTATTGACATAATAATCTAAAATGAGAGACTCCTTTAACACACTGGCTCAAAAAGTATTCATTATTAACATTATATATATAATCTAAACCTTTTTAAAAGGGTTTTGAACTAAAAGTTTAGTACCCTTTAATTAAATAAAAGCTAATGGATATACTTTTGATTTTTTCACTTGACGAGAAAAAGGGGCATTATAAGTTCATAAAAACCATTTTAATAACTATCATATTTTATAAATTAATTATATCTATGATAAAATGACCTATCACTAAGCGTTTACTTAGAACCAGTGGCGTACTCATTGGGGTGGAGTAAACGGGGCACCTACCCCCATAACCCCTAATAATTTCAATACAAACATAAATTATTTACTTTATAACTAAAACATTAGACACAGAAGATGAGTCGTATACATAGGCTCCTTTTTAAGACTTGGTTTAAGACTTTATATTCAAAACACACATATTAAAAGTGCCACTTATATTCTCATTTGAAAAAAGCACAACCATAGTAGCTTCCATACATTGTATACAAGAAAATGTATATAACTAGTAGCCACCATTCTGGTAATTAAGTTCGTTTTAGTTTTTAAGTCTCTTAACACAAGATATGGGTTATTACACCGAGGACCTCGCTTATAGAGACTTCACTCGCACCCCACCCAATTTCGGTTAAAATTAATACTAAAGTACTTCGAACTGACAAAGCTACCAGAGCGTGTTATTCAACGCATTAACATATATTGACTTAGACCAGGGGTTCTCACATTTTAGACCGAAGGAGCCTTTGTACCAGAAAAAATGAATGGCCGAACTCTCATAAAAATATTTACACTAGTATTATGATCATTCAATAAATACATTTAAATCTCACAAGTCTTATATAATTTAATACTTGAATGAATATAAAAGAAGAACTACACTACACCCCGACCTCCGCGTCACTCAAAAACAAGTTATATTTTGAGTGCGATGACTTATGAGACCAGGTAGCTTACAGCGTTAATACCAACGTACCAGTTTTTTATTTGTGTACAGAGGTGTAATTTTTTTATCACGTAATATAGAATTATTTTGCTAACAACACATAAACCGTACTAAATTTTGATTTCAATACACAGTCCGACCCTTTATCTCAGTTGGTAGCGTGTTTGTATACTGAGTTAAAGGTCCCGGGTTCGATTCCCGGAATGTCCGAAAAACGTATCATTGGTTGACTGTGCTTTTCCCCTTTCACAATGATGAATTAACTGACAGTGGGCTGGATGTTGAATTTGTTCTAGATTTAAGTTAGTTTGTCAGACTCTGAGGAAATATACTACATTCTACGGTGTGTCTGTCGCTAGTTTTATATCGAGTGTCACTCATTGAGCGTGAACTGGGAAAGAGGGAAGGGTTGATAGGGTGGGGTATTACAAAATTTTTCTCCACCCATCGAAATGTGCCTTCCTCCAGTTTGTTAATCTTCCCTCTGATATACTTGAATTTGAAGCTGAAAGATGGTTTCAATCAAACTTCAAAAAGATTCTAAAACAATCTATTATTATTTCTAAATGCTTAAGGGAGACCCCAAATAGCTTTTAGTGGCATTCCATTTTCAAATATTTTCCACTGGCTTGGAGTCAATCACCTAAAAACTCCTTTAAAATAGTGTTTTTACAAACTACCTCGCCCAACACTAATAAAGCTTCGCCGACACTCTTGATAGTCATCACAATACTTTTTTTTCCATTGTGACTTACTACCCGTTTGAGTTGTACACATACATCAATTTACCCTAGTGAACCAGGAATGAGGAATGTTACATTTTAGATTGAATGTACCTACATTTGCGTATATTGAGAGTGGGGTACCATTTTAGGGAAAATACCCTTGTTACACCCGGCTGGGATTTGAACTTCAATCTTAGAGGACAACTTTATTTCCAACTGAGGGGGGGCGGGTGGGGGATATATTGGAGGACACTCATATTATCTCCAAATTTGAGGGGAGCATATATTATTACCAACTTATATAACATAAATGTAGATGAATCTAATATTACCCTTTAAATATATAGTTTGACACACTCAGTTGAACATTAATATAAATTCAAGATTTTCACTATACTACAAATTGGTTTAAGAATAGGCCTACTTACAAGAGGGTTATTAAATTTATATTGAAAAGTTAACACATAATTTAAGGTAACACTTACGTCACCAAATAGCTTAATTCTTTCATAAACTTGCGTACTATATACATTTGTTTATGTACTACAATAAACTATGTTCTTGTACAAAACATATTTATGTGTGTCAAACAGCCACGTGATTTATTAAATTTAGAAATAATGTTTCTAAAGTATGTTTTAAGATGGCACAGATATCATAAAACTATATCCACCACCTTGCATGGGGAGATTTCTCTTCCAGACTCCTGTCCACATTAATGAAGCAAGATCGATTTGTTTAATAAGGTTATAAAATGCATATGCGAAATCTTGCAGTTAAGTAAACTATTTAAACAAATAATTAAATTCACTATAGAAGGGGACTTTTCCATAAAGTAAAACTATTGGGGGTGACATGTTTACCCGCCATGAAATCACTTACTATTTGTTTCGTAAATCTAATACAATGCCTAGATTCAGGGGGGATATATTTTCCCCTTGGATAACATTTTCGGAGACATCACAAATAAGGGCGATTTTAATTTGCTTTTTTAAGGAAATTTCAGCAGTTAGGGCTGAAGGTTTATATTCATCAGGTGAAAAAATGTTCTGAGCAAATAAAATATGAATCATGACTCCATTTTACATCTCGTTCAGAAGTGAATACATCTTCATCTGACTTCAGAATCCTTAGGGAGGTCATGGTGTATAACACCATATCTCTTAGATTACTTTTATTGCATACGGCAACGATACAACGATTACCCGGCATTTTCTTAGTATCGGTATGATAATTTTCGTAACCCTTCACGCATAAATAATAAGAAAGCTTACAATAAACATACAAACATTTACTATTCACATTGACTTTGGAAGCATACTTGACATAAATAAGAAGTTAGTAACGAGCGCACCCACCTCGGTGGCGTAGATAGCTAACGCGCTAGTCGTGTTGAGCTTAACTGCTGAGGATGGGGAGATCGAGGTTTGAATCTCGGTCGGGTGAACTGGGGGTGGTTTTTCCTCAATGGTTTTCCACTCTCCCTCCACGCAAATGCGGGTTCACTTCCACTAATTCAACCTTCTCAATTCCTTGTCCATTAGCGTAATTAGTACTTAGGCGTACAACCCGAACGGGTAGTAAGACGTGGTGCTGAATAATAATTTAAAAAAAGTGCTGCACTACACAGTCACATGATCCGAACAGAAGCAAGCTTGGCTTGGTTACGATCAGACGTTACAGCAGCGCTGCGTGTTAGGGTAGAGCTGAATGCTGGCCGGTAAAGTGAACGAGCCTTCCCTACAACTCTAGTAGCCTTAGTATAAGGAAGGACCCATCAAGATGACCAAATAAACCTTAAAATTTGAAATTTCTCAGTGAGTTGAGTAATTGCAGAAGGAAGGGGAGCTTGGAGGTCAACATTTTCAAAAACTAATATATTTAATTACTTCTCTGTATTGTAAAGAATTTAAATGTATTAATTAGGTACGGGAAACAATACAAATAGACATTTACATAATAATAATAATTATTATTATTATTATTATATAAAATTTCATTCTGAGAAATAGTGGTGATGGAGTATAATAGAGAAAAAAACTTTTTGATATTAGGAAAGAAATAAAATTTTGACAGATAAATAAAGATAAATCAAATCCCAGATAGCCAAAATAACGTTAGACTCTAAAATTCTCAAAGTGGGTTGGGGAATAAGGAATCCAAAATCTACAAAATTAATAGAAACTACTAAATCTCAGTGCAGTGTCGTTAAAAATTGAATGTTTGCATGCCCGTAAATGCACCACTCCAAATATCTAATAAGTCTGAGCATTTTAAAATGTAACTCCATGAAATCAAGGGAGGGGCGGGGGGAGTTATAAAAAAACCTTTTATCTATAGTTTAAAATCGAAATTTGGCTGGAATGTAGAAGAACAACTATAGATAAAGAAAGTATTCTTAAAACTATGTGTTTAAATGGGGATTAGAGAAATTATGATTGGGGAGGAGAAGGGAAAATTTTCAAAAACCAATAGAAACAATTACTAACAGAACAATTTATTTGTTAAGCTGAGGTGCTTAGTACTAGAGTGATTCTTTCAAATTAATTCATGTTTAGTTAGTAAATTGAAACTATTTCTTTTGGTGTTCATTTCAACAATGTCTCTGCGTAATCGAGCAAATATTGATGCAAAGACTGCATATATATATATATATATAAAATAGATTATATATATATATTTATAAAATATATTTTACTTCTTATAGGTAGTAGTTAATTTGTGGCTTCATCAACATACAAAGTTTTCGCCTCATACGTGTCTGAAATTGTATTTTTGGTAGTTTAGATCAGGGTTTCTCAAACTGCGAGGCGCGAAGGGATTTCAGATGAGGTGTGAACCAATTTCTCACTTCTTTCGACTTGCCTAAATTATGATTGACTAAAAAATTAATATTCTGTTTGGCCAATGAAGCAATAAAATTAATTAATATCTTACAAAACCTTACTATTTTTATAAACTTCTACAAAGCTCTTATCAGAAAATAATTAAATCAATTAAATAATAAATGTCTCATTTTTGTATTTTAACGTAAAAAAGTTATTTTATTCTTAGAATAAGAGTCTTAACAATTAATTTTATGTTCATATAAGGCTCAAGAGTATAGAGTTTGAGAAAACCTGGTTTAGCTGATTTGCTAAAAATAAGAAAATATTTACCCAACTTAAATGTGAGCGAAGCCGTGGGCAAACTCGAGTAAGTTAATATGATTATAAAAAAATGAATGATTGATTAATTCATTTAGCAAAATTAATAAACAAATATACTTAGAAAGACTGATAAAATATACTTTGGCACTTAAAAAAAATATATTCAAGACCTAAAGTTTAACGTGGAATCCGAACCACGGTGGTGGCCTGGCACTCCCCACATTAACAAGATGGCTTGTCAAAAATTAGAACAAAACCTTGGCAATGTAAAAAGTTCAACATACAAAAGTGGTACTACAGGTTAATGGACGTGCTGCTATACCTTGGGAAGTAGTAAATTGAGAAAAGACTTATATATTTTGAAACGGTAGTATATACTATTTAACTAAACACTACACACCTCGCCATCTATTAGCATCACTACAATTCTTAACGAATGTTTCCGGAGACAGCAAAACATATTTTAATAAATGGTCTAAAAATTAACTTTACAAAAAGTCGTTTGGGCTAAAAGGCATTTGGCCTAAAAGGCGTTTGGCCTAAAGTCATTTGGCCTAAAGGCATTTGGCCTAAAAGGCATTTGGCCTGAATGCGTTTAGCTTACACTTTAGGCCAAATGCATTTTAGGCCAAATGACGGGTACCCCAGCGATAAATGGTTCATGCCGTGGGTTTGAAAGTTGAACGGGTTCTTGGTGGCGTCTCCGTTGAACGCTGCTTTTGACACAAATCCCACGATGCACCGTTTGGGTAATTGGCCGGTGAATACGTTGTCCAGCGATTTCCCTTGCACGCCCGTAAGAATAGTGATTGTTTTTACTTCCACACGGGTGATGGGATACTTTGCGGGACTGACATTTAATGCTTTGGCGTGTGCCAACAGTATAGAAGGTGCTACTTTGACACGCCTCACTAGAAGGCCAGCTTCAACGATGTGAACCTTAAAGTGAGGGAGTTCAGGGACCACCATAAGACTAAACACGTCTCTGGAACGGACCAACCTGACTCTGAGTTCGGCGCCGTTCAAAAGGCATTTCTTTTGGTTAAACACGTCACCGTGTAGATACCCCAAAAGATCCACCGTCTTACTTTTTGTGGTGAGACTGCGACGGGCCTCAAATCCCTTGTTGTTGGCGTTAGCCTCCTCAAAGGTTCCGGGGGTGTCTGCTAACCACAGACCGCAAGTCAAATGCGTTCTTTTGGCTTCGCTGTTGTAATTGAGCAGCGTCTCAATGTACGCTGTATAGGCATACGTGTTGCTGGGTGGTGATACTAGTTTTTGGTTTAAAAACACGTCCACCTGCGTGAATAGAGAGCCGGTCATCAGCGTGTTGATCTTCTGTTCAGCCTTGAGTTTCAGGTTTGTTCCAGCCTCGCCGACAAGTTGCCGTAGGGCCTCTTTGAAAGGACGCCGTTGGTTGGCAACGTCGGAGAGCACGTCGATACCCGTATGAAGCGCCTGTTTTCCGATGACCTTAGCACCGCTTCTCAGCAACGGTACGACGCTTTTGAAAAGACCACTGAAAAAACTTCCTATCCCATGCCTTCTTTGATAGGGAACACCGTGGTAGATCGAAGATATTCCTGTTCCAGCCTGCTTGATGTACTATCTTTGGTAGGAACAGTTCATTTTGAGCAGCGTCGAAAATGAAGTTTCACGCACACTTTTCCAAACTCGAATGGTACAGGTTCACCCGTGTCGGTTCTTATATTGATTTCTAAGCTTTCAATTTCCCTTCTAAGCACCGGCATGTAGTGTAACGGGTCGTAGCTAATTGTCTTATGTATGCTGTAGAGATAGTTTACGTTGTTGATGCCGACGATACGTAACAGCGGTGCCACAATGTCACCCACGGGCTGAGGCTCGACGATATCCGTGTAGATGTACATTTGTGAGGGCAGGCCTAGTAGAATGTTGGCGGCATACGGAGACTTTGGTACTTTTATCAGATTAGTCTTAGGATCGAAACCGAGCTGTAGACTTAGTTGAATTGATAGAGTCAAAAGCTGTATATTTTGTGAAGAAGAGATAACTTCAACTTTTTTGTTGGGGTTTGTGTACTTGAATACAACTCCAGAATCCCCTTTAAATGCCTCTACTTCGTTTAGAGCCTTGATCAATTCGTGGATAGAGCTGTAGTTTCCAGCAGGGATATGATCCTTGAATATTTGTTCCACGCCGTTAGCGTCCATCCAGTTGTACCATACAATATTTTGACCCTCGGGTACGGTGGTGAAAGAACAAGGATATTGAAATTCAGCCAGAGCGACTTCCCACCGCCCCTCGAGTGTAAGACGGTAAGGAAGTTGCGTGGTGAAATTCGTGAGGGTATTTTTCGGGAAATATCCCATAGAGCTGTCGCTCGGCAAAGTGATGTAAAATTGGTCCTTCATGGTAGTGCGCTGACGTAACTGGCGGGAATTCAGGAATTAAACTTGGCAGGGTAACCTTTCCACTGCACGTACACTTTCTTTCTGGCGCCTTTACCCTTGACACGTATTATTTTATCAACTTTAAAAGTTTCAGGGAGACGTACGCGTTGCAACTTAGGTTCGTAAAACGTCCCCTCCACTTCTTCGCCGTCAAGATCGGTGAGTCTGTAGAAGACAGGTTGTCTCAACACGACACTGCTGACTTTGAAAATCTCTTCGCCCCAATTGCTTTCGTAGCCCTTATCAAACAGCATTTTGGATTTGCTAATACGCACCGTGTCACCGACTTTTATTTTAGGCATCGAGTTTGGACTCCTTTTGCCGTACAGATTATCTCTGACTTGAAGCACGTTAGTTTCTGAAACGTCGGCGGGCGCCATCTTGATACTGGAATGCTTGGAGCCGTAGTAAGCGTCGAATAGAGCTTAGGAGGACGTCCACATACCGATACGTGTTATTTTTGGTAAAGTAGCGCCACATGCGTCCTTTCAGAGTTCTATTGAACAGTTCCACGATGCGCACCTCCACGTCAGGATTATGAGTGGTGTAGTAATGCACGCCTTCTTGCTTGAGAAATTTCCGGACTAGACGTGCCGTGAACTCTGTCCCCTTGTCCGTCTGTATACTTAGAGGTTTACGGCCGCTTTGCTTGAAAATGTCCCGAAAGGCGTCTCTCACGACGCTCCCCGTCTTGGATGGAAGCGTCCTCGCCCAGGCCATCTTACTAAACACGTCGATGACGGTGAGCAAGTACACTGCACCGTCGTTGTATTTTCTGAGACTTCTCATATCGTTGAGATAGGCTTGCCAAAGATCGTCAATGTTTGACACCACGTACTTGTTGCGTGGAAATTTTTTTAGCACAGGTTTGTGTAGGGTATAAGCGTCCTGCGCACGAAGCCATTCTCGTACTTTTTTGGGATCTTTTTTTGACGCCTTTATGAGCGACGCCGCCCCTGCAAACCCTGCAGGATGAGAAGGGTCGTAGTAGATGTCGGATAGACTTTTCATTAAGCTCTGAACGGCAGCCACCGGTTTTCATCCACCCTCTTCAGTTTCTTCTTCTTTGGGCGTTGCGACGGTGTAAATGGTTGTGGTATGGGCATCGGATCTCTAATGGGCGCCAAACGTTTCGGGTTCACAATAAATTCTTTCGGAACGTTTATATTTTGCAGCGCCGTGAGAAACTCTCGCCACCCTGACGGTTCGCTGTGTCTTCTTGCTCTGACCAGATCGTTGACTAAATCCACAATATTGGATCCACGAAGAGGCGTATCTTGAATACTCACTTCTCCGTTTGAGTCCCAAGAGATGCCGCCTCGGGACTTAATATGTTCTAGTAAAAGTTCAGCTTTTTTACGTGCCTGTGCTGGTACAGTATTAAGTACAGTTGGGATGGGTAGTACTGACACTTCAGGGGTGGTGGTGGTTTCAGATGGTGGAGGGTGTTGACTAAAGTGTAGATAGCGCTGTAGCACTTGTTGGTATAAAGTCCATTTAGACTTGTCGTCAAGTTTTGAAGCGAGTATTTTTTCCATTTCCTTGTCCAACTCGGAGACCACTAGATTTGTTGCCGAAGCCGTTTGTTGGTGGTGTTGCTCGTAACGGTGTAATGTTTCCGGGGACACCAATATCATCTTTTTCGTGTGTTCCATTATTTACTTGTTGAATAAGGAACCGAGGACCCCGCTGATTAGAGGGGCTAAAAGTAAGGGCAAGAACGCTCCTCCTTTCTGAACGAGTAGTCGTCTCTTCTTCTTCCAGCACTCTCCTCGTTTGACCAGCTTGCGCAACACCTGCTTGTGAGCACGTAACATTGTCTTCTGCGCATTTTTCAGCGGTACCCGCCCTTTTAAAGTGTTATAAGAACACTCGCAAACAGAGTCAACCAGTTTCTTGTCGGTCGTTTTCTACAAGGCGACTCGTTGCTGGTTCATGCGATACATCGCACGTAGCAGAGGGGCCTGCTTCAGCACTTTGGGACTCATGGTTATGAAATGATCTGTAAGCGGGAAGTGTATGTGTTTTTATAGCTTTTGCGCGGTAGATACATTCAGCAGCCGACATTTGTGCGGGTTCTATATCTGAACCATTCTGGTGTACCTTGTTTGAAATCTAGCAATATATAGCCGTGAGGCGTACTTGTAGCATCGGTGTAAGCCTCTCGTTAAACACGGGGATTTTCAGGACAGACTTGTCGTGCAAAGTGTTGAATCTGAGCTTTATCCCTGGGATTTTTAAAAAGCACGATATAATGTGCGTTTAAGGAAATGTCTCTTTGGCCCTTGCCTTGATGGAATATATTTTGTGTAAGGTACATGACGCTAATATTTTGATGGTGGCATGCTTTGGTGAAAAGATCGACGACCACTTCGTTGGCTTCACGCATCAAGTCGTCCAGGATAATCAGCTGTGGAGAGTCATTACAGACGTCATCCATTTCCGGCAAACCCTTACAGAATATGACGTGGGGACTTGTCCCGTCTTGTTCGAATCCCGGTTGCTATAAAGCATAATACCATTTGATTTTATCAAATTTAACGTCACACATTGTGTCCAAGTGACGGATAAAGTCTGCTACAAAATGTGACTTTCCACAGCCGGAAGGGCCGCTTATGATGGCCGAAAATGGATGTTTCAACTTGTCCATAATGTTTGAGACTGAGCTTATAAGTTATATAATCTTGTATTTATACGATAGGAGAGAGGTGCGGGGGGTAAAGACGTTAAAACACAAATATAACAATTTTTACAATATTAATTTGGTCATGAAAAAAGTATATACACAGTTTAAAGTATACTGTGAATATTTATAATATATAATTATTAGTATAAACATAACTGGTTTTGTTTACAATATTTATTTACACACAGTGAAAAGTATACTGTGAATATTTACAATATGGTGGGGAATAGTGGCCTCGGTACTAAATAAAATAAATATATATACAGTTTATTATATATATTTGAATAGATTTAAAATAAAAAAATTATACAATCAGTTTATTATACTTGACTAGAAAGAAAATAAATATATATACAAACAATTTAATAGATTTAAAATAAAAAAATATATACAAACAATTTATTATAATAAGATATATACAAATAAATTATTGACTAGAAAAAAATCAGGTAGGCGGAGGACTGTACTGGAAAATAAAAAAATATAAATATGTATCCCGGGTGCATAAAAAAATATAAAAAAATATGCTTGTTTTCATGCAGAAGAAATATGAAAAAAAATCTCAAATCTTTGAAAAATGGTATGTCAGTGGAACTGTCTAGAGTGAAAGAAAAAAAAGATGATTATTCAGCCCGTCTAAATAAGCACCTTTTATTCGTGGCGAGCGCGTTTACAAGGACTCTGATACCCAAACGGCAACGTATTAAAATCATCTGTTATCCGGCGTTTGGTGTACACGGGCCAGTAGACTTTAGTCTGCGAAACGGTACATACAGTTGCAAGACCTTTTCTTAAAATTTTGTGCGTTATCTGTATGTATCTTTCCAAAGCCTGTTCGGTGACCATCGCTTTCAAAACTTCAAAATTAACATCGTTCCGGTTGCCATAGTTTATGGTGATCCCACGAACCTTGCAAACCGTTTTTGTTTTGGCAGGATCGCCGCCAACGCAAACTCGGTAAGCGTAATTTTTGGGACCGCCAGATACAAAGGCGATAATGTAGCTTCCCGGACCGTAATCCTGAAGTTCATCAGTGAGGTCACCTAAAAAGTCTCCGGTCGGTGGACTCCAATCGCCGGGGTGTTCGGTGAATAGAACGCTATCTGTATCATGATACAAAACGCGGTCCCCCAATTGTTCAAGGATGCTGTATAAGTGCAACCTAGCCATAGCAGTCGTGTAGCACACCACCGTCACACTCGTGTTAGGGTTAGGGCGCAACGCGTCACGCGCATCCTTGTAATTGAGGAACATAACCTCATCATTTACATCAATGACGCTGTCCATGGTGATGTACGGATCCGTCAGGTACTTGTGGACGCCCTGACAACCGTTGACAAGGCTACGTGTGGTAAATCGGGTCTTTGCCCAAACTTTCCCTATAGTGAATTTAAAAAAATCTTAGCCAGAGTGCGGAGACCAGGGTTTTTACAAACACAGCCGAAATCGAGTTTTACCCCTTACCTTTCCTCATAATTTTGAATGTAAGCTAACTTTTCCTCTTGTGAGGTACACCACTCTGGCCATCCGCTGGCTTCTTGTTTAATTTTCAAAAAAGTATCAATGTACCCGTGAAACAGGCCGCCAGAACGTGTCTGACGGTCATAAACAGATACATTGTACTCCCACACTTCGTGCACTGCTTCAACGGTGTAGCCTTTCTCAACGGCTTTTCGGATCTCGTCAATAACCCAGACGCCTGTCAACTAGTGATCTTTTTTGTCGTTGTGCTGACACGCGCCTTGATTTTTCACCTCCCCGCATTTCCTACACAAGATGAACATTAGCTTGTCGTGCATCCGTGTAGGCAATACGGGCAGGAATAAATCTCGCGGAGGCGTCACTGTAACTTTGGCTATGCCTTCTACTTGATCTATAGACGGACAATTTGGTTCCAAGTGAATTTTGGGGTTGCCGACTGGGTATTTTTTGTACTTGCAAACGTATGGATACAATGAACACACATCCAAGTACTTGATCTTCTCCCCACAAGAAAGGTCTGTTTCGTGGACGAGCTTGATACAATTTGTACGCCCGCCAAAGAATGCATCCCTGGGACTGAGAGTTTCCTTGGTATACACCTCGTGCCGGAGTACAAATTGCTGCAAGTCCTTGTCTGTGCGTTTCATCGCATTAAACATGCACTCCCACATCTCTACGACCGTGTAGCCGGCATTCTTGAACTTTTCCAAACAAGCCATGGTTGCTTCATAACGCGTCTCCATGGTCTCGTAGGGACTATTTTTGACGGGGGTGGTCCTGTCAGGGTAACAGAGAGGGCACCCGTGCCAATAACAGCCCCAAAACAGGAAGACGGTGGTGGTATCTCCAGCTTTAACAACACCGTCTACACGTCGCCCTAACACATATTCCTCACGGCCGTTACCCGCATGAAGAATAGAAACACCGCGTTGATGGGCCTCCCAGCAGAGCCATTGTACAGCGACGTGCGACTGTTGGTCTGCGCACCGATAGCCACCGTTAGGGATAATACCGATAGTATTCTCCTTAAGATGACTTCGGCGGTAAACCAACATGGCCGCTCCAGCTATCGTACACGCCTCTCTGAAAGGATCCACCTTTGCTTTCTCCATGAGCATGTCTCTAAACTTCAGGCAGGCCTCCTGTAGGATCTCTCCATCTTTCACACAATACAGTTCCAACTCGCGTTTAAAATCAAAGACATAGTTATTTTTGACCAACGCGTCATACCACTTCTCAAAGTGCTCCTTTCCCTCAACTGACATCTCGCCGATGCCGTAGTCCTCCTTTGGTGGCAAAGGACCCTTATACCCCGCGTTTTCTTTTTTATTGAAAAAATGGGGGAAATGTCCCTTGGCCAAAGACTCGTCCAAGCCGAAAGTTTTGGGCAATTTTGACAGTGACATCGGGAGAAAGTTCAGCGAGTCAATAAAGTGGAGCGGACCGTAACGTATGGACATGATTTTCCCACCGTTCATTATAAGTTCTGGACTCCATTTTTTTACCTCCGTCATGTATCTTAAAATAAAATTACCATCATAGGATTTAGCGTTATTGCCTTGGAGGGTGATATCCTTAAATTTTGAATCTTTAATTTGTTATATAAATTTAAAAAATTTGGCCATCGTGGTATCACCCTTGAATATGCGAGTACTATCGCCCCCACAGTCGGTGCAATTATTGTCATTTACATCTATATGAACACAAGCCTTACAATACGTTTGCACGACACAGAGGTTAGGTTCGTGCAAGTACGTGCCTGCCGCACCTTGAAGAAGCGTTTCTTGTCTGCAATCAAAATAGTAGAATATAAACATAAAATTACTCTTTTCCAGTGACGGCTTGGATGGGGCCTGCTTCATATAACCGAAATGACCAAAAGGGCGATGGGTCTCGCATACTCTACAAAAAGTCTCATAACACCTATGTGAAAAATTTGATTTTTCCAAACTGAAAAATTGCCCGCATACCTCGCAAACCTTTTTGACTTCACATACCGACCTGTGACCGCTGAAAAAACCGGGACGTTTATGGTTATCAAAGCACGTCTGATTTGTGAACCAACGCCCGCAGTCTTTACAGACCACAGATCGGACTCCGCTACAAACCGATTTAGCGTAGCACTTTTTGCACGCGGATGCACATTTGTGCTCGTTCTTTGTGTTGAACGGCACACGGCACTCGCGGCAAAAGTACCCACACTTAAATGCGGCTGTCAAGGATGTTATGACATCAAAATGGTTTTGCTTATCGTCGTGAAAATACAAATCAAGGTGCCCCTTAAAGGAATGTTCGGAGGGAGTAGGCCCCTCATATAGGACCTGTCTCCCCGACGTTCCCTGAACACGGTGATTTTGTATTCGGAGAGGTATGTTTGAAATTGTTTCAGCTCGGTTAGCCCACCACCTTTCAAAAGATTTACACGGGCATCATGGAATAAATCTTCTGCTTTGTATTTTTGAATATTACGACCCTCTTTGATATGTTTAAAGTTGTTCACATCCATGCATCCTGGTTCTCTTTTATTGTCACATATAGCTTTGGCGACAATCAAGCACGGGCTAGGCAAAGTGTGTCGTCATTTTGAATCGTAATGATCCCTTGGTTTTTACGGCTATATGTGCTAGCGGGAGCGAGTTTATCACATTTATGATTACCCCTCCCGCGAGGCTCCTTAAAATGGCAGAATTTAACGTACAGGGGTGCTGTACTCAAAAACAAAGTGTTACTTTGCAACACGCGACTTACGTTATCAAGCACTGCTCGAGCGTCTAACTGGTCTGCTCGCTTAAATGAGACGTACACAGGGCTCAACGTAGAGTCAGTGCTGTTCAAAAGTAAGTCGACATGGTCATCGGTGCTAACGCCATGGTCCTGCAGCCGATGGAGCAAATTAGTAATTTGTTCTTCAAGCCAGCTTAATGCGTCACGATCGCTTGCTGGAGCACCAAGCAGTACGGTAATTTCTTTACCAGTATAAAAGAAACGCCTCAATTGTTTAATCCTCTCTTCAACGATACGAAGAGGGACGCCATTTTGCAATGCCCCACCTCTCTGACTTACCGGGCCACTAAATCCCTGTTGAAGGGCCGAAGATGGTCCAGCTGTAGCCGGCTCCTCTATCCCCGTCTCCCGCACTGCTGCTGGGACTCGCTCACCATCTCCCTGGCTCGCAGTCAGCGCTCCTGCAGTGTGGTGAGAGGGACTAGTAGCCGGCGGCGGTGGGAAGACCGTCCCTCCATTTACGGTCTCCATTTCAACTATAACACATGTCAAAGTAAGCACTGTTACAAACATGCAGGTATTTTTCATATGATATGTTACATAATTGCTTTAACTGAAACCACCATTCCGCGAAGTGAGTGAAAAAACGCCCCAAGTTTACTATGGCAAGATTCGAACCTTAAACTCTTCCGGCCTCGACCGTCTGGCTCTACATGAAACAAACGCTGTAGCCAACACAGCGCAGGGGTAAATTTTAGTGCTTGAAACTATATATTTTGTTGACATAATAAATATCATTTACACAAAGCAAATTAGTCACTTAAACTGTAAGCCGAAATTAGAGGAAGTGCACCCGCATTTTGCAAGGAGGGAGAATGGAAAATCTATTAGAAAAAACTTCCAACATAAATTCCTATGTAATATTAAATACAACTTTAAATGTCGTTTAATGTTAGAGAATATATTTTGTTGACATAATAAATACTGTAACCCTGAATTAGAGGAAGTGCACTTGCATTTTTCAAGAAGGTAGAATGGAAAATCTATTAGAAAATAACCTCCCACATAAATTCCTAGACCACCTGAACAATATATTTTTTCCTGCGTTTTCTTGTCTACTAAACGAACTAGTACAATTGACTTGAAATGAGCAGCTGACAAGAGGTTTCGAACTAGTGCCGATATAACGGTGTTTGCGTGAGCGATAGAGAGCATGAGCTACACATATAGTATATTTTCAAACTAGTGGATACTTACATATCAGCCTGTCGATGGTGTCCAAATCTGTCCAAACAGAGGGGGACGCGGGCGATAGGGGCACAGGAGAGAGGATGCCTGGAACGGGCCTGAAGACGTCAGCGACATCGTGCCTGACACAAACCGGTGGGGACGCCTCCAGATGAGTAGATGTCGGAACGCCCGTCGCTATACTGCACAGAAGGCCCTCATCTAGCCCATAGGGATCCCAGTAGTCTGAAATTAAATAAATACATATTAATTACCATTTACAGAAAATAAAAAAAACACAGGCAAGTCTATCGTAGGCAGCTAATTACCCATGGACCAGTCACCATCCGCTCTACAAATCCCCTCTTCTGTAAATTGCATCAACTGGTCCAGGTTAGTGGGATCCACAGGTTGCGCCGCCACGCCAAGCGTCATGGGCTCCTCATCTAACAAAGAAGAATAGAATACCACTGTACACACTGACATGATAATCAAATTAGAAATCATTAAAATATACAAAACGAATTAAACTTACCCAAATTTATCCCGTTTTCCATAGCGTTTAACCTCATCTCGATGTTTATGTTATCCAATTACAAATTGAAATGACCTAATGTAATGATCGGGGTTCTATTTATACCCAGTCAAACGATCTAGACTTGTCCCAACTTGTCTTGTCTGCCCGCCAACCTGGCGCCAGGGAAAAACCCAGATGCCCGAGGCAATGACCTCAATATCTATTCTTGTCTCAACTTGTCTGCCCGACAACCTGGCGCCAGTCTCAACTTGTCTTGTTTGCCCGCCAGCCTAGCGCCAGCGTTGCGACATAACACGCAATGATTACGTCATTGGGAAAACCCAAGGTTGTTGAGGTCACGATCTATTCTTGTCTCATGAGCCGTCAAGCTGACGCCAGGGAAAACCCCCGTTGCCCGGGGCAATGACCTCAATATCTATTCTTGTCTTGTCTGCCCGATAACCTGGCGCCAGGGTTGAGACATAACACGCAATGATTACGTCATTGGGAAAACACAAGGTTGTTGAGGTCACGATCTATTCTTGTCTCGTGAGCCGTCAAGCTGACGCCAGGGAAAACCCCCGTTTCCCGGGGCAATGACCTCAATATCTATTCTTGTATTGTCTGCCCGACAACCTGACGCCAGTCTCAACTTGTCTTGTCTGCCCGCCAACCTGGCGCCAGGGTTGCGACATAACACGCAATGATTACATCATTGGGAAAACCCAAGGTTGTTGAGGTCACGATCTATTCTTGTCTCGTGAGCCGTCAAGCTGACGCCAGGGAAAAGCCCCGTTGCCCGGGGCAATGACCTCGATATCTATTCTTGTCTTGTCGGGCTGACATATTGGCACCAGAGAAAACCAGATGCCCGAGGCAATGACCTCAATATATATTCTTGTCTTGTCGGGCCGACATACTGGCGCCAGGGTTGGGGGGGAAGGCTGAGTCTTGTGACAGAGGAACCAATGTGGGAGGCGGATGTGGAAAGCAGGTCTTAATTGGTGGGGGAAGGAGGCTATTTATAGCAGCCAATCAGAGGAAAGTAGGTCAATTATAACGGTACTCAAACAGGATGTTGCAACATAACACGCAACGATTACGTCACACAAATTGCGGTCAAAGGTCAAATTCGGGCCATGGGTCCAGAACACTACTTATGTATGTATGTATATATATATCCAAAAATGACCAAAATGAATCCCTACATGGTTTTAACTGAATTTAACCAAAGCCTAGTTTTCAATAAAAAAAGATATAATAAAAAAACTCCAAAGTAACGATACCTCACTACATTTAATTTATAACAGCGGGGAAAAAATGGTAGGGAGGTATTTCATGTCCAATGAAGTCATATTCAGCTAGTTAGTGTGGTTCTCTCATCGACTCCTACGCACAATGTAGAGAGGATGACTAAGAGAGGGAGTGAAACACACATGATAGCACAGGGCGCCTCTTTCCCCAAGTTTTAGCGCCTGTGCAACATCCGCAACTCAGGGACAAGTGAGCTGGATCACATGGCACTCCGTGTCTTCATTCTTGTTTTCTAGTCTAACTTTAAAGATGAACAGTGCTCTGTGTTGACGTGCTTGTAGGATCGATACAAGGCGCTGGTTTCTCGGTAAAATGGGGTAAGTGTGTATACACCTTTTTTGAGTGGCGGAGGTCGGTAGCGAAGATATTGTGTAACCACGGTACTGATTGGGGGCCGGGAGCTATTTCCAGGGGTCCTGCAATAAACAATTATTGAAATTCGCATACCCCTTGAAGCTATTTAGAATTTTTTTAAAAATCGATGCTTATATAAGTTATTTAGAGTGGTGTTTTTAAACTTTAATTAAAGTTCCCTACTCCCACCCCTTGTAGGCATGCTTATGGTCGTTTTGTATTCAGGTATTTTTGGACAGTGGCTAAATAACGACAAGAGAAACTTTATTAAAAGTTAATCCATTTTTATATAAGTGTGGGAAACAAAGATTAAAATGGTTGTGTAGGCCTACTAGTACAGTTTGGAAACATGATAGGCCTAATCCCAGCGAGAGTGAATGTAAGCCGTAACGGCCCAAGACCTTGACATTAGTTGGGAAACATGATAGGCCTAACCCCAGTGAGAGTGAATGTAGCACGTGACGGTCCATGACCTTGACATTAGTTGGGAAACATGATAGGCCTAACCCCAGTGAGAGTGAATGTAGCACACGACGGCCCATGACCTTGACATTAGTTGGGAAACATGATAGGCCTAACCCCATTGAGAGTGAATGTCGCACGTGACGGTCCATGACCTTGACACCAGTTTTGCTACCTTGTAGATTATTATTTTACTGTCACTGCATCTTACTACACGTTCGGGTTATTAGCATTTGCACTAATTATGCTAACATGTTAAGGATGAGGAAGGTTGAATTTAGAGGAAGTGTACCTGTATTTGCGTTTAAGGAGAGTGGACAACCCTTTAGAAAAAAAAACAACTCTTGATGCATTCAACCGCGATTCCAGCCCTGATCTCTCTGTCATCGGCAGTCCAGCATGTTACGTTTTGTAAACGAACCAAGAGCATCAGTTAAATGGTTTAATGTGGGCTTGTACAAATTGTCTTATAGCTGTCAATTGTAGGGAATCGAATGAGACAAGGGTAAAAACCACTTCCACTTTCACCATACGACTGACCTAGCTTCTCCACGCTGTTATTTCCCCTTCTCGTGCGTTTGTAGTGTCCTTCATCATTCCTCTTTACCTGGATTCTCAGAAGAGCTTTATAGAACACTACTAGGTTAAAAATACCACCCCCAGAGCAACCTTTTTTGGTAGATATTTATATAATGATTGCAGACTAAAAGCTCATTGATATTTCTTTTGTTATAGCTGGTTTACACGTTTTAACTGAATAATTAATTAAGTAAATATTAACTTTATTTTAAGTGATCCCGAGCATGTAAACAATGTGTTAAGTATTAAGTTGTAAGTGTTTAATTCGACAAGTAGAATATAATCCAGTCTATTTTTGGATTAACTAAAGGTGCGCGTGCATTCTACGATGGGTGTGGCTTTGTCACTTGACTCGTGTGGACTACACAAAATTTGTATTTATTAAAGTTCATAAACGGCCGTGGATTTACCAAGGAAAATGTCGAGGTGGACGGAAGACACGGCTATAAAGTTTGTTCACTAATTGTTGCACCATTCGTGCCTGTGGAATTTCAAAAGTACAAAATATCGCAATAAAAAATTAAAAAGAGCAAGCAATTATTGATATAGCTGAAGCTATGGCAATCCCTTATTTCGGGATAAAGGAAGTTGATTTGAACATCAAGAGTATTCGATCAACTTACGCTCAGGAGTTAAAAAAAAAAAAAAGATTCAACCAAATCTGGTTCAGGCACTAACGAAATATACAAGTCAAATTTAATATGGTTCGGTATGTTTCATCAAGCATTAAAATCTGTGAGACAAGAACAACACAAGATAATACGGCGGGTAAAGTTTTTTTACAAAATATTTTTTACATAATGTTTTTATGGGAATTAATATCAATCAATTGGCTATCTATGAAAAATAGAAAAAATATCTTTTTAATGTGAGATTCATTAATTTATCATTCTAGTCTACCAACTAACTGACCCTTCACCTGCAAAATAATCAGCATAATTATCACGAATAGTGCGTGAGTCTCGAGACCTATGGTTTTGGATAGTCCCAGGTAGATCATCCAGTACTTCTGAAGGCACATCCCTCCAACTTCCAGGAACACAATGCGATCATTAAGAGTATCTTCAAAGTCTACTGTCGGGACGTTGACGTTACTCTTTGTTTGACGAAGCCCATTTTGTAATGCACAACAGACTTTTGCAATATTATCAGTTTTATCAGGTCTGACGGGAATAGGTCTTTCGAATATATTAGACCGATCAACTAATATTTCGAATTCATTTTCGACTATGCGCCGTGCAAGTGATAGATGGTAATTATAAACTTTTTGATTTAAATTTAAATTGTTCTCTGGATATGATTTAGTGAGGTGCCTTTTCAATGAAAAAGTGTTATCAGCAACTATAACATGTTATTCTATAAGCAAATTATTTTCCAAGGTTGTACTTAGGCTGCAGTTACTGAAAACACCCCCATCTGAAATTCTTCCATTACAGCCCACATCTATGTAACTGAAACAATAGTCGTCATCTACTAAAGCCATTAATACTATGCCGTTGCTATGTTTGTAGTTAAAATAATAGCTTCCAGCATCTGATGGTGCTTTGAGCATAATGTGTTCCCCGTCGATATCACCACAACATCCGGGAAAATTCAATTTTCTTCGAAATCCTGATTCTATTCCTTCCCAATCTTCAGCACCTGCAGGTATCCGTAAACAAACATTTATTAAAATGTTTCCTAGATTTTTTTCACACTTTTCATATATTAATAAAACTCATAAGGAAAATAGAATTTTAAACAATACATAATATAGACAATCCATTTCTTGATACAACAGAAATTAAAAGTATACATTTTGCTTGTTGTTTTAGGGAAACTTTCTGCAGGCAAAAGAAGGAAAAGAAAGATTTTGGTGATGAAACCGATTGAAATAAATGGTAATAAAATATAGTTTCAGAACAATAAGAAGAAAGTGGATATAAATATATATATTTTTAATATTATTAATATTATTGGCTTAGTATTATAAAAATACTATGTCCTTTTTAATATTTAAATGGAAATAACAAATTCCCTAACGATGATTTAAAAACTAAATCGAAAGCTTAGCCGTATTATAGGGTTTTTTAATTTTTTGTTTTTATATTTTGTCAGATTCTCGAGTCTCAATATAAAAATATTTATTAAAATACATATATTTTTTCAGGAGAACATTGAAAAAAAAATAGTCCTGAACGAAGTGATGAAACTAGTCAGACAGAAACAGAACACCAGGAACAACAATTTGTGGCTCCAACACCATCTACTTCCACACGTAAATGAAGACCACGGGAATTAAATGTACTGGTTGATAAAGTAGGTGACACCGTCAAGACAGTGAATACTTCGACAGCAGCTACGGAAAACTAGTTCAATTTCTTTGCAAAAAGTTCTGCAAGTCAGTTAAAGGCTATGCCTTTAACACTGGCACTACAAGTTCAACAGCATATTCAAAACTATTTGTGTCAATTTCATATTCAAGACATAATGAACAGCAAGAGGACACCTTATCCAATGTAACCAAGTAGCCATTATACTCCTACTCCATTACTTTCTCCAACGTATTATGTAGATTCTCGAAACCCATCTCTATCTCCATCGTGGCTCCCACAGTCAGCAAACCCAGCTGAAAACCATAATGTAGTCTCTCTATCTCTACTAATTTCTCAGACACAAACCCCAACCTTACTCCCTCCAACATCTGAACATGAGGCTCTTTCACCTCCAACAACAACAACAACAACAACAACAACAACGTCTATATTATCTCCACAAAATCAAATTACCGTAACATATGGTCTCCTCCTACCATCCACAATTTCAGGGATTGATGATATTCTAGGACAAGCGCTAGCTTCAATCAGGAACAAGTATCTATAATAATTTATTTTTCATATGATTTGTAACAATTGTTAGGTTTAGTTTGGTTTTTGTTTAGTAAATGGTCAGTAACTAAATTTATTTGTTTTACTTACCTGTACAAAATCTTTCAATCCTTGGTATATACAGACATCAGGTAACATTAGTGATATACTAGATTTAGATGCCATGAAGAAGTGGGATAGGCTTCGAAAACTATTGCCGGTTGCAATAAAATATAATGCAATGTGTAATTTTAACTTTAGTGATAATACACATCGCATTACAGTATCTTTAAAAAAAACAATCATGGTTTCAACTTTAGACAGTAAGTAGTTAAATGATTGTTGTCTTCGCCTGCTAATTCTTTAAACAAAACTGTACTTGCACCAAGCTCATTTCTCTTGCCTGTGCGTTTTCTATTCCACAGTCATTTAGATCTATTCTGTTAATTTTATATTTCATCTTTCAGCTCCTCTAAAATTTAATTTATTATAATCCAAGCACAGACTGTAAGAGTTCAACACGTTCTTGGTCGTCCATCACCAAATAATATACTAAATACACTTGCCAAGGTGTAAACGCTTGACTACTTAAGTTTAAATTACAATTTAGTTAAAATTTAATTGATTACTTAATCACTTAATACATGTAAACCAGCCTTAAGAAGTGAGATAATTAAAGAGAGATTTTAGGAAATGCATTTCTCGGAGAAAGAAGCAAAAACAGTGAAAAATTAACTTTAGTGCAATCGGTCGGGATTGAACTTCCTGGCTTGCAATTTAGGCGTTTAAGCCACCAAGTAAAACTTGGCTTCACTCTAAGAATGTTCTGTCTTGGATAGATCTTTTCAAAAATCGATTATTTACTCTTGATTAAACTATTTTTCCGATCGATTCAAAGGTCTCAATCTGATTCACGTATCTTTATTTCTTTGACAATTTAAAAAAGATCAAGTCTAAAAATTGAAAGGAGTCAAAACTTAAATACGGAAAAATTTGACTGGCTCTAAGAATATTTTTTTTTACTATTAGGAATATCTAAAAACCAAAGATTGCAATGATGGACCATAAAGTTGTAAATCGTTAGATAATATGTGATTTATTTTTTATCACCTCATCTTACTACCTGTTCCGGTCATATGCATGATTGAGGTTTTAACCAAGCATGTAGCCAATAGTGAAGGGTTTTCGGGCGCTTGGCCTACCCCCTCCTGAAATACCAACCAATACTATATTTTATAAAAATGTATCTTTAAATATATTAAACACTAGCTGAAGTACCCGTCATTGCCTGGGAGAAACAAACCCTTCATTTTATTGATAATGATTGGCTTCCAACTAGGTTTTTAATTAATTAAAAATCTAACTCAAATTTTAAAATTCCTGCCTCTAGGTGCATATGTTCATGCACAGGAGATACTACGTTTTAAAATTTCTGCGTGCGGTAGATATTGCGCAATCCTTATGAGAGAAAAACTCTTCATTGTATTAATATATAATTAAAAAATAATATATAATTGTTTATAGATTATTAAAAAAAACTCCATGGCGTCAGCCCGCAAGCGACAACATAGATAATCTTACTAAATATTAATGTATTTAGCATATGATACTTGAAACATAATGTTTGTTTGAGTCATACAGTAATTTGAGGCATTGTGTGTTGATTGCAAACGGCTATTTTTTGTGGCATGTGATGTCACGAATAATATGATATTGTAAGGCTGGACCGATTCCATTCCTCCATCTGACAAAAAGTATAAGTGACACCTGGCTATCATTCTGTAAGTGATAGGTTTCACCTCCAACAACAACAACAACCAGGTAGCTTAAAATAAAGTCAGGCACATTCCACTACTATACTCCACGTTTATTAAAGAAAGAATCTGCCCACAGACATCGACGTCAAACAGACGAGTGTTCGTTCAACAATCCCCGGTCACCATCATATTAACGTCATCGCTTAAGATCTCTCAATTCCCTTGGCAGCGCAGTGGGATCACAACTCTCTAACCACTGTCATAACCATTGTCAAACCAATGTATAACCATTGTCTTAATCATGGTTACACTCCTGGCACATAAGGCACTCCATCGCTAAACGGACTCATCTCGACACACAGTTGACAACTGTCTAGGACCAAATGCTTGAACCAACGGCCTGGAACTCTGCTCTAGGACACACACAATAGCTAGAATCTGCCAGCTAGGAGATTCCAATGATGGCAGTAAGCACCCATCAACGGGCCTAGATCCACGCCCCCCAAAACCACGCGATGCTTGAACATCACTTCACATATATTCAATGTGCTCCGACTGGAATCAACATTTAGGGGTCTACGTGCGGATTACACTGGAAATATCTAATATTTCAGATACTTGACTCTACTTTTACAAGCTGACCGGTGATAGATGATCTTACAATATATAGAAAACTCTTGGAGATTAGCATCACTATGTTGAGAGCTTCACAATATGTACACTACGTTTTCCCTGAAAGCTTTACCCTAAAAGTATTACATCGATGGATGACCCTTAATGTTCTTTATTCATGAGTTCATTATGTTAAAAATCTTATCATATTTCACATTTCAGCAACAGTAGGCCTATAGGTTATCGAGATTATTCTTATGGTTTAAAGTATTTTAAAATGTGCACCACAAAAGGTTTGGTTCAATGTGCAAAATGTCCAAAGATAATTAGTTGCAAAATATTCGGTATATGTGAATTGTCATGACATTTGGAGAAGACCGTGGAATCCGGGTCAGCAAAAGATCTTCGATAGAAACTCTCAACAGTTCAAGCGCTATCGATTAATAAAATGAAGGTGTAAAAACTAAGTTAAGAACGAGAAAACCAGCATTATTGCTTTTGCAGAAGAATTAATCAACAGACTCTTCGGTAACATCTCCTCATCGACAACAAACGCAGAGGAAGTTGGGGAAGAAACAAATGAGAATGGTAATAATATGTTAATGTAAATGGCCATAGAAGATGAATTAAACCTGGATATAAATATTATGAGTCAAAATAATCAGAAAACAAAAGTCAATTAAAAAAAAAACTAAGAAGAAATTTAAAATTCTTCAAGCCACTGGGAAACTTACTGATAATTTGGATCTCTTTATTGAAGAATTGTACCCATAAAACCTACTTCGACAGAAATTAAAGGATTTTTTCAATAACAGGGAACATTTAATAAAAATGTGTAGAAGACTTTCAGATTAACTTATCAATGTTTCAGTGTCGTTGCATCTGGGTAGACTATGAGACTAGTGAGACTAAGTCACCCCAAACCTTCTTTTGGACAGTTAAGAAACATAAATAAATACCAAAGGCTTAAATACTATTGTACATTTAAAAACAGCACCCAAAGTTGCACGAAGAAAATATTATCTATTTCCCTTACCCTATTGAGAATCGTCTCACTTTGTAGCATTTTTTTCCCCCTAGTTGTAAACCCTCCTTTAAAATTACCACTCCTCTATTCCTACTCCAGGGATAACCTCAAGAAGAAGTTCGTCTCAGCGTTCTCAAATAATTGTTTGGTATTTAGGTGTCAGGTTAACATATTTATAAATCGGTATTACTCGTAATATTATGTATGTAAACAAACCGTTATATCTCAAATTATATAAACGAAACATCTTTAACTTTTAAATTTATATGCAATATTTCGTGAACGTTTTGACTATTTTTAATACGTGACAACATTGGGATTTTAACAATCCAAGAAGTGTGGAATGAAGTGGGCTTTATTAAGGTTTCTGTGAAATAGGTGGCTAAGGGGATGTTAGAACTCTAAAAAAAAAGTTTTCTTTGAACATAATCAGGCATGTAACTAACCTACTAGTGACCTGGGGGTCTAGGGGTAAGGTGTCAGACTTCTGTGCTGGGGTCTGGGGTTCAATCCTCGGTCCAAGCACAGATTTATCTGATTACCAAACCCTTCCTTCACCTCTGACAATACATCTTGTGAATGTGGGGAATGCCAGGCCTCCACCGTGGTTCGGATTCCACGTTAAACTGTAGGTCCTTCATTTCATCTCACAATCACCCTACCATTACACATTAGCGTAAGTGTGTATAACCCGAACGGGTAGTAAGACGCGGTGCTAATAATAATAATAATAATAATAATAATAACAATAATAATAATAACAATAATAATAATAATAATAATAATAATATAAACCTTCCTGTCTTAAAAACGTTTACCCATATAAGCCTTCAGTAAGAATTTTTTACGTATAAATAACACAATCCATTACAGGTAAAATAAACTAAAGAGCTAATCTTTTTTTTAATTATAGTATTTTCATCAGAAATCTAGTATTTTTCCCGTTTGGACACTTTGGACCTTTCTAAAAATTATTGTTATTTACTTTTAACTTTGACTCTGAAGGCATTGTTTTATGTAACAGGTAGTAAGACGCGGTGCTAATATTAATTAATTTTGTGTAACATGTGCGCTGAAATTATTTAAACAGTATTTAGTTTCTATATAAGTTTTAAATGGAAGGAGAATAGATGATACATATGTGTGGTTTAGTAAGCCATAATAAATCTGACGTGTTTTGTGAACAAAAACAAGTGATTAAAATACGAGTATAATATTAATTAATTGTCAGCTAGAGTTAAAACAAGATATAATAGGTAAGACGATTTTGTTTAGTAGACCCTAATCAAACTTGAAATTAAATATGTTTATCCTATGGGCACCTGTGGATACATTTCATTTCCATTTTCACATAAAACATATTTTGAAACAACAAAAAGCTTTTTTAATAATGGTAAATTTATGGACGTCTGCAACGTGTTTCACAATTCTTGTAGGTGGACCCCTTAATGACTGTCGCTGTAAAATGATACTAGCTTGCATTGCTGTGGTAATGATGTGTGGGGGGCTTAAGTGTAAGATTACGCCGTGGGAAGTCCTACACGATGAGACTATGTAAGATGAAGACGCTAATATAGTAAGAATAATCCTGGAATCGATCCCGGAAGGTTGGCCGCTACCAATATTTCAAGGGATGACCTATTTTGTGCAAGCACCCTCAAATATATCTTATCTGCCATCAACGATTTTAAACAAATTTGAACTGAAAAAATGAATTAAATTGGTAGGCGTGACAAATAAGTTAATTGTGTTAGAATAAATTATTCTTAAGCAAGTTAACGTATTTTCATTGAGTTGCTAATAGCCTAACTTTTTGTTTAATGCACAAAATTATATTTTATTCTAATCTATCAGCTTCCCACGTCTTTTGGAGCATATTTTTATCAATAGTAAATTCCAGCCTTAAAAAGTAATCTTGACAAAGTTCTAAAATTGAAATACAGAAGGTGACCTGGTGGTCTAGGGGTAAGGTGTCAGACTTCTATGCTGGCGGCCGGGGTTCAATCCTCGGTCCCGGCAAAAATTTATCTGATTACCAAACCCTTCCTTCACCTCTGACAAGATATCTTGTGAATGTGAGGAATGCCAGGTCTCCACCGTGGTTCGGATTCCACGTTAAACTGTAGGTCCTTCATTTCATCTCACAATCACCCTACCATTACACATTAGCTTAAGTGCGTATAACCCGAACGGGTAGTAAGACGCGGTGCTAATAATAATAATAATAATAATAAAGAAACTAAACCTTAAACCTACTGGCCCGGGATTATTATTCAAATAACACGGTTGAGAATTACTAATAAAATTGTGTTTTTTTTCACCACATTTAGTATTCCTGTTCGCGATGGAGGGCACCACTTTTGTTACGTTCTCCTGCACCTAGACGTTGGACTTCACTTTTGTAGGGCTAGGGTTCACTATTTACAATTCATGCGTTTTGAAAATATACTGATTAAGTTGATATAATTTGTTGTCAAGCTATAGTTGAAATGACTTATTTAAATTTAATAAATTATTTATTCAGCTTCATTACTGTATTGAACCGGGTGAATATACGATTTAGTATCATACGCGCTGCTATTTCACTTTTTAGGGAACTGGGACAGTTAAAATATTATTGGATCAAGATTGATCCAATCTAGTGACCGGAGAGGAATAATTACGGTCCTGACACAGATTCATTGATTGATTGAAAAAATGTTTTCTCTCGACAAACGCAGGTCCTAACTGCTCGGTGACTATTACGGAAATGTCGTCAGTCTCACTTGTCTACATGGTTGTTTACAAAGACTTTGCTTCTAGAATGTTCTAGTAACGGGATGCATTCGTCCCTCCTCTCTTTCCCCCTTGTCCTTGGAGAAGATTTTGCTTGGCTGGCCGATAGAGAGAGACAGAAGGATGTTGCACCGAGTAGATATTTACTGTTAAATATAATGTAAATTAATACATTTTGAATATTATTCCATTGGATTAGATCTGATTATCTCTATTAATTGATCAAAAAGGATGTTTAAAATATAATCGTTACATACACCTTAGTACCCTTTCAGATTGTACACCTACATGCAAATTATTTTAATGAAGGATGCATAATTTAGAAAAAATCCACCCGCATTTGGATAGATATAATGGGAATACCCGGATGAGATTTCACCATCAAACCTAACTAAAGGAGTTTTACACTTAAAACACGTGTCCTCCATTGTAGGTAAAAAGGAGTTAAAGCTCAGATAATCAGCACATACCGTATAGCTTATGAATTAACTTGTATCCTTAAAAATATTTATGTGTAGCTTACTACTGACAGAACTATCTAGTGGTTTGCAAAGCTTTTTAGATTATATACATGCCTAATACTATACAGTTTATTTTAGTAATCAGTTTAGAGTAGAGCAGATTACTAGCTTTGATCGTACCCACACTCATGACAGTACTCGCTGCTTACGGTAAGGTAAGGTACCAATCAGTGTTGACGTATTTTAGCCAGTATACCACAAGTACAACCGTTTCTCAGCCCTAGCTTAAGTGCGTTTGCACTGTTCTTACAAACCAGTATCCCTACTATAGAGACAGCCTTGCTGACCTGTATACCGTGAGTAGTGACTGCACAGATATAGTACAAAATGACCGCCACGACTTTTTAGTCCAAAATGGCCATCTACTGGTTTAGATAAGATAAGGAGGTGACGGTCATGTAACGTAGACCGTTTGACCAAGAATAGTGTTGATATGGTCCAAAAATGGATGTCGTTACGTAGTAGGTAAGATAAGATAACCAGAGTGATGACAACCACGGTGACAGTCAGGTGATATACTAAAATAAGAAGGGTGACTCACTTATAGATGTGACCGTCCTAAATAGAGCACCGACACAACATCCGGCCTCCAGAACCCACATTTCATCAATGATGAAAAAATTTCATAGTGGGAATTGAGCCCGGGACCATTAGCTAAGTAGGCATGATAAGTATCTAATAGTTGACAGTCATGTGACGTAAGAGGTGTAACGTCAGGACGGCTATGGCACCTTGTTTTGAAAGAGTGGTGTATAATGTCAAGGTTATTTAAGTAGGATGATGAGTTATTTGGATAACGTCCCATTTTGTTTGTTTTTGAATCAACCCGGTGAATGGCCTGAGTTGGGTGTCGTAGCTAAGATAAAATAAAAAAGTACCAATGGGATATTTGATGATTAAAAAAACTACTTTTTGTTGTTGTTAGTGATGTCTTAGACCATATGACGACCAGAGCTTGGCCACCATCAGGTGACGTAGTTAAATATAACATAAACAGCTATTAAGAATAACGGTATCATTTGTTTTGAGTATCTGGTGATTAAAAAAATACGATTTGTTTGTGGTTAGTAACGCCTTAGACCACACGACCACTGAAGGTTGTAATGAATAGTAATTTTATTTAATTTATAATAAACATCAGTGGGTATATTAATATATTTTTAATATCAATATTGAATGTTGTTTTTATCCTCCCTCTAGGTTGATGATGAAACGTTACCACTAAAATATTGTCTTTCTCTGTAATATATAACATATACTTTCATTAATCCGATTTTATTCTGTCATTTTTACCTTGATACATAATAATATCTAAGTTGAAAAAAATATTAGTCTAGTTTTTTTTTGACACACCACGATTGAATGTGAAAAGCATTATTCGTTATGGATAATACTTTAGAGTGAGAGAAAGAGAGCGAGAGAGATAGTCAAAATTGGGAAGGAGATTTGGGTAGTCAACAAATGTCTTTGTCATTAAAACATTGTCTATAAATACCGAAATATCAGAAGGGTTCAACTAACCACCTTGACGAGTGTTATAGTGTTGAAGATGTTCTAGTTTTTAAATTCCTCGTTTGATAAATATACCTTAACGATATGATTATTTAAACAACACATCCAATGACCGAATATTTGTTTAACATTGACTTTGATAGAGCTTGTGCCTAACTCAAATTTAACAGAGTTTTGAGGCAGTCTGATACATATGACATTTCTTTGACAAAAAAAAAGTTCCATTCGTGAACGGTCAAAAGTAAATATTTTGATCTTGACGAAAACAATACACGAGTAGAAAAGCTGTGGGTAAGGAAGAGACCAATGTTTGGTCTCTCTTCTATTGGTGTAGAAAATTTTAATCACAAGTGATGGTTGTCCTGCTGATGGATCTTTAGGTTGACCTCTGGTTGGATGCTTAGGCTGATCTTGTAATGATTTGGGATTATAACATCCCAATAATTTATTATTCACATATATATTCAAAATTACGATATTTTAAATGAGAGCGGGTAGTAAGATTTATTTGTGTTAAGTTGTTGTTGCAAGGTATGGCAACATCTGTCTACGTCTCTGTTTGAAAATATAACGCAGTTTTGTGGACAGAAACGCACCTGGATGACCGCACCTTTTATTTTTAGCAAGCTTCGAGAAGGAAATGTCACTTGATATACCCCTTCAGGGTACGCATCTCTTCACTTTCCTTCCTGACGAGGAGCCGTGTAGGTAGAGGCTATGACATCTTAATCTGTGTTCTAGCTCTCACGTGTCGGGAGTTATCATGCATATAACGTAATAGTCGGGCTTTTAAATTAAAATCTACAGCGTGTGAAATATCTAGCAAAAAACTGTTTATCTACTTAAAATAAAAAACTTTAAAACACCAGAACTTTTGTTTTCTAAAAATAAGACATCATCCCTTTTTAATTATTATAATACAGTATAGCAAACTTGGACCCAATTCAATCATCATATTAAATGTCATCCTAATGGTGGCGAACAAACATTAATATACCAGGCTAGCTCTGTTGAACGTTACAATCTCTAGCTGGATCTTAAGGGTGATCAGGACTGTCCTTGTTACAGCTTCACTTCATCTTCTGTTGTATCTCCATCGGTCTCTGCTTATTGACTGATGTTCTGTAACCAACTGTCGTCACAATTAGAGGGAGAACCGTCTTCGTTGTCATTCCCTCCACTCTTATTCTTCTTTATGATTGGACAAAATTCATTCACTTTTTCGAGGGAGTAAAATTTGACAAATCGGGCTAGTGCATTAGCGTTTCTCAATGCACACGGAGTGACATCATGGGAAGGAAAAGTACAAACCAAACAATTTGAGATGATCAATTTTATGAAGGGAAAATTAAAGTCTTTAATTAAGGTAACGAATGTCCTTCTTGTGAGACGTGACAAGAACCTATACTTTTACCTGTCATATGCGTAGACTCCAACTGCTTTAGATACATTTTGTTTTAGGATGAGAACTAATTTAGAGTAGCACAAACCGGTAGTCTTGTTGAATTGATAGCACAAGGAGTGTTTTTGATTAAGGAAATCTTCCGCAAACTCTGTGATAACCCATTCCTTTTTAGTGCTCAGAGTGAAATTAAAATAAAAAACAACTGACATGATGTTCTCGTAACAAACGATAGAGTAAAAAGTATTAAATTATAATTAAATTTAACTTTTATATCTAGTCCTGGAACACATGTCTGGGCATTTCTGAGTGAGCTGCTTGGGCACCTTCCAAAGTGAATTTTGAACAGTCTGATGATAAGCCGATCTTTGTTGCGGAAATTATTGTCTGAGAACAGGTTTGTAAATCTATTCAAACTCCACCCGACGGTCTTGGTGATGGAAAATAGACAACTAAAGTGTCCAAAGGTCGCATATATCATAGCTTGTAGTTTTTTTTTATTATGGAACCAAACACTTTTTGAGTTTTTTTGATGAAGGTGAACAAAGCTTTGGTAGGTTTTCTACCATGGAAAAATAGAGAACCACCTATTGAGAGCCAGGCTTGATGTGAAGATCTAGATTGGCCACTAATAGGCCAGGCTATGTGAAATTTAGTGGTAATTTATCTAGAAGAAATGTTCCTTTATGGGAGGGAACTTTAATACGTAATAAGATATCTATTTGAATCGAATTCATGGTGTTAATAATTAATTTTGGCTTTACGATTATAATCTATGAACACTCTACCCTCATACCCAAGAATAGAGCAAACATGTAATGGTGCTATCGAGGTCTTTCTTGAAATGTAACTCAAATCTTACGTTCCCTTCTGTGTGTAAACTAGTATGCGAGTCTTGTCCTGCACTGTCTGGAGTTAAGTCAAATGCTAGCATAACGTAACGTTTATTGAACATATATCGTCTGATAAAATGTCCGTGGTTTTGATGGTTTATTAACAACCATGAACATAACGTTGTATACGAAAGTGTGGATGTGCTAACGTTATCAAAATTTATCTTTATACAGAAAAGTGTTTCTGAACACCGTTCACGTACGGTACAAAGCGTTCGAGATTTCTGTGAATAAGTTTAAATGAAATGGTATTCAAACTTCCTACGCACGCCTGGTTCGAGACCATAGGGAATAAAATATTTTTTAGGAATAATTTGAATTATATTATTCAGACTGACAGACCTTGATCTTTTCAGTGTGAAGATGGATTTTACGCCCACTTTATTGGTGTGATATTGAGCAGGTTTATGTAATAGTTTTTTTTTTCTCGATGGCAAGCGTGATAGTGGGGGAGACCCATCTACATGTTTGACGAAAGGAGTTGCGTCTATAATTTTGAGCCGTACCTCAGTGTTTAATTGTCAGTGCATTTCATCAGGTAAAATTATCTTTTATTATACGTTAATTTAATGCGTATAGAAACATTTTTAGTGGTAATTATGAAACTTTAAATAGATCGACTTGTAATCGACCAACTAACTCGACCTCGTGTTTAAGCATGTCCAATTGTGAGGAAAACACTTTGTTCTCTGTGGATGCATTCAATTCACCACCAGAAGAATGAGTGTCTAAATACCATATTCCGTTAACCCGGTGAGTTTCAGATGTGTCCCGTTAATAATTAGTTAAAGTTTCCAAATAGGAATAGGTGTTTCATTAAGAGAAATAGTGATATGCCTAAATAAAGAATTCAATAAGTTTTTAACGTATCCAATTTTGTTGTCGGTCGTGACTAATATCCCGTCTGATTTAACTAGTTGAACACGTAGACCCAATTTAACGGAACATAAATCCCTAAAATATTCACCGTCACCCGGGAAAAAAAATACCAACTGAGCGTCATTGTCAACGTAAGTGATAGGCTTGTATTCTAGTGTTTTATTATTTTAAATTACCATTTGTATGCATTTTTCGTCGAAAATATCCAATTCTCTTTTTGAACATTCGATTTTAGTCAAAAATATATTTTTTATAGGCCTCTTGTTCCCTCCTTGTCTACCTCACAACTTTGAACGAAACCTTTTACGTTCGATTCCCCTTTCTAAGCCACGGACTTCTATCGCCTTAGGTATCCGTTTTTAACAATCTTCCTTACTTTTTGATCGGGTTATTTTGTGGCTATGTCTGAAAGTATGTGTGAACCTGTTTGTAATGCATGTTTCACTATAGCTCTCTCTCCTTTCACAAACCATGGTTTGACGAATCGAAACAGCCCTCCCTAGAATGATCATAAACCTCGTCCACGTTGCATTTTATAGCTGGCGTGCTATACAGGACAATGTGTTCACTCTCTCCCACCATTGTTAAGACAAACCTAAATTATGACTTCTCGTATCCTTTTATCTAGGTTTTTGTCTAAAATGTAAAACAACTACATTGAGCATGGGACCCGATTGAAAAAGGACTCTTTCGCCCAACTTTGCGTATAAGCCGATACTTATGGAATAAAAATTACATTTCTCAACAGGAAATAGAATATAGATAAAAACACGTGATGTACAGTTGTGGAAGGATATTGTATAGTTCTAATCCATCTCACATAAGAATCACCTAATAATTGAGGTCCTATGATGTTTGTGTGCACGAAGAAAGGTTCTGTTCCAATAGCACTAGAGCCGGGTAGTCTGCAATTAGGTCGTAAAAATACCCCCTTAATATCTTCACTCACTATGTACCTTATATGTGCGTCATTAACTGCATTAAGCGACTATATAGTGGTTAGTGTGTTTTGAATGGTTGTAATCAAGCCTCCGATGCTCACATAAAGACAAACTGGAAATTCTCTTTAAATTATTTTTTCGCTACTGTAAACGAAATAGAGTTTTTTAATCGTGTTGATATGGGTGACTTGTCAGGGTTCCATACACCTTTTTCTTTTTCATCCCTTTTAAATTGTTTGGTCGCGAAGGATGTACCATTTAAATTCACTTATTAGAATCTCAGAACGCCTTTATCACTGATTGAACTCTTTATTTTACTATACAATTCCTTAATGGATGAAAAATCGTGTTGATGAAATGTAACATGTCATACTGGGGCAACAACGACGTTAGCCTTCAATTATTTATCCTTGGATAAAATGTTATCTTCGAGACTGTAAAAACATACAGGATTGGATAATTCAGCTAGTCCGATTTCCCACTGATCGTGATATAGCTGTATGAATGGTGAACATTTTATTATATACGAAGAAAGTGTTTTATTTTCGTAATAACTCACGTTCTAATCCAACGGGAGTGATTCATAAAATTGACTCATAATCATTTAGTGTCTGACGCAGGTACCCAGCTGTTAAAAGAACTATCATATCCCTTCCACCTAATTGGATAATGTTGAATTCCCCTAATTTTCTTACTCTGAACTATTTTATCTATTTGAAAAATCGTTGACATTGTTAAAGGCTGAACGCGAACTAGTTTGTAGTGATGAAAATGTCCCTCAATGGGGCACCCTAGAAATTCTGTAGAGAATAGACCGTTTGAGGAAGTCTGAGAATGACTATAACTACAGGAAAGACTTCTAAATTAAAATAAACTTCATATTCTTTTTAAAAAGTCATATTTTATTTGCTAATACGTACGTGATCACCAACGTTGAGCAAAACTTTCCCCTTTTTAATATTCGCCCACCGTTTTTGGAGTCGTGATAGTATTTTGAGGACGTGAATAGGTTTTACAGACGATGGAGTCATTCCTACAATCGAATGAACACTAGCGTTATAATTTTGAGCTAGTTTGTCTATAATAACGATGTAGATGTGGGTGTTATGGTCCGTGAAATATTTCCACATCTGAGGTTTCAGTGTCCCATTTAAACGTTCAACAACGGCCTCCTTTGTGTCTGGATTATTGAAATATTAAAAATGAATGCCCGCTTGTTTTAAAAATGTGCGAAATTTATAATTCAAAAATTTCTTGCCCTTATTCGACTGAATCGAAATAGTGATTCTTTGTTTGAACACACGTTTTATGGCCTTAGTGATGTCTGCACCCAACTTTGGTTTTAGGGGCACTCTTCACGCGTATTTGGTAAATATATCCATAACGTTTAGAAGATTACGGATTACGAGGAATTTTTTTCTTAAAATATGATTAAGAATATGTGCTACCTGTCCTCTTAACCAATCAGCTACAATTGCTTTATCCAAGTGTGCATCCTTTTGTAGTTTATTAGGAGATGAATGTCGACTGGTGAAAAAGATTGTAATAAAATTCTCTTATAGTTTTGACCAATAGCGCTTGTAGCGATTAGTGTATCTTTATATTTTTTAAATCACTTTTGGTAACTAGATCTCTGTTTACGTTTCTCCTTGTGAATAATTCCCAAGTACCTTGTGTTCACTTATAGAGTGTGTTATCAATGTGTATATCGATATCATGTATGGTAGAATCCTAATAGCTTATTTTAAATTCAACGCCATATTTTCTAATTTCATATATTTGATCGATAGACTTTCTACTGTGTACATATGGCGATAAATATTTCCCAGCCATAAAAATTAATGAACTGGATTTTCCCTATTCAATTTCATCTGTTCCATCAACAGACACAAAATAAGATTCTCCTTATACCCATTCTCGCTTCTTTGGCACGGAGAGAAAAAATAGCCAAGTTGATGGTTGGGTAAAATCTATGGACACAGTTAAAGACAATCTAGCAGTCCTTGCCGTGAATTGCTCACAGGCAGAGCCAAAGGGGTTAGAGGATGGTGAGGAAGAAAGTGAAAAGATAAGAAAGGTATATAAAAATTTTGAAGAAACCCTTCAGTTATCTAGATTAGAGGAAGAGCATAATCTGCATCGGGCCTTGCGACACATTGTGACAACGGGGATGAGAAAGCGAAGACAATAACATTTCTTACCCGAAGATTATGGACCGACTGCAATTAAGGACAGCCAATCTCCCAACGGGGAATTACAGCTTTCTTAAGAAAGTTGAAAAATTGTTTGAGAGAAGGCAGGAGAAGATTGATCTGGAGGCTCTACATCAACAGTTTGTCTTAGCACACGGTCGTATGACATTCGATCACAAGGAGGTCAGGCCTAGGTGCTATGTCCATATAAATAACGCCTAATGGATGAAGGATACCAATTAAGAATAGGACAATTAAATTAGATGAGAAGTGTGACTATGCTTCATGATATACGCAGGCTGGCAGAGATGAGGCTAGACGTCGTGTGCGTGCAAGTACCCTATTCAAGGACAGATACTATCACGCATATGCCTGTAACAACTAGGATAATATCCACAGGAGACAAACCGATTATGACCATTCGACGCAACTGAACCATCGTTCAGTTAACTGAACGTTTTTCATATATTTTTATTTTCCCGAACAGCTGATCACAAGTCACATTATTTGCAAGAAAGATATAACCTAGCTTAATTTAATAAATCCCTTGCACCATAGATTTTTATTTTCCCAAACAGCTGATCACAAGTCACATTATTTCCAAGAAAGAGTTAACCTAGCTTAATTTAATAAATCTATCGCATAATTTTGTTTGCCTACGGTTAGAAATGAAAAAATACTAGGCCTACACACAATATATTTTAGTCAAAAAATCCTAATGTGACATATGCATTCAAATAGTAATGTCATACGGGGGAATGAATTAGTATGAGAAGTTGGCCAATAAAGAAACATTTTTTTTTGGTGATATGTATACATTAAGACCCAATGCTATATTCTTCATATGTTATTTGTGTTGATACTGGAATAAGTGTAATATGTTGTGAGAAGATCTTAAAAAAGAAAACTAGTTATTTAAAGTTGATAAAAGCGTTCAAAGAACTCCCAAAAATAGTGTTTACACTGAAAATTTTCGACAACTTAATGTCAAAATAATATGCATTTATACCCAGTCGGCATACTAAGTTAACAGTAAATTGAACGAAAGGGTGGTTTGTATGATTAAAAATAATAAAATTCATAGGCCTATTTTATTTAAAATGACTTGTTGCAACGTTAGTTAAGTGATTAAGAATAGAAGGATATTATATTTCTTTATAATGAGTTCTTTGCAGTTTATTCAATTTAGGATAACTAGGTCTAACTACTAATTATCGGTTTCAGATAAATTTAGTAAACCTTCTATGATTAAAAAACCTAGGCCTAAATCAAACCGCATATAAACATTAAGCTAAGGCCTATTTTGGTTGTTTACAATCTTGGTTGCAATATTTTATAGGCCTACAACTTACATTAATATGGGTAGTAACCAGTGGCGTAGTTAGGTCTGAAGCGCCCTGGAGTGTTTTAACTTGGGCGCCCCCCCCCCCCCCCGCCATTGTTTCCATCCAAAAATTAACTGAACCATAACACCATATAAATTTAAGTAAACCTAACATATTAAACTGACTTTAAAAGTAGCCCATGTTGGTGGTTTCTTATTATTCTGGTTCCATAAAGAAACGAAATTAAAAATTTATTTTCTTTTTGTGCATGGATTTACATTTACTGAAATTTATGTTACATTGAAATACAAATCTGTTAGTTTTTTACTTTAACACAATATAACAACTTAAGTTTTGGAGTTTGGAACTAATAAAACAGAGTATTTTAATATAGATAACATTTGTCATTTATTGTTGATCACATAGAAAAAAAAAATACAACTAAACTAACGTACACTTATTCACAAACGACATAGTATTTTTAAATGATTATTAGCACCACGTCTTACTACCCATTCGGGTTATACGCACTTACGCTAATGTGTAATGGAAGGGTGATTGTGAGATGAAATGAAGGACCTACAGTTTAACGTGGAATCTGAACCACGGCGGAGACCTGGCATTCCCCACATTCACAAGAAGTCTTGTCAGAGGTGAAGGAAGGGTTTGGTAATCATATAAATCTTTGCCGGGACCGAGGATTGAACCCCGGCCGCCAGCATAGAAGTCTGACACCTTACCCCTAGACCACCAGGTCACCGAGTATTTTTAAAGAAAAGTTTATCATTTACTTTTTTTGGTCCTTTTTTGTCAATCGGACATGAATTTGGGAAATACATTACAAATTAAATGTGAAATTGTTTAACAAATGGGTTACCAACACAAAAGCCTTCTAAATAATTAAAATAAAATTTTGAAAAGACAAAATTTTGTAGTGAAAATCTTCAAAAATTGTTGGAGGAACTCAAAATTGCATATTAAATTTTCTTTCGTGATTTGGCACTTGCAAATTTTGAGATGGTGTCTTCTAAGTCTATATTTCTTGCCCTGGCTCGCTCGATGGAGATCGTCGCTAGAGAACTCAGACGCTCCGGCGACATGGTGCTACGAAGATAGCTTTTGATAATTTTCAGTTTTGAAAAGGATATCTCAGCACTTGTGGATGTAACGGTCATTGTCAAAAAGATGAGGCACGCACTCACAACATCCGGGAAGCTGGCTCCAACTTGAGCACGCCCGTCTGAGCCATAGCGCCCTGGAGCGACTGCTCCAGTCGCTCCTCTGTAGCTACGCCACTGGTAGTAACTACTACTGTATTTACGATTCAGTTTAAATATGCTTACATTATTAACATTTTGTTGAGGCATCTCAAACAGATTAATCCTAACTTTTTACTGTCTTGTCAACTGGTCTGTTTACGTGTTTTACACTAATAGGGTATAGATGATAAAGGTTGAGTTATAGAATAAAGGTATTCGGATTTTTGTAGAGGCAGAGGGGAAAAACCTTTAGAAAAATAAAACCACTCATCACATCCGGCTAGGATTCAAGTCCCAACATCCCCACCATTGGAAAATTAGATCCAAGAGACTAACTTATTGGTCAATGTTGCCCCATGGTGTGGGTCAACACACTACTAACATCCCAAATATGTTGAAGCCTAACTAACATCCACCTACTATAAAACCTACAAACAACTTAATATTGGAATGTCCCAATTATCAGTGTGTTGATGGTGAATATTAATGCATTTTTATAGTGTTATGTTTCAAAGAAAACATTCTTTTAGCTTTCAGTTTAACCGTGCTATCCATACTATTGTCCTACATTATGTTATAGGCCTATTCAATTTTAGATTATGTGAAATACACACAAAGACTTTTGAGATTTTTATATAAGGCTAATGAGATGGCAAGTTTATATAAGGTAACGCAAAGCACCTAATACATTAAAAAACCTAGCATATATAACCTCGTAACGCAAACCAAAGGACAAGTAAAATGTCTGCGCAACTTAGCGTCACTCTACAAGGAAAATATTTGCGCTCGTAAGAAATTTGCTTTCGCAGAGTGGTCAGCCATAATAACTTTTGGTGCAAAGTCTAGCGTTTCTCTGCTAACGGTCGCAAATTCATATTGCATCGTGGTTATAATAGCTCTGCAGACATCAGGGGGGCAGCTCTCGAAGAACTGATTGGGTCCTAAAGGCTCGAAGCTATAAATTGGCCAGACAACTTATGTGGGAAGGGCCAGTGTCTCTACTAACATTGATGTCACCCTATGTAACTTCGAGGCAATAGAGCTGATCAGTGGATGGAGGGTGGTGGAAAATGCGGCAGTAAGTGATCACAACTTGATAGTTTTTGAGCTGACCACTAAAGAAAATAGTGATCTAGTGAATATGCGTACACGACGAAAATACGATCATCGTTGCGTGGACTGGGACAATCTGAGGGAGGTGATGGAGGTATACCAACTATTGTAGAAAGAGGGGATAATGTGAACCAAAGGGCCAAGGATCTAACGTGGTCTCTTCAGGAAGCCATGAGTAAGGCTATATACCCCCTCAAAAGGAGCATAAGAAAGGGGGAAACCGCTTGGAACGACCGACTGCAGAGCCTACGTGGGGAAACTAGAAAGGCTAGAAGGAGGTATCAGAGGTGTAAGGATTCTGTAGGTAGGAATCTCTTGATAACTATTTACAGAGAGAAGAAGACAGAGTATGAAAAAGTCTGGAGGAATTAAAATGGGATAAATGGAAGGCATTTGTTAAGGCCGAGTTTGCCACGAACCCGTGGGGAATACCGTGCAAAATAGGGATGGGTAAGACCAAACTCCCATCATCCCTGTCAGTACTAAGAAGACTGGATTGGACAATGACGACGTGCTGGCAGGACTCTGCAGAGCTTCTAATGGAGATACTGCTTCCAAACGGCTCGATAGATGGAGAAACCTTGGAACACAGGGAATTGAGGAGAATCCTGGATACGGAGTAAGATCAAGACCTAGAGGCTGAACCTGTAACATGAGAAGAGATGGTCAAGCTCATAGACTCCTTGAGGAAGAACAAGGGACCAGGTCCTGACGGAATAGTGGCCACGGTATTACAGCAACTGAAAGAGAAAATATTACCCTTCTTGGCATAACTCATAAATGAATGCCTCGCTCAAGGTAAAGTTTCTAACATCTGGGAATAAAGCTAGTTACTAGTGAATAGTGCTAAGTAAGAGGGAGGATAAGGACCCGCCACCCCCTAAATCATACCGTCCAATCTGCTTCTTAAATACATTTGGGAAACTTCAGGAGAAGGTTATGTGTGAGAGAATTATCAGACATAGGGTGACAATAGGAATGCATCAGCAGCAGTATTGTTTTCATAGGTTAAGGTCCACTGAAAATGCGATAGAAAGGGCTATTAGATTGGTTAATCAGGCGAGGGACAAGTATGACTTGGGAATCAGAGTCTAGGGGATTACTTTAGAAATAATTTCGCCCCCCTTAGATGTCCAGGGCAGAAGGGGGAAAAGAAACTGACAAAGGGATGCCCCAAGGTATCGGTATGTGGGCCCATATTCTGTATTATAGGCATGGGTCTAACTGAGTTGGAAGCTCTCCCCGAGATGACCGTGGTTGTTTCCTTTTCCGATAATCTATTAAATATCGTATGTGGGAAATCAAGGATCAACATAGAATATAAATGTAATTGGGTGCTTAAAGGGTTAAGTGCTTTGTGTAGTAGCTTAAAGTTAAAAAGGGTGCCGATGAATACGACATAAATGGTGTTCAAAGGGATAGTCAAAAGGAATCCAACTGTCAAGGTAGATGGACGTACAATAAAGAGAAGCAGATCCAGTAGGTACCTGGTTGTGACGCTTGATGAGAAAAGGAACTTTGCAGAACACGTGGAGATGATATGCGCGAAGGCAATGAGGGTTATAAGTACTAAACAGAGGCGCTTACATCTGCCTATGGCCCTCATATACACATACCATCAGACCATCCTCCTCTACATTGTGAGATATGGCGCTAGTGCATGGGCGTTCAGGCTCTCTATAAAAGTGGTATCAAATGCCCTGAGAAAGCTCCAGAGAAATATTCTCTTGAGATTGACTGGGGCATACATAACAACGTTCACTGACTCGTTATGCGTAGCACTCGGGATATGCCCACTGGATTTGCAAATAAGGAAAATAGGAGCCATGTACTGGCTCAAGAAGGGTTGTATTAATAAAGTATAGCAGCTGACGAGAAGAGGGGTATCCACGGCAAATGGTATATCTATCGCAATACAAGAGGAGTGGCGGAGGGAATGGGATGATAGCACTTTTGATAGAAGAGCTTACCAACTCTTTACGAACATTTGGGAAAGGTAACAAGTGAGACATCTAGTCCCTTTCCAAAGATTACTGCACTATTTCACTGGAAAGAGGCTATAAAGGGCCTCGTTGTATGAACTAGGACTGTCGATACCAAGGAGTGTGAATGTGGATGTGAAGATACACCCAAAATCGTAGTGCTAGCATGCGATATGGCATTAGACATAATAAGCATGTATATTTAAGAAATACAAATATGACAGGTGAGGGATGTTTAAAGGGACCTGGGAGGATGGAGATAGAGTACACGGCGGATCTCATGTCGGCAGTCAAGAAAGTGTAGTTTATTGATAAGGGTGTAAGGGGAATAGAACAGGATAGTAGGAAGAGGAAGCGAGGAGTAAATTGGGACTACCAGCAACAAAAGGCCAGCGGAGATGCCTGACGTGGAAACGTCGGATGAGATTGCAGGATAGGATGTGGGCCGTAAACAGTCAAATGAATACGGCATAGCAACATAAAGGGAACTGCCCGAGAATCAAAGGCTAAGCGTGTTTGTAACAAACAAGGTTGATTCGATTCATCGGGCCCCAGTGATGAGTGGCTGAGAAGAGCGGATGCCATGCATTCCCTCTGTATAGTCAGGAGAATAAGACGAACGAGCCAAGAACATAAGCAGGAAGACTTTTCGGTGAGCTGATGATAGTTGTAGCATAGTAGAAGTAGTAGTGAAGGCTTCATTAAGTAGGAATTTAAATTAGTTTAATTTTAGTTAGTTAGATTGGTTAGGTCCCAGTAGTGGTTTCCAGTTAGTAGGTGGAGCGCTATCTCCGGTAGGGCACCTACCCATGTGGTGGATAGGGGGATGATCGCACCCTCTGGAGAGTGCCTGGGAATTCTCAGTAATGGGATGAACCAGGAGTGTTAGAGGTGGAGGGTACTAGGGAAATAAAATACCCGAGATGGACCAATTAGCAAAGAAGGAAAACATAAATAGGAATGGACTATTTATGTTAAGAGCCTAAACCAGATTGGATCAATAGTAATAACTATATATATATATATATATATATATATTAGTAATAACTATATATATATATATATAAAGAGAAAATAAATTGAGAAAGATTAGAGAGATAAAGAACCTGTATTACCACTTGGAAACAGGTTGTTAAGATCCCGGTAGATAAAAAATAAATAAAAAAATATCCACCCTTTTCTGGTGAATAATCTATCTCTGTAACAGGAGTGAAGCGCTCCCATTTTACTGGACACTAAAAGAAGGGCGAGCTTAAATAAATTAACACTAAAGTGAAAGGGCATATTAGAAATATATAAAAAAGGAAAGTATGTTTCAACCTAGTTTTAGAACAATACATATTTTATTGTAAAATAAGAAAATAAGCATATAATCAGAAAGTAAAGTTCGGTTAACGTTTCTTTTGTTCCCATTATAATAGCATCGATATTAAAAAGACACACACAGCCATAGTAAAAACTTCGCTCAGATTTGAAAATTTCCCTAGTTCTCTCAAAATATCAATCCACCTTCATTCCCAGAATTTTAATCTCCTGTCCATTGAAGGCGTGTTGAATGAATATCGTGACTTTTTTTTTTGCAATTAGACTAACCATTTATGATCTTTACAGACTGCCTATTCCTGCACCTATATCCTCTTATAGGAAGGATGGCAATCCTGTTGGGAACCAAACTTAATTTTTTAAATCGTCGATTGCTCGCCGATGAAATAGTAATGGCTAAACACTTCTAATGAGTAATGAACCTACATGTATAAAGATATGACAAAACGTTCGGCAACCCTTTTGAAATATTGAGACATCATGAGAGTTCTAACTCTTTTTTATTATTGAAAACATAACCCTCTGATAATTTCTCACTATACCAACTCAAAAAGTCATTCTTTATTTAGCCTTCATATAATCCACCCTAAACATTTCAGGATCGGGAATTTTACAGACGCATCCTAAATTAACTTCAGTATTAAAAAGTTAGGGCTGGTGTACTTCTTTTTTTTTACAATCGAGACGAAACGCTTTTGGAAAATCTCAACGTCATAGGAAGAAAACTTAAACTGTATTTAATTTGTATATGGTCTATTGTCATGCAGAGAATCTAAGTTATGTTCACAATAATTTTGGGGGTACCTGGTTCTCCCTGTAATTTGGTTTCGGGGATGGCTGGTATATTTCTATAAGTCCAGTCTACGGTTGACGTTGGTGGTTGGACACCCGTCTCGTGGGTCTTGTGGGTGAGAGTAGTGAAGGGAGATGGGTGAGAAAACATAGGCTGGCTGGGGGGTCGCTATGATGTGAAGATGTTAGCCCTCAGGGCTCAAGGTATAAATAGGAGTAGATGGTGATCGGGTGGTTGGTGAAGGGGAATATGAAGAGAGGAAGACTTTATCTTAAGGGGAGTGATTGTTGGGATGGAGGGGGAACGTTCGGGAGTAATGGCGTTGATATTTGGGTGGTTCAAGCAGTTCAGGCAGTTCGGGTTGAGTACTTCTTTGTCACCGACGTTCTATTCAGGGTCTTCTCTCACTGGGCCTTACCTAACAGATGGGTGTAGCCCCATCTGTGAGACCGCTGGCTAAAGGATAGGTTTGGGTGAAAAGGACGAGTGGTTGGGAAGGCGTAAACTTTCAGCGGAATGAGTCCCAGCAGCGTGAGTCGTGGTGGGACGGGAAGAGTTCCCGGCAACATATGTCATGATGGGACAGGAGGAGGTAATGAGTTATAAAGGATTAATATATAGTGTTTGCTCATTTTGATCTTAGACAATTTATTCGCTCTTTTGAAACATGTGGTGCACCAAGATTTGGTAGCCACTAAATACTGAGCCGAAGCAGAAACAGATTAGCATGCTCTAATGCTCCCTGAAGTGGAGCACGAGGGCAAATTGCAACACGTACCGACCAATTGGATACAACGTGTGGTTTTCGGAAAAATTCATCTACCGGATTATCGCAATTCGCGAAGGTTCTGAAACAAAAGAAAAGCATATTATTATTAATATTTATAGGGAAAAAGTATATTTGCAAATCGAATAAGGGCTTTAAGAGTTACCTGTGGAGACACTTCTCTATGGGGCCTGGGTGAAAGCCTCCAAAATCACTGTATAACACTAATCCCTTATCCGAGCAAGGATTTGGTACGTTGGTGGCACCATCTAGGGTCGATGACATAGTTCCCAAGCCCCTGGATAAGATGATTGGCGATACTGGGAAGCCTGTAATAAAAAAGACTGCGCCAGGTTCCTGAAGTAATCCTTGATGGTAGGCATCTCCTGATACCATTATACAGTCATATTGCGAAAGTACCAGGTTGCGGCCACAATGATCCTCGGACACCTCCTCTGGAATGCCTACATCCTCCTAATATACATGTCCACCAGGTGACCCCAAGCAGGACACGCATAATCGAGGATTGGCCTGAGCAACTGCTTGTAAATTGTCAGACCATTCCTTGTGGACAGGGCGCTACGCCTGTTGGAAGAAATTGGCCTAGGATTCCCAGCTTTTCCATCACCTCTTTCAGTCTCTCGGTGTAGTGTAATTGCCAGGTCATCATGGTGCCCAGCGTAAGACCCAGACGCATTGTTCACACATCTGATATGCTCTCCAAACTGCTGGAGTGGTGCCGGCCTGTAGAACTTTCTTTTCCATGTAAAGAGCACTGATGAGCTTCATGCTAAACACGGTTGAAGGCTTTTGCCACTTCGAGAAAGACAGCACCAGTCATCCTGTTGATGTTTAAGTTATTAGTGACCTGCTCTACGATTTGGACAAGTTGGTGAGACGTGTTGTGTCTGGCCCAAAAGCCGAACTGATCATTCACAAAAATGTTCACCTCGGTAACATGTGTGGTTAAGCTCGTCGGTAGAAGCTTCTCAGACAACTTTCCCAAACAGTCTAAAAAGCTGACGATGATTGAGCCAGGTCCTTACCCGAATTATGAAAACAGAGGACGTTGGCGTGCTTCCAGAGCTCATGGATGTGACTCAGGATCAGGATGGCATTGATTAACTTCACGAGGAAGTAAATTACCTCCTAGAATTGCTTGTGGAGGACTGCGTTATTGATACCATCTGTTGTGGGGCCTTGTTTAATTTTAGAGCAGCTAACGTCCACGGCATTTCTGTTGCCTCCGTATTTTCAGGTTCATCCAAGAGTCTGTACGAGACCGCAACTATGACCTGAACCACATGCACTATGTGCACCCGGTTTGACAGGTTGTCATTTGGTGTGACTTGTATTCTGAGTGCTCAGCGAGAGCATTGGCCATCTCCTGGTTGGAGTTGGCCCCCACGTTCCGTTCTAAAATAGGTGGCCTTGATGCGGGAACCCGAAATAAGTTCCTTGTCATGTGCAATGGGGACCTGTCCTATACGCACAAGATCTCAATCTTATCCTCCCAGACACTGTTCCAGTATTCTTGGACCATCTCACGAACAGCATGATCTTTGCGGCTCCAATTGGTCTTGTCTACTTGGTCCCTCAAGATTTGCCAAGCCTTAGCAAATTTTTCTCCCGGACATGCCTGGGGATAGAATTGGGCAAATAATCCTGTGGCGCCCTCTTATAACTGTTCCTCATGGTCGAAGCTTCAAGTGACCTCTTGATGGCGGAAGTTATGAAATCCACCCACGATCAATTTCTGCTGCTCTTCGAAAGGTACGGGTAGGTACCAACCTCTCTCTCAACACATTCGTGAACCTGTCCTAGTAATTGATTTAAGTTTGGGTTTTTGGGGGTCTATGAAGGACACTGCATGTCCCAGGTTAACTAGAACATGATTGTGATCCAATTCTATCTCAGCTAGAGAATTAAGTACTAATCACTGTCTGATCCCTCTGGTGCAACAAAGTCAAGGACCTCAGGTAACTAAGGGGATTGTGAGGGAAGTGATGAGGGGTGAAAGGGTTGGAGTCCACCGATCCGTGTGGATCTAAAACGTCATGGAGTAATCTGCCACGAGCACACATAATCCTAGAGCCCCACGAAGGGTGCTTAGCGTTGAAATTACCATTGATTAAAACAGGCGTGGCACCTCGAAGCACCACCTCCATATCAGCCCTAGTAGCCTGGTCAAACCTACGGTAAAGGGAAATAGATGGAAATGATAAAACGCACTGGGACGTTTGAGGTCACCAATTGCATAGTCGATGATTCTATGAGTTGGAGGGGAGGAAGTGAGATTAAGTGATGGGAGATACACCTTCGGACCCAGATGTCTATCCCACCCCTGATCACATCCCTCAGTCGGTTGCTACAATGGCAGATAAATTCTGCCAACGAGAACCTCATTGTGGAGCGCAAGTTGGTTTCTCCCAGCAGCATTACGTTGACACGATGCTTTGCCAGGAAACTTTTAATCTCAGCCTTCTTTCTCGCGACTCCGTTGGCGATCCAGAGTGAGAAAATGAGCTCCTTTAGCACTGGTAGTACTCTATTCGGGTTCACTGCCATGAGATACCAGGTAGGGGATGATATGCTCCATGACGAGGTGGCCATGGTTACTCTTAGGGGATTTTTGGACCTTCCTCGAGAGATCCTATAAAAAATTCCATGGCTCAGTTCCAGAATACCCTTGAGTAGCTTATTGCAAATTTTGAGCGTTGCAGTCTCTTCTTCTCGGGAGTAGGTGGAGGTGGGGAAGGGAATGTGTAGTGGGATGAATGGAGTGGAGGTAGAGGTGAAGGGGAAAGAAGTGGGGAGAGGTAGGAATTGTTGGAGGGGGAGAGTGTGTGGGGATAGAGGAGTGGTTGGAGCAAGGGGTGGGTGTTTCGATAGGGAGAGGAGTGGTCTTGGGCGAGCCCTTGACCGAAAGGGAAGAACCAGGCACGTATGGTTTGGGAAGGTTGGATTTGGCAGAAGTCTCGGCCCCGGGGTAGGGGTTGGTCTCCATGACAGTGCACTGGTGAAATATTTCATCAGTGACTTTGGTGTAAGAGCTGGAATCACGGGCGCCTTCCATTCCACATCATGCTCTGATGTTTTATGTTCTTTGCTTAGACCATCCACCCTCCCTTCTTGTACCTTGGAGGCCCTTGTGGTCTCTGCCACTTCCAAGGACTTATACGTAGGACAGCCCCACCAAGCTGAGGAGTGGACTCCCGAGTAGTGCAGGAACTTCGGAGGAGATTGTTTCTCCTCCGGGCATCCACCCCTCTTTAGGCCACTCCCACAGAGACCACACCTCTGATTCACGTATCAAGCCTTCCACACATCCCCAAATCGGAAACAGTTTTTACACTGAACTGGACCACCAGGAGACTTGTACTTCTCCACCTTGACATGGAGCTCGCACAGGTATGATATGGAGTACAGCCTTGCGGTTTTCTCCTGGAAGTCAGAGAGACAACGAAGTCCGGCAACCATTGCCTTTCTTCGGTATTCTGATTCATTTTTCACTGGGAGGGCTTCTGGGTGATGGATTTCACGGGGAGACCCATCTCCACCAGCTCTCTCTGGATGTCACAAGGGCTTGTTCGTGTCAGGAGTCCCTTGACCACGAACATGACTAGTCGCTCCCGTCCAGGTTGTAGGACCAATGCTGGATCCCCAAGCTAAGCAAGAACTTCTGGAGGGCGTGGTATGCTTCCTCCGACTCGAACTGGAGGCACACTCGATCTCCCGGCTGCCTGTCTGCCTCCACAGGCTCACGAACCTTGGATCGAATGGCCCTTTCCACCTTGTATTAGTCCTCCATATCACACAAGATGATGTGAGATATATTCCCCTTCACTTTGTGAGTTAGCCCAGAGCCACTAGTACCACGTTGTGGTGAGAGACGGCTTGTGTTACTAGCCTTAGGTTTTCTCCACTTCCCACCTTTGCCCAATCCTGTGACACCCTGACCTGGACCACCGTTGAACTCACTCTCATCGCCAGATATACCGCCTAAATTCTTAGGTTTTCCCCCAAAGTAGCTTCCTGGTATTACCGGCCTTATACCTTCGGCGGGGTCTTACGGTCTGTAGCCCCTCAGACTTATCATCAGACCCCTGGATTGACTCTTCACGCAACAAAGAGATGTCTGATCCTTAAGAGAGTACCTCAACGTCTACGGATTTCCACGAGCTCTCGACACGCACGAAGCGTGTGGCCCGGTCTTCTGAGTGTGACAAGAAATTAGCCGAGTGTTTTTTACCTACCGACACCCCTTGGTGGGAGATGTCAGCGTTGAGGCAGGTTTTTGATGCCCCAGCAATCAAGGCCATAACCAACCAATAATTTCAGGGGAGGTTTGGTGGGCATATTCCCCAATTATCAGAGTTTAGAAAAAATATAAATATTAAACACCTCTATAAGTTATCTGAAGTGTTTTATGGCATAATAACCCCCTAGCTGCCAAAGGCTAGGGAAAATTCTAAATATTAATCCCCTCTAGAAGCTATCTGAAGTGTTATTTTAATGGCAACATAACCCTCTAACTGCCGAAGGCTAGGACAAATTATAAGTATTAAACAGCTCTAAAAGCTCTCTAAATTGTTTTTTTTATGGTAATAGAACCCCCTAACTGCAGGAGGCTAGGAAAAATCTATATTTTTTGACACCTCTAAAAGCTCTCTAAAGTGTTTTTTTTAATAGTAACATAGCCCCCTAACTGCTAAAGGCAAGGAAAAATTCTAAATATTAAACACCTCTAGAAGATATTTGAAGTTTTTTTTATGACAACTTAACCTTCTAACTACCGAAGGCTAGAATTTTTTTTTCAATATTAAACCTCTAGAAGCTCTCTGGAGTGCTTTTTACGGTAGCATAATACCATAACTGCCGAAGGCTTGGAAAAAATTATAAATATTATACACCTGTAGAATCTCTCTAAAGGTCTTTTTTTTATAGCAACACAGCCCCCTAATTTGTAGGCCTACTTGTGCCTTAATTTTGACATGGATTTAACCATAAATAAAGCTATATGGATTTTGTTCATTAAATTTCGGCGGGTTTGAACCCCCAAAATCCCCCTTACTACGGCCTTGGTACTTTCGTAAGTGCAGATATGAACTTTAGAGTTATCATTGTCATAGAGTAAATAAGTTACGGTAATAGTCACATTTAAATATATTATTTTAATTGAAAAATGACACTTGCACACGTCAATCGAACCAGGGAACTTTGGCTTAGTACGATTAGATTTCAATGAATTCACAAAAAATCAATAATTTCAAAACTTTATCAAGAATTTTTTTTATACTTTATGCTCGCTAAACAACTCAGTTCAAGAGCCCAGGCTCTAAATCAGTATTGGTATGAATTCTTGCTGCTTCTTATATATAAAGTGTTATTTCTTGAATCGCTGATATGCATTGCAGACGTTTAAAAATCCTTCATAGATTACAGAGAAGTAGTTTACTAGCCATACATATAATACAACTCCAGATATGTCATTACATGCCATTGTATGTTTGTTTGTTGCCAATTAACTCACAAAAAAAACTGTAACCCCCTTCTTTTCCCAAGAAATAAAAGCCAGACAGTTACTAGAAAGTAACAAGATATTTGTTGGATATAAGAGATATAGTTAAGAAATAATAACAAAATATAAACTTAAGAATATTGATCATAGTGTTTAAGGTTGATGGTTTAGAAGTTAAACATTATGTACTATTAGACTCTAAAATTGGCATGATTGCCAGAAGCCGTAAAACACGATACCTCGTGAATATGAAGATAGATTAGATTGCTCAAAGTCGGTGACCTTGACATTAACACAACTTTCCAATAACAGCAAAATAGACTAGAGGGTTCAAGGTCAAGGTCCTATAATGTTTCATGAATAACGATAATAGAGTAGAAAATTCAAATTTTGAGACATCTAATATTTATATAATATTTCATGAGTAATCAAAGAGAATAGAACGCTCAAAGTCAGAGACTTTAATATCAATATAATGTTTCATGAATAACAATTATAGACTAGAAAGTTCAAAGTCAGAGACTTTATTATTAATGTAATGTTTCATGAATAACAATAATAGACTATGCCACAAAAGTATGAAGCTTACAAGATAACCCCAAGCCAAGCAAACGGGTATCGAACAAGGACATTACATTACAAAATATATTTAGATATATACTATCCTAAAATAAATACATCCATATTAAGTGGGCCGGCCTATAATGGCTCTAATTTTCTGGGCGCAATAGTTACAAAGATTCTCATGATCACACAGCAAAATTATGATAAAGCCAGATCGACTCTCGAGCTAATACCCCGTTCTCGGACATAATAGGGAGGCGTGGTATAAAGTAAAATACCAAGGGAAATTTTTGCAACTAAAACAAGGCTTGCACGCATTATAAAGTAAATACAACTGCGTCGAATATAAGTTCCCCGCTTATCAACAAATTCTCACGAAACAGAGTCATAAATAAATCATACAAATTAGTGTCGATCCACATCCCTTTGGACTGCTTAAGGCAACCAAGGAAATCAATATTACATTAACAATGCCAACAATTAGCATGCTAGACTCTCACGAAAAATAGAGACAAAATGCGCACTCAAAGTTAAAGTCCCAAAAATAAGTTCCCCAAGTAAGTTAAAAATATTGAAAACGGGGATACCACATAACCCCGTAGATACCAAAAAGAAACCCATCCCAAATATGACAATTATAAATATTAAGTCCTAATCAGTAATTAAGAATGAAATCCCGCATGTTAAACCGAAAAAGCATTTTGATAAATACAATTAAGTCACAGCCTAATCTGTCGCCCTCCCCTCAGTTAGCCTATGGTGCATTGAGTGACTATACAATCAAAACATCCCATTATATAGTGAAAACGGACGGCCATGTTCACAGAGAGTGAGGAGGATAGGAGGGAGAAAGTAGGGGACGGAGTTGGGACTCTGCCGGTCATCCATTGAACTAGAAACTTCCAGAATTGATCTGGTGGTGGATGCGGCAACTAATACGACCGAAACACGCGTTCCCTGGTTTTCTCTCGTTTGGGGTTTTCTTCTAGAGCTGGCTAAAGCATGACGGCTCCATTTAGTCTTAGGAACTATGTGTTGGAGAGAGGTGTTCACTGCTCACGATGCCAGAGTTTGAGTCCAACGGGGCAGAGGGTAAGTGTTACCTCATTTGTTTGTAGTTGTTATATGTAACTCGTTAAAGTACTTATCGGATCGAGACGGAACTTAGTCTTTTGTACTCAATATGTTGAAGGGAACCGCGTCAGTTATATTACATCACTCTCTCTCATCAGCAAGCGAAGCACTGTTGGAAAAACCGACTTTTAGTGTGACTACATTTTCGTCTTAAATTTGTAGTAATTCAAATACATTAATCTTTAAACTATATTGACCTTTAATATATATATATATATATATATATATATATATTATTTGTAAGACTCCTAAGCACCTTTGAAGCACTTATCATGAGTCTGTTTCATTCTTTTCAGTGTTGTCAGTTGTGATGAATGCGTTAGCGCTGCGAATAATATCCTTATTTACTGTTTGGTTGTAAGCCAAAATCACTCTTTCATTTGGTGTTATAGGGCTCTAACCATAGAGTGCTTCTTTCAATTTACTTTATATTTTGATTTCTTAGATAGAAATTTTTAACTATTTATTTTGGTGTTCATTGCAACATTGCCACTATGTAAGATTGCATTTGCGTTTTAAATGATTTATGTAGTCTTTGGTAATTTAAAAAAAATAGATTTGCATGTAAATTAAGTTTATATAGTTTTGATTCTTAAATAATAAATTTAAATAATTGATTTTGATGTAAATTGCAAAAATACCTGTAGGTAAGAGAGCAAATGTTGGTTTGCTAGCATTTTAGCCTAAAATTTTAAAACATTTTAAATTATTTTTATGGATTTGCGTGTAAATTAGATTTATTTAGATTCGTTTCTTACATAGTAAATTTAAACTAGTTCTTTTGGTGATCATGGTAACAATGCCTGCACATAATAGAGACAATCTTGATAGTGTAGATTAGGAATGCAAAAATGTAAATATTACTTTTTTATGTTCGTTTTAACAGTGCCTCCGCGTAAGCGAGTAAATATACATAGAAAGAGAGATTCCTTACTACAGGAGTTGTTATTGTGTGACATCATCGACCAAAAGAAAAATATATTTCCTCATACGTGTCAGAAATTGCGTTTTTGTTTGTTTAGATGTTTCATTGGAAAAAACGTTAACTTACCTTACTTAAATGTGAGTGAAGTCATGGGCAAACTCTTGTTTTAAAATATAATTTACCTCACAATGAAGACATAAGGTGTCAACATCAATATTTAAAATGTTATCAAATTTTATAATAAGAGTACATTTAGCTCATTTTCAAACCCTTTTCTGGAAAAATGCCTCAGTTCTGAGATTAGGCTACATTGTAAGAAACTTAGCTCTAGCCTTCCTCAAACAAATAATTTAATATTTTTAATATACTCAGGACATAGCATTTTAAGATAATTTATGATGATTTTAGCGCTTTTAAAACTTCTGAAGTTTAATTTAATAGAAATGTTGTGGTATAAGGATATTTCTCTTTAAGTAAGCTAACTAGTTTAAGTTGTTGATAGTAAATTCTAGTATTATAAGCCCTTTTACCTATTCCAGTCATAGTTGACGAAAAAAATACACCATTTAGGAAAATAGTATAAATTCTAAAAAAAAAATCAAATCTAATCACCATCGGTTACACAATAGAAGTATCTGTCTAAAAATTTAGGTAATATGGATACAATCCCTGTATAAATGTGTGGTTTCCTAGCCTCACTCGAGCCAAGTGCTGGTGGGGATTATTTTAACACCCACTGGCACTACTTCTTTATCTCTACATCCTGCCTACTCAAGTTGGTTAGTTTAAGTCACGGATAGTCACGCACCATCCTTATCCTGTCGTCTTACAATAAAATGTTTGGATCGTTCATAAAATATAATAGTAATACATCCTATAAATAAAAACAAATGGTTTAACTAATGTTCGTGCGCATCTCATTTAAATAAATATTGATTATATTCAGTCATCGCCCCTCAACTCTCATTAAAATCAGATAGCATTCAGTTTCATAATCATAATCCACTTCCGTTTACCATGAAAGATAGCAAGCAGTCTTACCTTGACCGATTACACTATGGCCCTATCTTAATATAAGCTACACCATAGTGTATCTCGTCAAGGTAAGTTTGGCACCTTACGGGATAGATCAGTCATGCCATTGATGACAAAAAAAAAATTATGCCTGAACGAGAACATTGGTCAACCATCAATATTTACCTAGCCAATTTAATACATTGAAGGTTTTATGTGGGGGGGGGGGGGGGGATTTCAAGAGCCCTTCTTAAGCCAAAGTTGCTGCGATTAAAATAGAAAAATAAAATCAATCTTTTAATTTGACTATATATTTATAGAAGGGTTATTTTTTAAACTCATTCAATACATTTTTTTTTATTTTCAAGATATTTAATAATTTCAAAGTAAATTTAATCCAAGTGAGGTTAATAGAAAAGTATTAAGTTTCAAACTTTAATAAATAATACTGCCACTGAAGCTGAGTCATTGTACTAAATTTTTGTGCAGTGGAGGTAGGTGAAAAATCTGGATACAAATTTTATGAAATATTTACAGGATGTCCATCATTAACTCCAATATTTTGAAAGTATGTTATTCTTCTATTCAAAGTTGTACAGTTATGATTCTGGATGGAACGAGAACAGAAACTCACAAAAAGCACGATACAATCTGAAAGTGCGTATCAGAAAGACAGTGACGCTGTGTAGCATTTTATAATCTTTATGAGCTCTGTGATCATTTCTATCATGATATAATATCCATAAACATTTCAAAAACATATATTTATCTCCTATTTTATATATACATTTCCTAACATATATGATTTCTAAGAACTATAAATGAATATATTTCCCCTTGTTGCCACAAGCTCCACCCTAAATCCCATTTTCACTTCTTTCACACGTGGTCAATGCAAACGGACTGAGCTGAAGCTTCGATAGCGAAGCCATGGGAACATTCATGCCCGATTGACGTCATTTCCGGATGGGACATTCAGAAAAGCTTCTATGGCGAAGAAAAGAAGATTCTATCAACGACTAGAATCTTCCAGTGCTGGTATGTTAGACGAAGACAGAGACTCCATTTACTTCGCCCACGTCATTTCCAATCCCCTTTTCTGGTCGACCTCTCCTAGGATTTGGTCACTATATAAATACCTTGGAGTAAAGGTATTTTTTACTCTCGATGGCAACTTGGTTAATAAAACTATGCCTGTAGTGATCTCCGGACGAGAAATGTAAGCTGCATGTATATTGTAATTATTTTCATTGTATTTAACTTTATTATTTGAAGAAAACTTTTTAGTATTTTCCCATTAGAAAAATATCCTTGTTTTTGTGGGGACGCGGCAGTTGGCCTAAAGGCGTTTGGCCTAAAAATGAAACCAAAAGTCATTTGGCCTAAAGTCGTTTGGTCTAAAAGTCGTTTGGCCTAAAGGCGTTTAGCCTAAAGGCATTTGGCCTAAAAGGCATTTGGTCTTAAAGGCATTTGGCATAAAGTCATTTGGTCTGAAATGTAAATTTAAAACCTTCGGTTATCTTCGGAAAGTAAAAAGTACTGTTAGTTGTTTCATCTGAATATAGATAGCACAACTGATGCAAGGTAGTTACAATATTTCTAAAAACATTGTCAATATCCTACATACAACTAGATCATTAGTTCACAAAACACTATATCACCTTTTTTATATATAGATTTCCGATATTATTTCCATGTTAATATATCTCACGGTTATAAAGTTAACGAAAAACAATCAGAAAACACCATTCTCAACACTGTTTACGCGCGGTAAAATTATATGCGTACATTCAAATTATGGGGACTTATGACAACTTCCGAAAGGCAAAATGAAAGTGGAAACCAATATTGAACCCACCCACTTTAAATTTATCTGAAGTGACGCCCGATTTTAGTTTAGAGTTACTGAGATATATGAACATATATTTTTTTATCTATTGTATTAATAATTAATATATATATATTTTAATTCTAGTCAAATATAATAAACTGTTTGTATATATATTTATTTTAGTTCTAGTCAAATATATTAAACTGATTCTATATATACTTATTTGCTTTTAAATTGAAACCATCTCTTTGTGTGTGTGTGTGTATATATATATATATATATATATATATATATTGAACTATAATTCTTTTTTATTTAGTACTGAGGCCACTATTCTCAATATGTTTAAATATATAAATATATATTGTAAATATACACAGTATACACTGTGTGTATACTTTTCATCATTGTAAATAAATATTATAAAAACTGTTATGTTTGTTTTTTAACGTCTACAACCGCACTTCACTACTATTCTATAAATACAAGTTCATATAACCTATAAGCTCAGTCTCAAACATTATGGACAAGTTGAAACATTCATTTTCGGCCATCATAAGCGGCCTTTCCAGCTGTGGAAAGTCACATTTTGTATCTGACTTTATCCGTCACTTGGACACAATGTGTGACGTTAAATTTGATAAATTCACATGGTATTATGCTTTATGTCAACCGGGATTCGAACAAGATGGGGCTAGTCCCCGCTTCATATTCTGTAAGGGTTTGCCTGAAATGGATGACAACTGTAATGACTCTCCACAACTGATTATCCTCGACGACCTGATGCGTGAAGCCAACGAAGTGGTCGTCGATCTTTTCACCAAAGAATGCCACCTTCAAAATATTAGCGTCATGTACCTTACACAAAATATATTCCACCAGGGCAAGGGCCAAAGAGACATTTCCTTAAACGCACATTATATTGTTCTTATTAAAAATACCAGGGATAAAGCTCATATTCAACAGTTCGCACGTCATGTCTGTCCTAAAAAATCCCCGTGTTTTACAAGAGGCTTACGCTGATGCTACAAGTACTCCCCACGGCTATATCTTGTTAGATTTCAAACAAGGTACACCAGAATGGTTCAGATATAGAACTCACAAAAATGTTGGCTGCTGCGTGTACCTACCACGCAAAAGCTATAAAAACACTAACACTTCCCGATTACAGATCATTTCATATCCATGAGTCCCAAAGTGCTGAAGCAGGCCCCTCTGCTACGTGCGATATATCGCATGAACCCGCAGCAACGTGTCACCTTGCTGAAAACAGCCGACAAGAAACTGATTGACTTTGTTTGCGAGTGTGCCTTCAAAACTTTAAAAGGGTGGGTGCCATTGAAAAATGCGCAGAAGACAATGTTACGTGCTCACAAGCAGGTGTTGCGCAATCTGGTCAAACGAGGATAGTACTGGAAGAAGAAGAGACGACCACTGGTTCAGAAGGGAGGAGCGTTCTTGCTCTTACTTTTAGCCCCTTTAATCAGTGGGGTCCTTGGTTTCGTATTCAACAAGTAAATAATGGAACACACGAAAAAGATGATATTGGTGTCCCCGGAAACATTAAACCATTACGAGCAACACCACCAACAAGTGGCATCGGCCACAAATCTAGTGGTCTCCGAGTTGGACAAGGAAATGGAAAAAATCCTTGCTTCAAAACTTGACGACAAGTCTAAATGGACTTTATACCAACAAGTGCTACAGCACTATCTGCACTTTAGTCAACACCCTCCACCGTCTGAAAATACCACCAACACCACCACCCCTGAAAATTCTTAACTTCCATCTCTGCTGTACTTAATACAGTACCAGCACAGGCACGTAAATAAAGCTGAACTTTTACTAGAGCATATTATTTCCCGAGGCGGCATCTCTTGGGACTCAAACGGAGAATTGAGTATTCATGATACGCCTCTCCGTGGATCCAATATTGTGGATTTAGTCAACGATCTGGTCAGAGCAAGAAGACACAGTGAACCGTCGGTGTGGCGAGAGTTTCTTACGGCACTGCAAAAAAAAAAAAAAAACGTTCCGAAAGAATTTATTGTAAGTCCGAAAGGTTTGGTGCCCAATAGAGATCCGACGCCCGTACCACAACCACTTAAACCGTCGCAACGCCCTAAGAAGAAGAAGAAGAAGAAGAAACTAAAGAGAGTGGATGAAAAACGGTTGGCTTCCGTTCCGAGCTTAATGGCCCGTTTAACTGACATTTACTACGTTCCTTCTCATCCTGCAGTGTTTGCAGGGGCGGCGTCACTCATAAAGGCATCCAAGAAAGATCCTGAAAAAGTACGTAAATGGCTGCGTGCGCAGGACGCTTATACCCTACACAAACCGGGGATATAAAATTTTCCACGCAACAAGTACGTGATGTCAAACATTGACGATCTTTGGCAAGCCGATCTCAACGATATACGATGTCTCAGAAAATACAAAGACGGTACAGTGTACTTGATCACCATCATAGACATGTTTAGCAATATGGGTGAGGACGCTTCCATCCAAGACGGGGAGCGTCGTGAGAGACGCATTTCATGACATTTTCATACAAAGTGGGCGCAAACCTCTAAGTTTACAGTCGGACAAGGGGACCAAGTTCACGGCACGTCTAGTCCTTCAATTTCTCAAGCAAGAAGGCGAGCATTATTATACCACTCATAATCCGGACGTGAAGGCAAGCCTCGTGGAACGATTCAATAGAAATCTGAAAGTACGCATGTGACGCTACTTTACCAAAAATAACACGTATCGGTATGTGGACGTCCTACAAAATCTAGTTGATGCTTACAACGGCGAAAAAACATTCCAGTATCAAGATGGCGCCTGCCGACGTTTCAGAAACTAGTGTGCTTCAAATCAGAGATAATCTGTACGGCAAAAGGCGTCCAAACTCGAATAGTAAGCCGAAAATAAAAGTCGGTGACACAGTGCGTATTAGCAAATTCAAAATGCTGTTGGAAAAGTTCTATGAAAGCAATTGGAGCGAATAGATTTTCAAAGTCAGCAATGTAATATTGCGACAACCTGTCGTCTACAGGCTAACCGATCTTGATGGCGAGAAGGTGGAGGAGACGTCTTATGAACCCGAATTGCAACGCGTACGTCTTCCCGGAACTTTTAAAGTTGATAAAATACTACGTGTCAAGAGTAAAGGCGCCAGAAAGAAAGTGTACGTGCAGTGGAAAGGTTACCCTGCCAAGTTTAATTCTTGGATCCCTACCAGCCACGTCAGCGCCCTACCATGAATGACCAGTTTTACATCACTTTGCTTAGCGACAGCTCTATGAGATATTTCCCGAAAAAGACCCTCACAAATTTCACCACGCAACTTCCTTACCGTCTAACACTCGAAGACCGGTGGGAAGTCGCTCTGGCTGAATTTAAATATCCGTGTTCTTTCACCACCGTACCCGAGGGTCAAAATATTGTATGGTATAACTGGATAGACGCTAACTGCTTGGAAAAATATTCATGGATCATATCCCTCCTGGAAACTAAAGCACTATCCATGAATTGATCAAAGCTCTAAACGAAGAAGAGGCGTTTAAAGGGGATTCCGGAGTTATATTCAAGTACACAAACACCAACAAAAAAGTGGACGTTGTCTTTCTTCACCAAATATACAGCTGCTGACTCTATCAAGCCAACTAAGTCTACAGCTCGGTTTCGATCATCTGACTAATCTGATCAATGTCCCAAAGTCACCGTACGCCGCCAACATTATAATAGGTTTTCCCTCATAAATGTACATCTACACGGATATTGTCGATCCTCAACCCGTCGGTGACATTGTGGCACCACTGTTACGTATTGTCGGTATCAACAACATAAACTATCTCTATGGCATACATAAGACAGTTAGCTATGATCCGTTGCACTACATGCCCGTGCTTAGAAGGGAAATTGAAAGCTTGGAAATCAATATAAGAACAGACACGGGTGAACCTCTACCATTCGAGTTTGGAAAAGTGTGCGTGAAACTTCATTTTCGACGCTGCTCAACATGAACTGTCCCTACCAAAGATACTACGTCAACCAGGCTGGAACAGGTATATCTTCGATCTACTACGGTGTTCCCTATCAACGAGGGCATGATATAGGATGTTTTTTCAGCGGCCTTTTCAAAAGCGTCGTACCGTTGCTGAGAAGCGGCGCTAAAACCATTGGAAAACAGGCGCTTCATACGGGTATTGTTGTGCTCTCCGAAGTTGCCAATCAGCGTCATCCTTTCAAAGTGGCGCTATGGCACCGTGTCGGCGAGGCGGGAACTAACCTGAAACGCAAGGTGGAGCAGAAGATCGACACTCTGATGACCGGCGCAGGCTATAAAGGGCGTCGTAAGAAGCAACGACGTCAGTCTTCTGTCGTTGCACGACGTAAAAAGGTCATGAAATAATCTGTAGATATTTTCAGTTAAAATGTCGTTTCTACATCCCCAATAGCGCGAGTGTGCCAGCAGTGAACTCGATCTCTTTTCCGTCCCACATACACAAATCAGTCTTGAAAGTGGGCAATGGCTCCAATACAAACCTGTCGCTTCCCTCACCTATGATTCGCCCATCGAATTTACCGTTACCGGTCAAGGCAAGTTCTATATCGATCTTTCACAGACTATGCTCTATCTCAGGGCGGCAATCATGAAACCCGACGGTGGCGCTTTCACAGAGGTGGATCAAATCGCTCCCGTCAACAACTGGTTGCATTCGCTATTCACACAAGTTGGTGTGTTTTTAAACCAAAAACTAGTCTCACCGCCCAGCAACACGTATGCTTGTAGAGCGTACATTGAGACGTTGCTCAGTTACAATAGTGAAGCCAAAATAACGCATTTGACTTGTGGTCTGTGGTTCGCAGACAGCCCCGGAAACTTTGAGGAGGCTAACGCTGGCAACAAGGGATTTGAGGCCCATCGCAGTCTCACCTCAAAAAGTAAGGCAGTGGATATTTTGGGGTATCTACACGGTGACGTGTTTAACCAAGAGAAATACCTTTTGAACGGCACTGAACTCAGAGTCAAGTTGGTCCGTTTCAGAGACGGGTTTAGTCTTATGGCAGTCCCTGAACTCCCTCACTTTAAGGTTCACATTATCGAAGCTGGCCTTCTAGTGCGACGTGTTAAAGTAGCACCTATGTAGACAAAACCACAATATTTCTATATTAAATTTATTATAATTTCTGTAAAAGTTATTTGGATTAAGTTAAATTAAATTTTATCAACAATCAAAATGTACAATTTAACTAATCCCCAAGGACTTAGTTGAATTTACATTTAATCGAGACATCCTCAAAACTAAGAGCTAGAAAACCATTTAAAGTATCAGAATTAGTTAAATAAATCATATCAATCTAAAGTTAAATAAGTTATTTTTAATTTATTTAAATTTAACAACATTAACATTATATATATATATATATATATAATGCCAAGAAGAATAATGAGTTTAAAATCAATATTAAGGTGCAAAACGCCATACTTGGATCCAAACGGTGCAATGCCAAACTTTTTTGGCATTTAAATCAAAACTCTTAAAATAGCATAAGAAAACCCAACATTTGTACAATTGGGGGGTCACTCTAATTTTGCCCCTCCCCCCAACACAAAAACATTCGTACCATATTTGGGGCTAGGGTGCAAAATGGTGGCTTAATTATATTTTAACTTTGAGGGGGTGAGGGTGTAACACGTTACAAGACAGATGTAACAAATTATGAGTTATGGCTTAATCGAATGGGGGACACTCACCGAGCCTTCAAGACGAGCTGCAACACGTGGCACCAGCACCGACCTCCTTACTCCAAACAACCACCCGATAGACTGACGGAGCGTTCGACAGGCGCCACCTAGCGTCAAACCCGAGACTGGCGAGAAACAAGGGAAGATAGTTGCTTCTTCCGGCCGCGTCAAGCTTCGAGGCTATTCGACACGTTGCTCGACTCATCTCGTCATCCCGTTCTCTCGCTTCTCCTTCCTTCCCTCTCCTCGCGTCCCTCCTCCTCTCTGTCAACTTTATCTTTGTACATATAGTGGTGCGCTGGTGGTCTCTGGTCACTTATTACACCACCAGCTTATCGAGGTGAGAACGGCGACATATGGCAGGGTATTATTATTATCATTATTGTCTATCTAAATTATATTTCTGCGTAATGGTGGAAAACTTTCTAAATTATTGTTCTGCACACATAATCTTAGTTTGAATATGTAATCTTACTACGTCATGCGCTTCTCGCTGTTGTCAAAATGTCGTCGCCTTTCTGCCGTCTTTTTGGGCTCCAGCCCTAATTATTGCACCTATTGGCCTTATTGGTATATTTACATACTATTGAATACGCAGAATAAAACTCCGCGTCTTGGGCTTTCTTCCCATCTAGTATTTATTTATGAGTATGCTTAGGTTTAGCTGTCATCTGGGTAGATTACATTATATTAAGAAACAGGACACTAATAGGATAGATTGGGACTTGGTCCACTATTGGTCGTTATTATTGTATAACATTATGATATTTGTTGGGGGTTGTGAGCGCTTAACGCCTATGTGTTATGCGGGACTTTTGAATATCATAAACTTTAAAGATCACCTTATTGGATTGGATGTTCTTCGAACCTAGGACCATAGACTTTGATATAAGTCAGTTAGGATTATTGTCTGATATGTTTAATTATGTTCGTCGTGCATTGTTGCATTGTTCAGTTATGATCTCCGTAATCTAAATGGAACTATTTCTCGTTAGGAAGGAAGACGCACTTCGCGCTCTATGTTTTGTTGATATTCTATAATGTGTACCTTTTCATTGTTTATAACAAATAAATATATGTTATTAAAATTAGGCCATTTCGCCTGACTTTCCAGTCATCCTCACCCTAGTATAGGAAAGGAGGGGTTGCAAGTGAGCCAACTTAAGAGATCTCAACAAATAATTAGTGAATTGGGAGAAAGGTTGTTTTAAAGTTCTCACAGTTGCGTGAGAGGGAACAATATACGTTTTTCTTAAAATTAAACACCAAAATCCCAATATCTTTAGAAGGTTGATTAGCCTTTGATGAATATACTTTTATCTGAAAATAAGAGTAAGGCCTCATTTTATAAGACTTTTTCCAAATAAAAATGTTTTGAATACATTTTAACATGATCATCTGCAGTCATTAGTATCAACAGAATTGTATTGAGTGAAAAAAGTTACCATTCAGACCATCTAAATAGTCACAATTTTAGTCGTGGGGAGCGCATTTACAAGGACACTGATATCCAACCGAAATCTATTGTAATAACTAATATTCAATTATTTAACCGCCTGGAATTCGTGAGCCGATATACTTTGGTCTGCGAAATGGTAAATGTAGTATGGAGGCAGTTTCTCACAATTTTCTGCGGTATTTGTTTGCACTATTCATATGTTTTTATCTTTTTAATTGGTTTCAAAACTGAATTACCACTTTGATGATTTACGTTGTATTATTTAAGCTGATGTATATGCTCTTGATACATGTAAATATTTTTGTTGTCGCAGACCTAAACAAGCATTTCGAGGCTCCACCTTATTCTCAAGCAGTGGAGGTAGGAGGGTCAGTGGAGCTCCGATGCCACCCGCCTTTAGGGGTGCCACCTCCCACTGTGTACTGGCTTAAGAACAGTGCTCCCTTGGAAACAGACACTAACCTGATAGTATCAAGGGAAGGTCATCTGCTAGTGGGGCAAGCTCGCCTTGAAGACACTGCCAATTACACGTGTGTTGCTGAAAATGTGGCGGCCCACAGATTGAGTGAAGCAGCAAGACTCATCGTATATGGTAAGTTACACCTCATGCAATGTTGGTTATACCCATATCGATTGTATATGTCCCTAGTCTAGCCTAGTACAGAACATTACCATGAGTATAAGGAATGCTAACCAATCTAATTTGGACCTTTAACAGGTATCTTTATTTTATTACTCAATGGAACCTTACTAATAAAGTTGAATTTTCAAGTTAAGGTTGATTTTTTTGTAAATAAAGTAAAAGAATATGCTACTCTTGTTTTATTGTGTCCATTACCATATTTACACAACTTGGTTTCACTAAAACCGTTTTCTCTCAGTTTTTAACCAATCACTAACGTGTAGAATGCTCTTATATGACAGTCTCAACAGTAACTTACCAATAATGATTTTACTAACTTTAAATATGCGTCAAATATTTTTAAAGGTTCTAGATGCTCACCATTGAAACATACATATTTTCAGAGATACAAATATATCATCGGTTTTTAGTATTGTTTTGTTCCAATAATGGCATTTCAAATTGTATCATTAAGATAGTTTTTGAAGTAAATAAAATAATTAATCTTTGGGAGGTAAAACCGCTTAAAATGGATAATGGTTCAATTTTTCATGGACTCCAAGCCAGCGTTGATGTGTAAGGTGTCTGAGAACCTCTATACTTGCTCATACAGATGGAGGATATACATTTAGAACCATTATTGTCTAACCCACTGGATTGACCCATAAAGTAAAGTTAAAATGGACTAACCCACGACATTTTTCCATATAAGTACAGTCTGTGGCGTCACATCTGGGTCAGAACATTCTACTCCCTATACTTGTCTTGTAGTCGTTAGTGTTACCCAATAGGGGTCCATCCAAAGGTTGAGTGAGGGGTAATACAGCACCTTTTATTAGTAATGGATTTGGGAATATTGAGAAAACTGCCATTTTATGGAGACGGTGCACGATATATGTTCTGGAACGTAAATGAACTAAGCATATACATCCAAGATTATCAAGATGAAAAGAGAGAATGGTCATAAAGCTTCCATCTTGAGAGAGTCAATTGTATCTTTGAGGGACAGAAAAGACTAGTTTATTAAATAGTAGAGGATTTGTATGAAATCTTGAACACAAATTAACTAACCCCACATATTTAAGATCAGGATGAGGAGCGTGAATGGTCATAGAGAACATTCCAAGAAGAGTTTATAGAATCTTATGAATGCTCAAAAAAAGATTTTCATTTCACACGTAGGAGGATTAGATTGAATATGGGAAGCAACTGGACTAATTATACAGATGTTAGAGGATGAAGATAAAGAATGTTCATGGAGCATATTACATTAGGTATTTCACAGTAGGTGTGAGGAATAAAGGACTATAAGTAGGTGAATTAATATGAGTTTGGTTACCAAACGTACTAATCCTATAAATGATCAGTTAGAGGATTTGGTTGAGTTCAGAAATAAAACGGACTGACCCTATAAAAGGCATGAGGTGTGTACACAGAACTGTAATAGGTTTGATAGTGATGTATATATTATCTAATTTTAATGTGTTTAAAAGATGGTGGCCAGATGATGATGATTGTTGTAAAATTTTAAATTGTTTCAAACCAACAATTGTAAATAATGTTCATGGTAACACCCCCATTAACAAGGTCTCAAAGAAGACCTAGGTCTAGTGTATCCTGAAGGGTTGAAATTACAACCTTTAAATGAAAAGTTTTGGTAAAGGAGGTAGCTTAGAAAACAAATAAAGCTTGTGGCTATATTGTTTTTCTTTTTCAAAGGGGGGAGGGGTCGTATAATGCGCCTTTGAAGTGTACTAAGTGAATAAGACGAGCTACCAGGTAATTGATAATATTTAAACGTAATACAAAAAGGTGTGACTAAGGTGTCATTGTGTATAGGTAGTAACAAAGTTACGTTACTATAGACTATAGATATTTTTGGGTTTACATGTCTTGAAACACAGCCAATATTCAAAGTGCGCAGATAGGGCTATTAAGAAACCACCCGTGTCACATGCGCGGTATCCACGAATAACAAGGATGTTTTCAAAGTCTCTGATGGAGATTGTAAGAAGTCCTCGCCAAGGCTGTTGCAAAATATATAGTCCTCGCCAGGGATGTTGCAAGGCAAATGCTCTAGCAATCAACATGTCTTGGGGGCAGGAGGGGGAGGGGGGATTTCAGCCTATTAAATGTGTACGAAAATATTGAATACCATGTGGCTTATCATGAGATGTACTGTCACTAGTTTCCCACATTTCACGCTGTAGACTGATAAATAAACTCCAACGCCCCCAATAATTAGTTAGCAATCATCAATTAGCAGTTAACATGTCCGGAGGGTGGGTAGGGGAGGGGGTTTTAAAAGGAAGGGGTTGTTGGTGAAGCGGTTGGAGGTGAGGGAAAAGTGTTTTGACCCGTTAGCGGAAGTGGGGTTCCCAAACGCCGTACTAGCTACTCACAGAGATATCCATAATAAAATGTGCATGTGTTCTAAGTAGTTACATTCGCAGGACCGAATGGAAAATGTATACACCTATAATTTCTATACCTATGGTTCAAGACATTCTGATTCAACATTTTGACATGGAAAAATCACAATTTAAATTTAACAACTTCAAGAGGTATTAGAGAGTACCTTTGTGATTACTTTTTAAACCCTGGTATCGCAATATCTTCACAATGGGCTTATACAGTACAAGGTGGTGAGTAATTACTGATACACAGAAAACCCTTAAGATGTATTACATGAGAAAATAAAGGTTTCTTAAATGGAGGAGTTTGTATACTATTTTAGACTGGCCTCAACCAATAACATATTTTAGAAAATAATTTTTAACCAGTAATAACAAGAAAGAACAAAGAGAATAGATATTAAAAAAAATACGGTCGCCATTCCCTTCTGAAGTGCCTAACTGGTCAGGATGGCTTGCGGGGAAGGATAAGTATGGTGGCAAAATATATGTGTGCGTTTGTAATTTATAGAAGGCTTTGTCTTTAAGGGTTTATTTTAGCATTACTAACTACTGCAAAATGTGAAGTTATAAAGAAGTTACAAAAAAGATATGAAGTACTTTATTTAAGAGCCTGTGACAGAATTGGTTATGGTAAGAAACACTTGACCGATGGTCTGACTGACACACTCGGTGGTCCCACACGGATACCAACCTCGGTACCCTGGGCACGAGTACCCGATGACCTGACATTCTACCCTGTGCAGCCCCAAAACGGGCAGAGTGACCCCTTTAAATAGATGTTATTTTGTCAGTTCAGATAGATCTAAAATAGAACCATTTATACTCAAAATTGGCCTGGTTGCCAAGAACAATGCTGACACAATGTTTTCAGCGGTCAGCTCTTTCGTTATATTGTTTACTAACTAATCATAACAAGCTAGCTAGACCTGCAACTTTCAACACTTATAATGTTAATATAAACAAACACCTCAATTTAGGGCATGGCAATTACAATACTATAATAAAAATAAAAATTACCTACCCATACTTTCTACTTCCTTTTCAACAATTTCCCATGTGGCATTAGTTTTGTCCTTGTTGCTGTACTCCTTTAAATTGTAATTGTACAAGCACGGATGTTTTTAAATAGCTTCTAACAATTTGGTTTTATAAACTGTCTTCTTTGGGCATTGTCAAGGAATCACACGTGCACACTGTTGGTCTTGGCTGTAGTTCAAACGAAACTATCCTCCTGAAACCGTTCTGGCGAGTTTCATGTAACCATGGTTGCGCAATCGTATGCAATTATAGTTGTGTGAAACTCTGTGTGCGCATCTTTCTGTTTTAATGTTGAATAGTTAAATAAAACTTAAGTTTCATATTTCATAAAACAGATTCCATGAAACTAGTTTCGTTGGTGTGCGCCCTACATTGCAGTCTGTACCTATATCTGTTTGTCAATATGTTCTTGCCCACGGGTCAAAAACGGTTTGATGGATTTTGTTCAAACTTGATAATAAGATTCTATAGGGTTGTACCAGAAAACATTGTTTTTTTTTACCCAAGCACTTCCAATAAGGGTAGCTTACTTATAAGCGATTTTTGAATTACATTTTTTTTAAATGGCTTAAACGATTTTGTTTAAAATAACTACAAGTACCCTACAAGTACGAGTTTTTGACATGACAAATAGCACTCTATAGCTGTATTTTGGGAAAAAATTCGTTAAAGAGTAGTTTACAAAATGGAATTCTTGGAAAAATCGAAACATTTTGAAAACAGCTCTAATAATTTTGTTCAAAATGTCTGTCTGGAGATTGCGTGGTATAATATCTAATAATGTATAAATGTTTTTGGGGTAAAAATTCATTACTGGATAGTTTACTAGTGACTAATTTGTCAAAAACTTGAGGAATTTTACAAATTGCTATAATGATTTGGTTCAAAATGGGTATCTTGGGAGTGTTTGGCATTACAATTAGCACTGTGTACTTACTTGTTTTTGGGTTGAAAAAATGTTTATGGACGTTAAACAGATGATTGATTTTTCGAAAATTGGAAATATTCTAAAAATGTTTCTAACGAGTTGGTTCCAAATGTGCGTCTTGGGAGTGTTTTACATGACAAACAACATCGTACGGTGGGCTGGTTTTTGTGGTAAAAATTGGTTAAGGGTGGTTTGCTAGTGACTGATTTTTAATTTTTTTTAACTATTTTAAAAATGACTCTAATGATTTTGTATAAAATGGAAATCTAGGGAGTGGTTGATCTCCCAGATAACACTGTATACTTTGCTTTTGGGATAGTAGTTCACTTGAGACTTTTTTTTAAAATCCTGAATATTAAAAAACTATATCTTTGCCATATATATCAGAGCACTTTTTTATATGATAATAATTAAGGTCCTTATTTTCCTAAAAGAAATTAATGTATTATAGAAAATATGACATTTTTTGAAATTGGCATTAAGGATTGAGTTAAAAATAAGTATCTGGAAATAGTTTTTTATAATAAATATGAATACGTTCTTATTTCTACAAATCACTAATAATTTTGGAGTGATTTAAAGATAGCTTATTTTTGAAAATTTGAAATTTGTTAAAAATATAAGTTATAAACAATATTGTTAAAGTCCCTAAATAAACAGATGTATTGTGATTAACAAGGTTTGTTTTAGGAGTTTGTTTAAGGCTAGTTTACTGAAACCCTATTATTGAAAATTTTCTTCCAAGCTATAATACACGATATGAGAAAGTTATTGCGATTGTGTTGTATTATTTATTTTTTATATATTTTAAGTAAATGTGTGTATTGTTACATTATGTAACTAATGTTTTTGCTGATAGTCAAATAAAATAAAACCAATTGTATGTGTATATGTGTGTATGTGTGTTTATTTGACTGTAGTAAGCTACTATACAGTAGCCCCATGGCTTCTTTGGTGCTGACTGACAGCTCACAGCTGACTTCTGACAGTCAACATTTAGGTATATACCTAATTCTTGACTGTCAGAAGTGACAGCTGCTAAACACGTGTTTTTGCAGATCATTTGGTTCGGCGTAGGGATACAAAATTTGGTCTTGTAGCTTTTCAAAGCCGTCAGTTGTCAGCTGTGAGCTGTCAGTCAGCACCAAACAAGCCATGGGGCTACTGTATATACTATATGTGTTCCTATAGTGAATGGTGGATGGTCACCGTGGTCCGCATGGTCAGAGTGCAGTCCCAGTTGTGGCCATGGCATGAAGAAAAGAAGCCGTCTATGTATTAACCCAGCCCCTTTTGATGGTGGTCTTACCTGTCAAGGTCCCTCTGTGCAGAGAAGCGACTGCACCTCCGAATGTCCTGGTAAGATACACGCCAAACCTTTATTAAAACAATTCACATGGGGAATCACTGACGTTAATTTAGGATTAGAGTACTTGAAAATTAGGTTAACAACCTCACCTATATGCTACTAGTGGCGGTATTGTTGACATATATCCACTCTCTTTGAATTCATGTTGTATTATGTGACCCACTTTGGTGGACGCATGGTCTAGGGTGTCATTCTCACAATAGACTAGACTGCCGATGACTGAGAGATCGAGGTTCGAGTCTCGGTCGGGTTTACTGAGCGTGGTTTTTCCTAAATGGTTTTCTACTCTCTGTCCACACTAATACTGGTACACTTCTAAATTCAACCTTCCTAATCCCTAACACATTAGTGTAATTAGTACATAAGCGTGTAACCCAAATGGGTAGTGGACCGCGGTGCTAACAAAGCTAGGTATTTTGTGACTTTGATATAAGGATTTCATAATTGTATGCTTAAACAAGGAAATTTTATTTGCAATGATGTTTGGCAAAGGAAAAGTAAGCTGTAATTTTGACTGGAAATTTTTTGTAAAAAATGTATTTATATAACATGTTTGCATGGATAGTAAAATTTTAAAATGGTCACGTTAACCATTAAGGGTGTGGGTGGTTGAGGGTATAAACAACTTTTGAATAAATTAAACCACTAAATAGAGAAAAATACCCAGGAAACTAATATTACTATAGGAGCGTTTTGATGTTATGTGAGTTTTTAAAATTTTGTTACTAACTACAACTCTAATATATTATATGAGAAGGCTGTGTAATACCATTTATTTTTATTTTACTTGCACTTCTTTAAAAAAAATTCTTCATTATTCAAATTGATTTACTGGTACAAAATAAAATTTTGAAAGTGTGATTTATTACCTTAACTTTTACAAGAGACAACAATTCACAATAAAGTTCTATTAAAATCAATTACCTAACTGCACGAAAGGTAGCAAGTGAAACATTTATAATATAGCTAAGTTTTTATACTACGAATATATTTTTCACTAAATGTCAGATTCATCATACAACCCGACTATAGCTGTGTCACTCTTTGTGCCCATACAAGGCCAGGCCTAAACAAACAAATGGGGGTGGGGTGGGGGTAGGAGTAAAAATAATGTGACTTCCTAGCTCTGTGTGGCAGTATATCTTGGTCCACCCTGTCTTTTGTGGCATGGCAGATGCATGAAATCAAAGAAGTGTCGAAGATTCAAACTCATATTCACATCCCCTTGTTTGATATAATCCGTTGCTAAATCATATTTATGCTTATTCAATCCTTTTTAAACTTGGTCCATTTCTGAAATTAAAAATCAATTATATCTTAATGTATAATAGTTCATACCGTATATCGCTATTAAGTGTCTTTTTGATTATTCCTCTGTTGAAAGACCCCCTTGATTGAGGCCCTGGTCCAATGTCCAAGTGCCCCTCCCCCCTCTAAAGACAGCCTTGAATAGTTTATACTGTGTCTATAAGCTCCGCACATGTAAAGTCCTTAAGCCCTTAGATATTGAAATAGCATCAACATAGATTAATTTTTATTTCACAGGGAAGTCACTGTTGTCTCACGTCCAGGTAATACCCCATAGACTTGCTATGCCTCCCAGGATAGCGTCTTTCTGTTGCGGTCCTGGGTATCACAATCATTATTATATACTATAATTTTTGGTTTCACCTTCATTAGAAAAATCGACACTTTAAACTCTGATACCTTATCTCAGTTGGTAGTGTGTCTGCCTATTGAGCTAAGGGTCCCTGGATAGATTCCCGGCAAGGACGAAAATTCATCAATTAACGGCCGGGAACTGATTGTTGTGCCTGTCCTAGTTTTAAGTCAGATGATAAGGCATGTGAAGGTACGACAGGCCTAACAAGCCGGTATTGGATAATAATATGGCTTGAATAAAAAGCTGACCCAGACCATAGGATGTAAATATTAATGGATGTAAAGTAAAGTAAAGTAAAGTAAATACTATAATTACTTGGTAATAGACTAGGCCCTAAGTCTTTATGATGTGGCAGGTTCTCACTAACATCAGTCCATTCTCTGTCTGTCATTGATATTGGTTCCCTTAAGACAAAACTGTAGGGCATCATCCAGTTGAAATGTACAACCATGTGTTTCTGTTTGGGCGATTGACATTGAATTGGATAGAATATATATGATATTGTGGTCTTCACCATGTATGGGCCATTTTAGGCCCTGTGCAGTTTGGGTGAGGTTCCTTTTCTGACTACTGGCTGATGCAGCCACACACGATCACCACTATTATCCACACCACCTATACACTTTTGGTCGTACACCATCTTTTTGAACATGATGTATTTTACCGAGATGTACTTTCTGCAGGTTTTGGCTCTCCATCCATCACGTTGATTGGTAACCGTACCTTCCAACCGAACATGAGATAGTAAGGGTGAACTTCGTTGAATCTTGTGGATTGGACTAGTATGCACGTATAACCTGTTGCAGGGCCTTGTCCCAGTTGGCCTAAGATTTGTTGATGTATTTGAGGAGGCATTGCGCAGAGAGTTCTAGTGAATCTTTCTACCAGGCTATCTGAATGTGGATGGTACGGAGTTGTTCGATCTTTCTTTATCCCAGGATGTTGGAATTTTTTTTGAAATAGTCTAGACTCAAACTGGCGTCCATGATTTTTATGAAGTTCCACTGGCACATAAAGAATGCAGATGAACTCAACCACAATTAGCTTAGCTACTGTTTACGCTTCCATATTAGCTTAGCATATGCCTCAGTCCATTTGGTGAAGTGGTCATTTAATACAAAAATATATTTGTTTCCTTGAACTGTCCTTGGCAAGGGCCCCTTATTATATCTGCCACTACACACTGGAAAGAAAATCCTGCAAGGTAAGTTCCAAAGGATGCTCTGAGATTTGTGGTCAGTGACTTTCTTTTGAAGCACTATGGACATTATCTACACCATAGATATACATAATCTCTTATCCTCAGGCGATAAAAAAATGGTTGGATCTTCTGTAATGTCTTCTTAACACCTAGGTGAAAACCAGTAACCCTATAATGCAACGATCTTAAAATGTTGGTAGATGGGTCACATAATATTACAGGCTGAAGTATAGCCGGATTATTTCCGTTTAGACAACGATGGTACGGAGGTCCCTGGTGTACCTATAGTTTTCTCCACTGTCTCCACAATCTTATGTAACTATCTCTTCTACTAGATGTCTCATAGACGGTTGGCCTCTCCTTGTCTTCCCACTTTACTTTAACAATGTGTTCGATTGCTTCATAAGTGTCCTGTAGCAATCTGATGGCCGTGTCTAACCAATAAAGTGCCCAATTTGAGTCCTCTTGAGATATGCTGGATACCGGCAGCTCCTTCTGCCCACATTGTATACATGGCTCACGGAAAATCCATCAGCAATTCAATAGCACTTTCCAGGACGATGCTCTACCATGAACTAAAATTCAGCCAATATCTCTAGCCACAGGGAAATCTGCCCTTCAGGTTCCTTAAACTGATACGCTCATCGAAAGAAGTTGTGGTCACTGCATTCCTTAAGCCGTTTGCCGTATACATAACTCCGAAAGTGATGAGCTGCTTACACCAAAGCCAACATATCTCTCCTAGTTTTACCATAGTGACGTTCAGCCTTTGTAAGCACTCGATTAGGGTAAGCTGCTATGCGTTCTTCTCGCTTAGGACTGCACTTGCCTTAGAACAGGTCCGATTCTATTCCCACTGGGGTGTATATCCAAGATAAATTAGTGTTCAACCTTGGTTATACAAGAATCGGAACAGACGCGAGATATTGTTTCAAATGTTTAAAGGAATATTCACACTCTCCCATACACATAAACCTCTCCCCTTTTTGTGTCATCTGATAAGGTGTGACGCGATGTTTGAAAATCCCTTTACAAAAAGTCTGTAATATTAACACAAACCCATAAACGCCCATAGTTCAATGATATCACTAAGTACGGGGCACTACACCATGTCACGATTTTTTCCGGATCAGTGTCCACACCTTTCTTTGAAATAACCTATCCCAGAAAGTTGGCAGCAATTGTTCTAAATAGATTATATTTCGCTAGTTCACCTTCAGGAAAGCTTCCCATAATCTTTAGAGCACTTCACAAACACCCCTGATGTGTTCCTCAAAGGTTATTCCAATTACGAATACGTCATTCAGGTACACCAATGCATGCTAGGTATCACTAGAGCCCATATAACTAGATTCATCGATCTTTGGTACTTGCTCGGACTATTACAAACTTCAAAGGAAGCACCTTGAGCTCCCATAGTCCATCCTTTGTCATAAATGTGGACTTCTCACGATTTTGAGGGGCAACCCTAAGCTTCTAATAACCACTTAACATATCGCTTGTGAAAAATAACCTCATACCTCCCGAAGAGTCGAGTAGATCATAGATACGAGGGAGAGGATATGCGTAATTCCTTGTATTATCGTTGAGCCGCCGATAATCTATACAAAACCTTGTTTCGCCATCTTTTTCTTCACCATAACAACCGGTGAGCTCCATGAGGAGGTTGGTGGTTAGATTATGACATGTTCACTCATTTCTTTCACAACAATTATTATTTGCCTACCAACCATGTAATGGTACTTTTATCGGTGGGTGGCGGATGGGTGTACTTTCATCCGTATCAATCTCGTTTTAAGCTAGAATAGTGTGACCAAGATCATTTGGTTCCCAACAACACACATCTGCATAATCATTCAACATGGCCTCAGCTATGGCACGTTGTGTAGGTGATAACTAGGCTGAGTCTAAATCAAATAAACTAGGGGCCTTCTCACCCCGGGGGTTTTATCTTCATTCGCTACCGTCCCTGCAATGACACCTGGCATCAACAATCTGATATTTATACCACCACTCAGTGGTCCCAAATCTCAAAAACGTGGCCAAAATATGAAGGCCTTCTTCAATTTAAACGCAAATTGGTTAGGGCCAGAAATGATCGCTTCTGCATAGTTACCGATCGTGCAAATCTATGAAGATGCTCAAGAAGCTTAAAGTAGATATATTAAAAAGTTTCGTGACGACTTTTCGCGAAAGAGTTCCCGAGTCAAAGCATGGAATATATTTTCTTGCGACTTTTAGTAACATCTGATCCTTATATTTCAAACTTACGGAAACTACCACAAAAAAAATTAAAACGTTTGACACCAGATGCAATGGGCCTGTAGTTTCCCCTACAGTAACTATGCCAAAAGTAAGTTTCGAAAGTGACTAAAATGAGGATTAAGATACAACTGACGAGGATTCAGATGATTCAGGTATTGAATAATAAATCGTATAAGTTACTACTAAGTAATTTATACAGTTTCTAATCTAATTAATTAAACTTTATTATTAACAATTTATAGTTTTAATTCAGACATTTAACTCCTTAAAATACTTAAAACTGGGGAGCAGGAATGTTCACCATTTCACATTTTTCCTAAAGCTTATTTTTTTAAGAACTGATCTGGGATACGTGATAATTTACGAGAGTAGCAGTTTTAATGTAACTAAAATATGAAGAAACTGTTCCCTTGGAAACAGCCATAAATCAATCATGACCTCAGGAAGTAAATCGACAGTAGTATACAGAGTGTTTGGAAACTCATACCCCAAACTTCACATATAGCTTGTTTGAACCAAAAGTAATACAAAGTCCCTATACATCTACATCCAGAAAACTATGCTGACACCGTTAAATTGTGTTCAAAGTTTCTGCATATAGCGCCGGGAGAACACAGCTATTCAAGCATGCGTGTACAACAGGTTGCATAGGAGTTAGGCGCACGTAACTACACACCTCTTTGAGTACGGCAGCAGAACAAAGAACAATTAATAGTAAACAACACACCAGTCCATCTATAAATGTGAATACGTTCTGAGCATCATCATTAACAGTCCTACATCACAGAAAATGCTTGCCATTACTAAATGTGCAGTGCCACGCGCCTAACTTCTATGCAACTTGTTGTACACGCATGCTTGAATAGCTGTGTTCTCCCGGCACTGAAACTTTGAAAACAATTTAACGGTATTAACATGATTTTCCGGATGTAAGTGTGTAGGGATTTTTTGTTACACTGTAAAAAATAATAATTTCTCCATACAACAGTATTCTATCTCTCCCATACTTTTGAATATACCATACGGGCATCGAAATTTTCCCGTCAGTCTCTTGAACATTATCCATAAACCCGCGAGAATCCATACATCGGTATGGGAAAATTTCAAGCCATAGGGGAAACGTCAAAACACTGCACATCCAAATGGTGCGCGCATGCGCTTTAATGGAGAGGGAGCGTGAGGAAGAAGAATCCGAAATTCAGAAGACGACGTTAGCCATATTTGTACAACCGTCATGCAACAAAACAGTAAATGATGGTACATCTTCAGTTATTAAATTTTGATCCGTTTACAGGATAGAAGGATTTTCTGGCAGTAGCAAATTGGAACAATTCTGCTAACTTGAAACGGTAAGTTTACCTTCTAATATCTAATACGAACACAATACTTATAACAATCAGGAACTTAGATTACTGTAGAAATAAAAATACCAAACAGTTGTAAAGGACTCAAACTATTTAATATTATGTATTTACATTCTATGTAAACAAAGCCAGCGTGTTGTATTTTTACCACAACACATTATGTTAATTTTCCCCTATTCATAGTATGCAACCACATAGGAGAAATTGCATTTTACTTATACCCAGTTATGGGAAAAATATCAACTATCAAGGCCGTAGCCAGCCAATAATTTCAATGGGGGTTTGATGGGCACATACCCCAATTGTTGGAAGCTAAAAAAAAATTCTAGATCATAAACATTTCTATAAGCTATCTGAAGTGGGTTTTTTTTATTGCAAAACTAGCCCCTAGCAGCCGAAGGCTAGGAAAATTTCTAAATATTAAACGCTTCTAGAAGTTATCTGAAGTGTTCTTTTATGGCAACATAACCCCCTAAATGCCGTAGGCTGGAGAAAATTATAAAGATTAAACACCTCTAGAAGCTATCGGAAGTGTTATTTTTGGCAACATAACACTATAACTGCCGAAGACTAGAAAATTATATAGATATTAAACACCTTTAGAAGATATCTGAAGTGTTCTTTTATGACACCATAACCCGATAACTGCTGAAGGCTATTAACATTTATAGATATTAAACATCTCTAGAAGCTATCTAAAGTAGTTTTTTATGGCAACATAACCCCCTAACAGCTAAAGGCTAGGAGACTTTCTAAATATTAAATATTAAACACCTCTAGAAGCCCTCTGAAGTGCTTTAAATGGTAACCCAGCACCCTAATTTGTACTTGTATCTTAATTTTGATATTGTTTGAACCATAAAATAAAGCCATATATATTTTGTTCATAAAATTTCGGGGGGGGGGGGGGGGTGAACCCCCAATCCCTCCCCCCTCCAAGCTTTGGTGGTGCCAATTAGGTATTTGAAAATTGTGATCAACGTATGACATTATTTCTATACTAAGGTGCGAGAAAATTTCAATCCTCGATTGGGTTAATTAATTCCAATACATGTATGGGAAATTTACCACAGATTTTTCTTACAGTATACTTTCGGTTCAAACAAACTATATGTGAAATTTGGGCTATGATTTTCCGAACACCATATATATATATATAAAACGATATTAGTATAACACCTATTTTTACATTGTTAAATAACAAAAGAAGAATGTCAGAGAGCTCCTCCTCCTTATGGGGCTTACATCCAGGGGTGATTCTACATCAAAGTCTACACTCCACCGAGGTGAAGAGCAATATGCCACCCTCTCCCCCGGAGCACACCTGTCATGTAGAGTCGAATAGGCCCCTCCCCCCACTGTCATACCACCCACTCCAAACCCCTTCTGCCTCCCTGAATGTAAAAGATCGTTGAATGTCTTTTTCTCATCATCTTAATGGACCAAGATGAAAAAATATATATCAATATTAGATTTCAGCCTCTTCGGTGGATGCATGGTATAAGGTGTCACTCTCGCCATAAACTAGACTGCCGATGACATGGAGATCAAGGTTCGAATTACAGTTGGGTGTAGTGAGGGTGGCTTTCCTAAATGGTTTTTCACTCTTCCTCCTAGAAAATGCGAGTACACTTCCTTTAAATACACCCTAGCTCATTCATATCACATTTTCATAATTTGTTCTTATGCGTTTGGACCGAACGGATAGTAATATGGTGTGCTAAATACACACACACACACACATACGATTTGAGATTATAAATAAATAAGACATTTACTCATCATCTTAGAATAAGTAAGGTGAATGAAAATATAAAAATTTTGAATAATTTTTTCACTAGTCACTTTAAGATAAAAACTTTTTTACCATCTTCATTGATCCTTTACTCATGTTTTCTAGACTCTTTAATCATTCACTCGTCATCTTAGAGGATTACGTACTTAATACGAATAAAAGAATACACAATTTAAATATATAAAATATACCTAATGTATTAACCCTAGGGTGTAGGTAAGAAAGTGTGTTCAAAAAAACTACTCTCTCTTACCCCCTCCCTAATCCCCCCTCTCTCTCCCACCCTCCTCTCCTTGACATGCAACAACCAACCTACTAGCTTTACGATCGTTAATTACTTGATCCTATAACGTTAAACGCCCTCTCCAAACTCCTACCTGAACCAAGCCTCTTCCGCCCATCCCTCCAACCTATCACTGATCTGCGATTCTCCTGTTGATGCAACCTCCCTCTTTCTCCAGACCTTCTCATCAGGTAGATAAAGGAACCCTCCCCATACTTGTAGCAGGTTCTGACCGATGTATCCACAACACTCTCTCTACTGTTGACATCCTACACATCACTGAAGGACATCGATATGTTTATGAGTATGCTTGACTAAAAAGATTCATGTTAGACTTTGAATATCTACTCCTTCTCTCTGGAAATATATTTACCTGAGTAGCTCTTTCTTTCCAACCTTTACCTCCTTCTCTAAAGCTCAACATTCAAGTTGTGATCATTTTCGAGGAGAGGAGTATGTGCTGAATTACAAAGCTATATAATATTTTTCTAGGGAACTATTTATTTGTATTTACCATTGGTTAACACGGGAATCAACTCTTACAATTGAAGACCCTGCAACAAGAATGGTGCAGCTCCACTTTTATTAACTTTGGGGAACTAAGAAAAAAACAGTTTTAAAAATTCCTTACTCATTGAAGGTCCTAATTTTTTTTAGCAAATAAAATAGATAACACCATATATGCAATCACTAACATTTTGGTATTTCATCACTTGGTGGTTAAAGGGGGTGGGGGTGTCTATCCTGGAGTTGCACCCTTTTTGCACCAAGAACAAAAAAAGTGAAAGATCGAATGAAATTTTTAATCAATTTAATAGTAAACATAGACTAATAGAGAATAAAGACTAATAAAGAAACATAAAATAAAAACATATCAATTTTTGGCTTATATCGAGCTATTATATGGTATGTTCTTTTTTTTAACCTCTTAGGGGAAATGTTGGTACAGCAATGATCCATCTCTATCATTCCAAACTCAATTGTCAATATTTTAGTTTTATTAGTTTAAATTTATAAATGAGGAATTTAATAAAAATGCTATAACCATAAGATGTGCAACCCCTAATAAAATGTAGAAAATTTTAACTGGAATTCAAAATTTTAATATGAAGTATTGACTCTTGCGGACTTAATATCGATTCTTTTTTTTTGTTCAAATATACTAGTGAGGACTTTGATTCTTTAAAAAGAAAATCATACAATTTAAATCCAGGAGTAAAAAAATGTTTAACGTAAGTATATCACGATTTTTGCTTGGGTTTGCTAGTGAATATGATTTCGTTTCACATATATTACGAGTTTTAAATAAATCTCAATTTTTATAAATTGGAGTAAGAAAGTCCTTGTGGAGTTCCGTACCATTTATTATATGAAAGTGTAAGGTGTGCTGTGTTGAACTTCAAAAATATAGATTAATCAGTATTTGTTTTGGAACGCGGTGCTAAATATTATTTTAAAAAAAGTATTTGTTTTGGCCTATTTGTTAGCCTGGCATAGGAGATGGGTACTATAGATGGTAGTCATTTATAGTTTGTCAATTTTATGTAATTTTAATACATTACTTTAAGTAATGTTTTTAATATATATCTTCTCCCTTGGAACCTTATTTTTTTTATTCTAGTTTTTTATTTAACATAAATTTTAAATATGTAGATTAATTGTGATTTCATTGTTTGCTACAGAGATTAACAGGTTTTGTAAAATACATGTTTTTATTGGTATTCGCTTCTATGTTTTAGCCGTATGAATTAACGGTTATAAATGAATTCTAGAAACCCTTTTTTCACGTCTATTGGAAAATAGGTAAACTACTTTGTTGCTACCCAGTCCACGTTCACTTTTTTTATCTCCTTTTTAATTACTTTTAATTTCGATTGACTTGATCCACTAATTACTTAACTGTTTTTGCTATGTTTCATGGTTTCTGATTTGGCTGTTTGTATGAATAAATTTATGTGCATCCTTAATATATTATGTTATGTCTGTTTCCAATTTAAATAAACGTTGATATTTGACTATTTCAAACGTTAAATTTTGTTGTATATATTGTAGTTTTATAATAACCCTAACATTACATTCATTTAAATTGATATATATATATATATATATATATGTGTGACTGCATGGCCTAAATTGGAAGGCCAATTTGTGTTATATTGTGTGTAATGAGTTGCGAGTGAGAAAACGAGCGTTGCAGTTTATTTTTATTATTCTATAAACAAATAAACCAGATGAACTTACTAAAAAAGTGTTGTCAGCATCTCTTAGTGGGAAACCAGGCCAGGGGGGCCCAGATAATAGATAGAGGAACCATCCATCAAAGCTGACTAATCAACGCCGAAGTCTAGGGGCTACTATAGCCAATTTTAGACTACGCGGACTAGGACGCCGGTTCAACAGTATTTATCTTGAGGACTGGCGCTTGAGCACTGGGTACCGGGGTTGGGAATCGTGTGGAGATCACTTAGTAGTCAGACAGGTCATGGAAATTCCTAGCAACACCTCGTTTTGTCACAAGGCTTCCAGGTATTCTCTAATTTCTTTCATTCTAAAATCCCTACCAACATCACATTTTTATTAGACATAGTAGTACTAATAAATCTGTTTTAAGCCCAAGTTTAACATCAATCACGAACCCACACAAATATATCCCATCAGCTCGCCCTTATCCTCGGCTATAGCACATCCTGAGAGATTATAAGGCTCAAGTTATCGGTAACGGAAGGGGGTGGTGACAATTGTTGTCAGAAGTCGGACAGAAGTGGTGATATAGTTTTTTAATAGTAACATCGAAAATAGTACTACTATTACAAGTATCGTTTAGGGTAAAGCAACCACATCACGCAACTATTAGTAGTACATGTCGGAGGAACGAGGACGCTTGTCATCCCCAACTACGTCTTCGGGTGTAGTGGGTTGCATCATTCGAAGTGCAGTCTCTTGGTGACGTTGGTGGCTAGGCACCGGTCCCGTGGGTCTAGTTGGTGGGAGTAAGAAAGGGAGATGGGGGAGAAAACGTATGCTGGTTGTGGGGTGGCTAAGACTTGCAAATGATAGCTCTCAGGGATTAAAGGGGAAATTAGAGTAGGTGGAGGTCGGGTGGTTGGTGAGAAGAGAAGATTAGGAGAGGAAATAGCTACCTCAGGGGTAGGGAATTTTGAAGGTGTTGGGACGGAGTGGGGGCGTCTGTGGGTTCGGGTATGACCGTCGGGGTGGTAGGAGAGGAGCCCTCGGGTGGAGGGTTTGACCGGGGGTGTGCTCTTCAGGGTCTTGCTTCAGTGGGCTTTGCCGGAGCGGCGGGTGTATACCATCTCGTGGAACTGCCGATGACGAGGATGAGGATGAGAGTCGAGGGGTATAAGGAGGGAGTCCCGGTAACACGGGTGTTGCGGTGGGCGGTAGGAAGTATTCCCGGAAACGTGAGTCGCAGTGGGAGGTAGAAAGTAGTCCCGGCAACGTGAGTCGCGGTGGGAGGTAGGAACGGTGAAAGGAGTCCCAAAAAAATTGCTCTTTAAAAAAATGACAGTTTATTTTGCTCTTTCGTAATAGTGGTTCGCCAGGGTGGGTCACCACTGAATCGGACACAGACAAAAGGCATGCTCCGATGCTTCCAGAAGGGGAGCAGAGAGCAAGTTCCAACACGTACCGACCAATTGGTCACACCGTGTGGTTCGCAAAAATTAAAGACGGGTTGTCGCGTTTCGCGAAGTTCTGAAACAAAGAATAGAGAAAACATATTATTACTAATATTGGGGGGTAAAAAGTTTTGGGGAAACCGGATAAGGGTTTTTAGAGCTACGTCAGGAGACACTACTCTATGGGGGGCTGGGTGAGAGCCTCCCAAACCACTGTTGACACATCTCGCTTATCCGAGCAGGGATTTGGGACGTCGATGGCACCCACCAGGGTCGATTGCGTAGTTCCCAAGCCCCTGGATAAGAGGATTGGTGGCACCGGGAAGTCTAGCGCAGAAGGACTGCGCCAGTTTCCGGAAGTGGTCTTTGATGGTAGGCATATCCAGGTCACGATGAAGAGTCTCATTCCGGACATACCAAGGTGCGCCCACAATGATCATCAGACATATGCTCTGGAACGCCTGCATCCTCCTCATATACGTGTCCGACAGGTGACCCCAAGCGGGACACGCATAGTCGAGGATCAGCCTGAGTAGCTACTTGTACAGCGTCAGACCGTTCCTTGTAGACAGGGCGCTACGCCTGTTAAGCAGTGGGCCTAGGACTCTCAGCCTTTGCCTCGCCTTGTTGAGTCTTTCGTTACAGTGTGTCGTCTCCAGGTCAGTTTTGTGTCCAGCGTAAGTCCAAGGTACTTTACACTGTCCGTCCATCTAATCTGTTCTCCGAACAGCCGGAGTGGGGCCGGCCTGTAGTACTTTTTTTTCCATGTGAAGAGCATTGCAGTGCTCTTCTCCACGTTAATACTTGTTCTCCAGGTAGTCAGCCACCCCTCCAACTGCGTCAGGTGCGTCTGGAGTCGCCTATCCACCAGCTGCCCTCACCACGACTCCGCTACTAGAGCCGTGTCGTCCGCATACAGAGCCAACTCGGTGCCTGAGGATTTTGGAATGTCGTTCACATAGAGACTGAAGAGCAGCGGGCCCACCATGGAACCCTGCGGCACTCCATCCCGAATGCTTCTGACTTGGGAGGTGGCGTTCCCAAAGGTAGTGGAAAAGGTGCGATGGGAAAGATAAGATTGAACAACCTTAACTAGGTAGAAGGGCAGGTTCAGGGAGAGGAGTTTGAAAAGGAGACCCTCGTGCCAAACACGATCGAAGGCCTTTGCCACGTCAAGAAAGACAGCACCAGTCAGCCTGTTGATGTTGAAGTTCCTCGTAACCTGCTCCACGAGCCGGACAAGTTGATGAGACGTAGCGTGTCCCGCCCGAAAGCCGAACTGCTCATCCACCAAGATGCCCACCTCGCGAACATGTCGGGTCAGTCTCGTCAGTAGTAGTCTCTCGAACAACTTGCCCATACAGGCGAGCAAGCTGATCGGTCGGTAGGACGAAGCTAGGGCCGGGTCCTTACCCGGTTTATGAAAGCAGAGGACGTTGGCATGCTTCCAGAGCTCGGGGAAGTGACTCAGGAACAGGACGGCGTTGAATAACTCCACGAGGAAGTTAATCGCCTCCAAGGGCAGCTTTCTGAGAACCACGTTACCGATACCGTCGGGTCCGGGGGCCTTGTTTTGTCTTAGAGCGGCTATCGCCCGTGACATTTCTGTCACCTCCGTGAGTTCAGGTTCATCCAAGGGTCTGTACAAGACCACTCCGAAGACCTGCGCCACGTGCGCAACGTGCACCGGGCTTGACGGGTTGTCAGTCGCTACAAATTGCGCCTCTAAGTGCTCAGAGAGAGCATCGGCCTTCTCCTGGTCGGAGTTGGCTACCCCGTTGCGACCCACAATAGGCGGCCTTGGTGCGGGGACCCGCATCAAGTTCCTCGTCATTTGCCACAGAGACCTGTCCTGCACGCACAGGCTCTCAATCTTGTCCTCCCAGACACTGTTCCGGTATTCTCGGACCATCTCCCGAACCGCATGGACTTTGCGGTTCCAGTTGGCCTTGTCTTCCGGGTCCCTCGAGGTTTGCCAAGCCTTCCTCAGCCGATTTTTCTCCCGGACGTGCCTGAGGATGGAATCGGGTAAAGAAGCCTGTGGTGCCCTCTTAGGACGGTGCCTCGTCGTCGAAGCTTTGAGCGACCCCTTGATGGCGGAAGTTATGAGCTCTGCACCGCGATCGATTTCTGCCGCTGTTCGAAAGGTAGGGGTGGGTCCCAACCTCTCTCTCAACACATTCGTGGGAGTTATCACAGACACAGACACAGACAAAAGGCATGCTCCGATGCTTCCAGAAGGGGAGCACGAGAGCAAGTTCCAACACGTACCGACCAATTGGTCACACCGTGTGGTTCGCAAAAATTTAAAAACGGGTTGTCGCGTTTCGCGAAGTTCTGAAACAAAGAAACAGAGATTACATAATATTAGTAATATTGGGGGTAAAAAAAAGGGGGGGGATAAGAATTTGAGAAACCGACTAAGGGTTTTTTAGAGTTACATGCGGAGACACTACTCTATGGGGGGCTGGGTGAAAGCCTCCCAAACCACTGTTGACACATCTCACTTATCCGAGCAGGGCTTTGGGACGTCGATGACACCCACCAGGGTCAATGACGTAGTTCCCAAGCTCCTGGATAAGAGGATTGGTGGCACCGGGAAGTCTGGCGTAGAAGGACTGCGCCAGTTTCCGGAAATGGTCCTTGATGGTAGGCATATCCAGGTCGCGATGAAGAGTCTCATTCCGGACATACTAAGGTGCGCCCACAATGATCCTCAGACATACGCTCTGGAACGCCTGCATCCTCCTCATATACGTGTCCGCCAGGTGACCCCAAGCGGGACACGCATAGTCGAGGATCGGCCTGAGCAGCTGCTTGTACAGAGTCAGACCGTTCCTTGTTGACAGGGTGCTACGCCTGTTAAGCAGTGGGCCTAGGACTCCCAGCCTTTGCCTCGCCTTGTTGAGTCTTTCGTTACAGTGTCGTCTCCAGGTCAGTTTTGTGTCCAGCGTAAGTCCCAGGTACTTAACACTGTCCTCCCATCTGATCTGTTCTCCGAACAGCTGGAGTGGGGCCGGCCTGTAGTACTTTCTTTTCCATGTGAAGAGCATTGCGGTGCTCTTCTCCACGTTAATACTTGTTCTCCAGGTTGTCAGCCACCCCTCCAACTGCGTCAGGTGCGTCTGGAGTCGCCTCTCCACCAGCTGCCCTCGCCACGACTCCGCTACTAGAGCCGTGTCGTCCGCATACAGAGCCAACTCGGTGCCTGGGGATTTTGGAATGTCGTTCACATAGAGACTGAAGAGCAGCGGGCCCACCATGGAACCCTGCGGCACTCCATCCCGAATGCTTCTGACTTGGGAGGTGGCGTTCCCAAAGGTAGTGGAAAAGGTGCGATGGGAAAGATAAGATTGAACAACCTTAACTAGGTAGAAGGGCAGGTTCAGGGAGAGGAGTTTGAAAAGGAGACCCTCGTGCCAAACACGGTCGAAGGCCTTTGCCACGTCAAGAAAGACAGCACCAGTCAGCCTGTTGATGTTGAAGTTCCTCGTAACCTGTTCCACGAGCCGGACAAGTTGATGAGACGTAGCGTGTCCCGCCCGAAAGCCGAACTGCTCGTCCACCAAGATGCCCCCCTCGGAACATGTCGGGTCAGTCTCGTCAGTATTAGTCTCTCGAACAACTTGCCCAGACAGTCGAGCAAGCTGATCGGTCGGTAGGACGAAGCTAGGGCCGGGTCCTTACCCGGTTTATGAAAGCAGAGGACGTTTGCATGCTTCCAGAGCTCGGGGAAGTGACTCAGGAACAGGACGGCGTTGAATAACTCCACAAGGAAGTTAATCGCCTCCAAGGGCAGCTTTCTGAGGACCGCGTTACTGATACCGTCGGATCCGGGGGCCTTGTTTTGTCTTAGAGCGGCTATCGCCCGTGACATTTCTGTCACCTCCGTGGGTTCGGGTTCATCCAAGGGTCTGTACGAGACCACACTGATGACCTGCGCCACGTGCGCAACGTGCACTGGGTCTGACGGGTTGTCAGTCGGTACAAATTGCGCCTCTAAGTGCTCAGCGAGAGCATCGGCCTTCTCCTGGTCGGAGTTGGCCACCCCGTTGCGACTCACAATAGGCGTTCTTGGTGCGGGGACCCGCATCAAGTTCCTCGTCATTTTCCACAAGGACCTGTCCTGCACGCACAGGCTCTCAATCTTGTCCTCCCAGACACTGTTCCGGTATTCTCGGACCATCTCCCGAACCGCATGGACTTTGCGGTTCCAGTTGGCCTTGTCTTCCGGGTCCCTCGAGATTTGCCAAGCCTTCCTCAGCCGATTTTTCTCCCGGACGTGCCTGAGGATAGAATCGGGCAAGGAAGCCTGTGGCGCCCTCTTAGGACGGTGCCTTGGCGTCGAAGCTTCGAGCGACCCCTTGATGGCGGAAGTTATGAACTCCGCGCCGCGATCGATTTCTGCTGCTGTTCGAAAGGTAGGGGTGGGTCACAACCTCTCTCTCAACACATTCGTAAACCGGTTCCAGTAGGGAGTTATCTTTGGCGCTGACTACAGTGGTGAAAGCGTCACGGATGGCTCAGAGAACATGGATTGTGGGTGGTCTAGGCAGTAGGGAGGGTGGTTGGAGCGGCCGGTACAAGTGCGGAGGAAAGATACAAGGGCCGACTGAACAGCGAGGCACAACACGCTGTACCAGAACTCAGTGGAAAGGAGGTCCAATCCATCAAATGTCCATCATCAGTTGCAGAGAGGAGCTGTGGAGAACGAAGGTAGGGATTCTTAGACACAATTAAGATGGCTTTAGTTGAAATTATGGATTTGAAGGTTTACCTATAAACTGCTATTAACCAACTAGCTGGGGAGCTGAATAGAGTAAAAACAGAGAATGTTAGGCTAGAAGTGGCCCAGATGAGTAAGTGTGACAATGAACCAATACCACCTAGGAATTTCACATTGTTGCCAGCTTTTCCAGTGTTCCATAGGAAAGCAGAACGACAACATCTTAGTGTTTTTTGATAATATAGCTCAAGCATCGATAATATTTGGGAGAGGTGCTGGAGTTTACAATTTCAGATCCAAGCTTTATAGAAACAGGCAGATTTGAGGGATTGAAAAATGCCTTGGTGGATAGGTTCAGGAAGAAGCAAACAAGCTGATTTTTTAGGGAACAGCTGACTAAAATTAGGCACTTTAAGGAGGAAAATGTGGAATGCTTTGGGGCTGGGATCAAGAAAATTAACGTCAATAAGTGTGAGTTAGGGGATGATCCGGTCCAGAATGAAGTAATTTGATTCGAGGCTGACGAGATAGCTCTAGATTTATTTGGACTTGTAGGAGAAATAGGTAAATTTACTAGGTTAGCAAAACCTAAGGCATTTATAGAGTCAGTGAAAAATGCAATAGACGTTAAGAGAGGGAATAAAATGGCCGCTGAAGTGTCTTCTTCATAGAAAAAGAGAAGCATTGTTTCAAATGTAAAAAGCAAGTTCATGTAATGTGGTATTGCAGATCCAACAAGGGGAGACAGCAGTCAACAATAATGGAGAGAAAGCATTGTTATAGATTCGGTAATATAGGGCATCTAGCGAAACAGTGTTTTGAGGGAGTTAGCCATCGGCTCAGCGAGAAAGGGGTCGTAGAAGCCACTAACCATGGTCCTCACAGTGTCAGTAGAAGAAAATAAATACACTAGTTAATTAGTGTTAAGCTATTTTTTGAGGGAAAAATATTGTTACCTAGTAGCTAGCGGGGCACAAGTTTCTATAATGTGGCAGAGGAGTGTGGATGCTAAGAAGTTGTCAAAACCGAGATTCGAGATCTCGGGTCTATCAGGTCGCAAAAATCATAACTTGGGAGAAGTTATGGTGGATTTAGGAGTGGGTACGAAAGCTTAGAGGGTCGCATTTCAGGTGGCGAAATGTCGGACCTATGCGAGTTATGATGGCATGTTAGGTATGCCTAGACTTCATGACTAAAAACTAAGCAATAATAAATTTCTCTTAAGGAGGCAAGACGGACAAGCATAGCTGAAAGGGAGTAATCAAGCCTATCTGAGCTATACAGACTGTTTGTGTTCCAATATATAACTGTTGTCGAGCATTTATGCACAGGCACGACGAAAGTTCTAAAGGTCATGGTAGATAATGCTAGAGATATTTAGGGATTATGAGCGGCTGGGGGATTGATAGTAAGCCTCTCTGGTTGCATTTCAAAAGGGAAAATGCTGGATCTATTCAAGTATTGTGCAGTGTAGACACAAGAGTGCCTAGAGATACCCGGAAGGTATAAATGGTCTAAGAGGTATGGTGGTTGAATATCCAGGAACCACAAAATAGCCAAGTTGCATTTGATAAGTAGAAGTGACCTCATAAAAGATTACTCGAAGACAACCTTGAAAGGGGACGTGCGGAATGCAAACAAGAGACTTGCAGTTCCCAGGGAAGTCACAAGTATCACGAAAACTATGTGGATTGAAATTACCATCGGTATTTGTGTCAGGAGAACCGCTAGGGAAGATATTATTTTCAGTAGAAAATATGAAAATAATACCACTACACTAAAGGAAGAAAATTTGGCAATCCTAGGATATGAACAAGCTATTTTTCAAAGATAAAACCACTGACGACTAGAAGCGAACCAACGATTTAACTACTTGAAAGTGACAAGCTCATTACGTAAATAGCTGACTGAGGACATACGATAAAATTGTCAGTCATGCAAATTCAGCTGCACTGTAAATAAGGTTCACATTTCAACCAGGCTGAAGAATAAGAAGAACGGACAAAACTACAAGAACTAAACTGCCAGAACAAACTAGGAAGATTGATTCCACCAACAACCTGTTATAAATCCTACCAACTACGTACCATGTTGGGTATTGCGTCTATTAGACGAGGACAAATTTGAGGAAGAACCAAGTTAGGAAATTGTTGAGAAAGTTCACAAATCTTAGAGGTCCTTAGAAAGGTTACATTAAGAATCCAGCTTTCACTCAATGATAGTTAATGTAGGGAAGCTGAAATGTTCATGCCTAGGAATCCTAGCCCAGCTCTGTCCACATATCCAGAAGAACGACCACGAGGGAGAGACCGAGGAAAACGCTTATCAACCAGGAGATTTTTAAGAAACCGAAGAGGTCCAGCTTTCGTACCCCACCGGTGACAACACCAACACATAGAGTAGGAACCGGACCTGATTTGCCCGTACACACCTATCAGTTACGGCCTCGTCATCAGAAGACGGTGTTGCGCAGTGTGTGTAAGATATCTTTTTCTCTTTGAGAGAGAGAGAGAGAGAGGAGTGCTGATTCATTGAAATAGCCATGTGTTAAAAAGTGCTTGGAAGTGTGCAAACCTCTGAAGGTTGATAGACAGAGACAAAAACCAAAAAGAAATGAGGGTGATATTTACATTGTCATTATATAAGGGTTACTTGTGTTATCGTGTTATCGAGTTATCTTTTACTTGTATATAATTTAAGTTAGTTCGTCACCTTACACTCCGAAGATATGTCCTTATTACAGGAAAAATAAGCTCAGCTAGACCAGGAGCAAGAGGGATTGTTAATAGATCATAATAACCAAATAATAATGATGAAGGGGTTACAGGAAAAAATATTAAATAATACCAGGTTCACTACCCGATTGGAGAAATGTTATATTGAACATTATAAAACGCTCTATATACATTATAATGCTAGAATAAAGTCTTTATTGAGGGGGTTGAATATCCTTACCTCCCATAAAGACTTGATGGGTTTTTACTAAGAGTTGCGAAAGGGTTGACTAATGTTCGGTTGAAATTTAGTAATTTGAGTAATATTTAGAGACAGGTTCAAAGAATATATTGAGCATAATGATACACCCCATAAAAACTATATATATATATATATATATATATATATATATAAATGATATTTACAGAATGAGTTCGGTAATTTCCTTTCTCGTGGGATATCGCTTGTTATTAATTGTTAACCAGGGAAGGAATTTTTGAGCAGTATCAAGTCTAAACTATTTGGATAGCTTGGAAAAGACGGGAACTTATATGGAATATGATTTAGATGAGGTATTTCTAATCAGTAAAGACAGGAAGTATTTTAAATCACTTAATCAGTGTCATTTATTTAACTGTAAAGAACTAAAATTGGTTATTTTCCGATTAATTTAATGTTGTTGGATAGCAATGTAGAAAATTGTATGTGTGGGTATTTATTTTTTTAATTTTATGATCTTTGTATGATTAAAAATCTCGCTTACTATAACATAACAAACACCCGTACTTGGTCAATTTGTAATCTCTTCTCATTGACCAGTCTCATGTATGATATTTTAATCACATCATATTGCCACCTATTGATACATACTCAAACTCCTACATAATTCCTCGATCACCACTATACTCGGACAAATTTAATCATAGTTCATTGATAATTTTAAGCTGATCAAAGCTCATTTGATCATTCCTCATTGATTGATACATGTAATACATTCGATCATACTTTATTGATCATAACATGCATCATATTTAAACGTCATATAAGAAACATTCATACATCATACATAGAAGACATTTTGGTTCACACTTACATAACATAGGATTGGAGTCACATTATTACTTAACCAGTATCTGTTCATAGAAATATACTATACATTATTTACAAGATTTGATCATCATTCATCGATCACAATTGTACATAATACTTACATAACATGGGATAAAGTGTTTATTAATCAGTCATGCTCGTCCTTTGGCTTTGATCATACATCATATTTATAACACATATTTGATCATTCTTCAATATTTTTACCACCGCATCTTAGCTCCCTATTTGGGATATACTCTTATTTACCGATTACGCTAATGGGTTAGAGATGAGTAAGGTGAATTTAGAGTAAGTATACTTAAATTTTTATGGAGCGAGAGTGGGGAACCAGTTAGGAAAACCACCCTCAGTAGACCCAACCGCAATCAAACTAAAATATCCCCATCATCGGAAGTCTAGTCTATTGCGAGAGTAGCGCTTTAGAACATGTGGCCACAAACGCGGGTTTCATCATTCTTCATTGATAATGCTATATTTAATACTTATCAAAGCCATGCACCGTACTTAGAGGAATTCTGTAGGTTTTTATTCTTTTGACTTTTGACTAAGTTGACTAATTAGACTTGTAAGACTTATTTACTTAATTGAACTAATGGTACTAATTTTATTAATTGGACTAGTTTGTAAAATTGTTCTTATTATTGTACTCATTTGATTTATTTGACTAATTTGACTGTAGTGACTAAATTTGACTAATTTGACTGTTTTGACTTAGTTTAATTATTTAACTCTTCATAATCTTTCGACAAATTTGACTGTTTTTACTATTTATACTGATTTGACTGTTTGGACTAATTTGATTGTATTCACTGTTTTGACTAATTTGAATAATTTGACGGTTTTGATTAATTTGACTCCGTTAATTAATTTGAATTTCACTATTTTGACTGTTTTGACTTGTTGGACCTTTTTTTACTTTTTGGTTATTTATTATTTTGACTGATTTGACTTTTTGGAGTGTTGTGAGATATGTGTTTTGCTTATTTGGGTGAATTTCTATTTCGATACTTTGACAAGGTGAAAAAGTTAATTTAGACACTTTTGACACTCGTTGTCAATTTTCTAAAGTCGATTTTGCACTACAATGCAGTCTTTATCATAGATCGGTCTGTATCAAAGTTCAACACTTTTATTCTGTCAATGCTATATACTGTCTCCCTCATCCTCATTGGATATTCTAATTTTAGATTGCGGCTCATGGATGAGCTTTCCATTGTCCCTTGTTATGCTATTCGACGCCCTCAAAGCACAAAGACCCTCGGATCGTAGACAGTTGGGTACGGTCCCGACTCTCCTACAGTATGAGTCACCTTTTTTAACTGCTGTTGCATGGCAAAGACAATCGCTTGGGATGAGGCCTAGAGTTAACAATGGACCTGAGATGATGTGCGAGGACAACTACCTTGAACCTGTCTGTGTTGATTGAGAGTACAATTGGGTGTCTCTCCGTGGTATTGATGCCGCGTCATCGTAGTCCTGAGCCATTGGATCGGAAGCCCCAGCAATCTTCCTCTACCTCTTCTCCTTCCCACACTCGAACCATCTGGGTTGTTGTGGGAAACCCTGTAGGTTAATATTAGATATCTATCCTTCCTCTCTAGGACTCCCCTGAGTCCCCTTTATCCTCAATACCTAGGACCATTCTGGGCAGGCTCTCATTGGTTGTGACAGGAAATCCCTAAGGCTAACACTAGGTAATAACTAATAAGGAAGAGCTAAGAGCCCTCTTTGGCCATTGGCAAGCACCCCAAGGTAATTTGTTGCAGGACGCCCTTTTTTATCCTACTTTATGTACAGCAACTTTACCCAAAAACAGAGTTAAAGATATTCATCCTTAACGAATGGCCATTGAATAGGAAAAAGAATGGTTACAAACATGAAGCAAAGGAAAAAAAATATACATTAAATTAATTCAGAAATAAGAAATTTAAAAAAGATAATTTAGTAGAGCTATATTACGGAAAATGAACGCGTAGCTTTAAAGCTCAGGCTAAACACACAGACCACAACAAAATGGAGCACAAGCTTTACGTGCTTGCCTTCAGCATATATAACACAAAGATATCCCTAATGTCTAAATACAGTCTAAATGAAACGGTCAGAAAAAGGGTGTGCCATAAGGGCCCCATCCACAGTAAGTGTAAATTCACCCTGAACATACCTTCAGTCTAAATACCTAAAAAAACAGGTCCTTTCAAGACTATGTTCAAACTACAATCTTAAAGAGACAAAGTTAACCACTTTAAGGGTGACATAGACTGAAGGTAGATCTTCATTTAAAGATTTCCCTTGTCTGTGCTATAAGAGTAAAATCTAATATTTAAGAGGGACACATAGACACGTCTTTAGAATATTAAATAACTTTAAACCAAATGCATTGAAATGAAAATAATACATGAATGAGAAACAATGAATGACATATTGGTACGCGATCTACGATTAATAGAACGCTAAACATACATGGCGTAGATAGCCTCCATGACTTAAACAAAGCTGAATACGACTGACAAAAATAATAATCAGAAATTAGCTTGACCCAAAACAAAATCCTCGTCTACTCAGACGATAAATACACTTTTAACTAAACAGGAAAATATAGGTTTAAGGCACCCATATACTCCAACGATCATCTCCACTAGCTTTACAACATATAAGTGAAAAAATATAATCTTAAGGCTCTCACCTCCCTTGTCAACAATAATCTCTGAATTGTATACAAAAATAAATTTAATGGACAACTAAGGCTTTCGTCTACCGTGGCGACAATAATATAAGAGTTACATGCATACACATATTTAATGATCACTTAAGATTCTCGACCCATTATTCATGGGTTCAAATCCAGCCAGTGTCGACGGATTTTTCTTGAGTGATAAAAATACATAGCACAACTTCCTTGTGAAGGTAAGTAAATACAACGTTCCCATGTCGAATGTGACATGTAAATGTGTAGATACCTTTCCCGGCAAAATTGATAGCCTCTTTCGCTCTCGCTCATAGAAACTCTCTAGTGCTGATATAATTAGTTGGTTCATAAAGAGCACGTTAAATACCTCAGATAAATAAAACTTAAGGCTCTCGTCTACCTCGGCTATTCAAAATAATTATGGTGTACTGGAATAAGCTTCGTCCTCAGAATACTTAAAAAGGATAACGAAGCCCAGTTCGAGTCATAATTACCACATTTTCTCCTAAGCTGTCAATAACCACGATAATACCATAGTGTGCATGAATACCAGCTTCAATATTTTTTAGAAAAATCGCTGTCTAGGGGGTCTTCTTCCACTCCCTTCCCCGTGGTCTTCCTCAGAACGTGTGGTGTAGTCTGTCTCGTGTCAAATCGCCGAGTGTAGTCTCTAATTCAAACCCTGGTATCATCAACTTTGTTTGGCTGAGCTGTAATTTTGGAGTGGGGGTGGGGTTAAATATGACGGCATCATGGCCCAGTCTGTGCTAAGCTAGTTGGAGTGCCCAGCAACAAGCAACAGTCCAATTTCCTCCAGCCGAGTCATGAGTTGGTCAGGCTACATCCTTTTCTGTGCAGGGGCATACTAGCTGTCTTCTTGGAGAAAGTGTGGAGTTCTCAAACTTGCTGGCCGCTCGTAGCGTAGTCATGGGCTGGATGGACGGTTTAGTGGCACCTGCCTCTCTTGCCGTGAGTGTTGGATTGAAAAAGAGAAAACAGACAATTTGAGTAATGGAAATTGAAAGATAATTTTGTACTGAGGAGGTGAATAGCACATTTACCTGTAATGATAGGGATAATATATGAAGGAGGTTGGGTGGTTAGCTTGCATCATCCCAGTGCTACAGGATAATTTTTATAAACTCAACATAAAAAGTATCAAAATTAACGCCCCAGGATATTTGGAAATATGTTTTAAAGATATTCATGCAAACAAAGTATCTCTCTCAAACCTGGAAATTAATAGACATATTTTTACGTATACCTTTATTTATTGCGAATGAGTTTAAGTATAATTCCGCTATACCCATGATGCCCTGTTTTATTACTGAAACTCTAAACGAAATCATAATCTGAATTAAGACACTTATCCTATCGGCGTACGAGCTTTTGTATCCCTGCGCCAAAATCAGATTTGCTTTTTGGAACGCAACCATGATTGGACGACATCCTTCATCGCCTGATTTTTATTGAAGTACTGCAATCCCAACTAGGTCTTCATGTGTGTGGACAGGTGATGATGATCGCTCGGTGGCCAGGTCCGTACTTTAAGAAGGGTGGTAGAACACCTCCCAACAAAAGTGGCCCAGCAGCGCTCATGTGCGTGCAACCGTGTGTGTCCACGCGTTGTCGTAAAACGGCACAACGCCCTGACCTCAACATTCCTCAACGTTTGATTTGAATTAACCTGCATAGTTTTCTTAGTGTTTCACAGTAACTTTCTACCGTTATTGCAGTTTCTGGTTCTAGTAAGTTTTGTTATCCCAGATAACTGTTGCCATCACCTTTTTGTTTGAATTTTTTGGGCTTGTTTGGTGAATGTATGTGCATCCACTGCTTTGACTGCTCTTTGCTATCAACATTCATAAATTTAATCGACGTTTCGCCCTTAAATATATGGTAAAGAAATACATTCCCATCTTTCCAGTAACGTGGCAAGAGTGTCAAAGATGATCCCATTATTTGCATTTTATTCACATCAGTAAGCATTTATGGGAACTATCTTGCACAACAAACATTTTTGTAGCCTAGCCTACCTATAGTGATCTCGTATATAACTGTTCAATAAATTTATGCAAAATCACACCAAAGCTCTAAATCTGTGACGCGAACTTTTTAGTTAACACGTTGGACAGGTTAATCAGTCACCAATGATCATCGACCCTGGCCATCTTCATCGTGTACGTCAGTTTGCCCATCTCTAAATTGTCTACACCTTTTTATCACACATCCTTCACACACAAAGTTCGGACTGTACGTAGTACTCATTCTCCTATACATTTTAGCAGTGGTTTTGCTCTAAGTGTTAAAAAGACAGATTCCAACGTCAGTTTCACAATTGGCGGGAGCATCGATTCCAGCACACACATTTACTAGTTCATAAGTCACTGAGAACTAATAAAAGATGGCAGAAAGCGTGGCATGGGGAGAGATAACGCTACACGTGATGCTATATTTCAGGCGCGAGCTCTCTAATCTGCTTTTATCACGAGGCACATTTAAATTGAGGTTTAAATCCAAAACAAATAGCCCTTGTAGCGTTAAAAGTATGTATATAGGTGGTCTTTGGAAATCATAGCCAAAACTGCACATATAGTTTGTTTGAACCAAAAGGAATACAAAATCCCTATACACTTCTGGAAAACTATGCTTATACCATTAAATTGTGTTCAAAGCTTCGGCGTATAGTGCCGGGGGAGTAAAGCTGTCAAGCATGCCTGTACAACAAGTTGCGTAGGAATTAGGCCCGCGAAACTGTACATGTAATATTGGCAAGCACTTTCTGTGATGTAGAACCGTTAATGATGACCCTCAGAACGTATTCCCATTTCTAGATGGACTGGTGTGTGGTTTACTATTAATTGTGGTATGTTCTGCTGCCGTGCTCCAAGATGTCGAGGTGTGTAGTATTGGTGTTAAAGTACTTTTCCGGATGTAAGTGTATAGGGACTTTGTATTACTTTTGGTTCAAACAAACAATACATGCAATTTACGATATGAGTTTCCGAACACCTGTATATATATATTTATTTATTTATACCTGAGAAACACTGGTCACTTGCGCCAGTACTGCATCTGATAAATAAAAAGAGTCTAAACTACTTTTGTTTCAAATTTTTACCTTAATAAAGGTTAAATAATACAGTTACTCTTTTTATTACATTTTATTTAAATTGTTTTCTATATTGCTTTTCTAATCTTCTACATTGAAATTATATATCATCTAAATTTTCTAAGTTTTTTTTTTATTATATATGGTTGTATTTAGACGTTTTTTTGTGCTTGCCTGATAGTAGGCTCTTGTGATTATTGATCAGCACTATAATAAAGGACAATGGAAAATTAAATTAATTACTACTATTCATGTATGTTTTAGTTGTTGACGGACGCTGGGCACTGTGGTCTACGTGGTCCACTTGTGGTTCAGATTGCAAGCAGTATCGACGCCGAAGTTGTACAAACCCCACACCTAGTAATGGGGGCAGGTATTGCGCTGGCACGGACTATATGACTACAAATTGTACGGAAGGCTTATGTCCCGGTAAGTCTCTTAGTAATAGCAGTAAATTTAAATAGTTTCAAAATATGCAACACCTAAACCCTTTGATTAAAACATTTAAATTTTCAATTGAAGAGTATGTTTAATTTCTACCATATTAAGTTTATATGTATGCTTTAGTTGATGAACTTCGATCAAGCTTTATTCACACAAAGGTCATCATATAAACAATTAATTATTACAATTTAGTCCTTCCCTTTCTCCAAACCTTAAGTTTAGATCCAGGATTATCAGAAAGTTTAAAAGATAAAGCTTTTTGTCATATTTGAAGACTAAAGAGTAAAATAAATCGTAAATCTACTTTACAAAAGTAGATGAATCTAGTTGTACTTCAGTCAAATTATATTATTTGTTATAAGTAATTCCCTTTATTTCTAAATTTCGTCCAATTATTTCCCATCCAAGCGGAGCTGTCGTTCATACGTTTATATTACTTCTTACACTCAATGTTTAGTATTTGTCATGAAAATAGCAATTACAAATCAAAATTATTTTATAAAAATTTGTAAAGTATTATTCTTTATTTTGTTCTTGAAGCACATACCCAGCACTATCACGTAATGCTGTTGATATATAGCACAGCGGATTCTTGCAGCTATAAATTATTATTATTCTAAGTATACTCTCGTTTTGATACCACGGTAGAGATCAAGCACAACGGCTTGCACTGTCAATCAGCTTTCACACTGGATGGAACCAACACATTACACACGTTACATGCAACTTGACACATGCAACATCGGCGACTGAACACTTGTTAACAAGTGATACACTTCATACCATGCAGCATGTTCCACGCCATGATTGAGAAGACGGGTTGATTTTTCCATGTTTGACTTTCAGAAAGCGTTTAGTTGTTGCTCAATCGGCAATTTTTCAAATAATTGAGTGTTGGACCCAAATATACAATGCCAGTAGTTCTACAGTTTAAACGTAAGAGACACTAGTCTTGGAAATGCACTTGTAAAGGAATTATTAAATATTTTGTGACCAGCTTCTGCAGTTATCATTCTTTAGGATTCCCTTCTTCGTTAGACTGGACTGCAAATAACTCGGGTATCAGTGTTCGAATCCCGATGGAGTGTACTGAGAGTGTTTTTTCCTCATATGCTTATAATTCTCTTTCCATGCAAATACGGGCACATTTCCCAAACATTTTACCTTCCTCGTTCCTTATCCTTAGGAGTAAATACGCGAATAGCTGTAGTGAGAATAAAGACATAGCGCACAAAATATATCAGTAATTAAAATTAAATAATTAAGTTGTAAAGGTTGCATTTATTTTTACATGTTGTTTTCAAATTAATATAAACAAAATACACACATGATATGCTACTTTATTAACTAAAATAAAAAGTTAAAAGCATGGAACGTACAATGGAAAGAGTTTCCTAAGTATATATTTGGTATCGGTAAAACCCCCTTATTTTAAACACTGGAATGATTATATTCAATATTAGGCCTATCTTATACTAATACCCACCTTGGTGGTATAGTTAGCTAACGCACTAGTTTCATGTTGAGCTAGACTGCCAAGGACGGGGAGACCTAGGTTAGAATCTCGCTCAGTTGAACTGGGGTGGTTTTCCCTAAATGGTTTTCCACTCTACCTCCGCGCAAATATGGGTTCACGTCCTCTATATCTAACCTTCTCAAATCCTAACCCATAAGCGTATAACTCGAAAGGGTACTAAGTCTCAGTATTATTTTATATTAATGTGCAATGAAAGTTAACAAATCGGTTTTAAATCAGTTTATAATAAAATCAAGTCTGAAAATGAAGCTTATCTCCCTAAACGCGCGTTAGGATTGCACAACAAATAGCTCATAATGTTTTGTCCAATTACAATTGTCCAACACCTTCTCGTGTCTGTATGGAAAATTAAATATCTCTTATTATTTTAGTAAAGAGGAATAGAAATAAATATTTAAAAAATTTAAACTGAAAACTCTCTCAGTATAAGATTATTTTACTATAATATAACAATATTTTCATACAATTAATAATTGCAGATTTTATTAAAAAATAAATATGTATATTACAATAAAAGAGTTTAGTAAAGTGAGTAAAATTGTTGACAATACAAAGTATATGAAAAAAACTCTTAATTTTACCCAATCACAACTATAGTTATTAAGTGTTTGGTATGAAAATTATCTACTAAAGTAAAGCTAAAAAAAATTCTGATTATTTAGTTTGGATAGGTTTGAAACTAAAATTATAATCAAAATCATTAAAAATCAATACATTAATAAGATTGAACTGAAATTTGATTAAAATATGTGTCAAAATAATTTGGAAATTGATATATTTCATAATACTCTGGTCTCTTTGATTTTGTAATGTACTAAATCGAGTTTTGACGTATTTAGCTATAACATCCTTATTTTATTGGTCCAGCTGTCATAATTTTGAATGTTACTTCGTGTACAATCCTAAGCTAGCCATGGCAATCACAACTCAGTTATTGCAATTAATAAATAAAAAATCTTAGAAGGAAAATATTATCTAGTTTACAATCTGAGTGCACAAACAAGCGCAATCGCAGGGCGGCCGTCATACTCCAATGACAATGCAAATTTTATCCAAGCATGATCACAAAAACATGTTTGAAAAAAAGCATCACATTTCACCAACGAACATAAATTAAATAATAGACTATTTTACAGAAACATATTAATTATGAAGCATCATTATTATTCAAAGAGAATCATGGTCACCAATTTATGCCACTTGAATGTGTTTATTTTAATTGTTATGTCGCTCCTAGATATGCGATAACAGCTATGTATTTGTAAATCTAATGTATCCACTTTAAGATAGGCTTTAGTTTGTGTGTTGATTTACTTTTAGTATTAACTTTTTTCCTCTGCCTTTACAAATTTAATGTTCCAAATGTCTTACTACAGCCAAATTTTTATAAAAAGAGTATTTTAGAAAGTAGATTTTTTGTTTGTTCAACATCAATAACATTTTCTATTTTGTTATTTTGTTAGCATTGTGCCTTAGTATTCGTTCGAGTTATACGCTTATGTACTACTAATTACGCTATTGTGTTGGGGATGAGGGAGGTTTAATGAGTTTACCCGCATTTGGAACATATTGGGTTTTTATAGCTTAGGAAATTTTAGAGGCCCCTCCAATTTCCCAGCAGTAAATTTTTGAATTCCAACTTTCTACCTTTTATGGTTATGTGTTTTATCAAATTGGCAAATTTAAATATTCTTTCATGCATAAAAGTATATTTTCTTTGGAAAGATGGCAATTTATTCTCATTTACAAACCCCTCTGTCCCCCTCACCCTCCTTACCCTCACCCTCCTTAGCTTCCACAATTCTAATTTAAAATTTTAAGACTTATTTGGTTATTTTATATGATATTTTCCGTGGCTACCAAATGTCAACCTAACCACATCGTAAAGAATGTTATATTTTGGTTGTATACATTTTAAGCGCTACCATTTCCTGGGCTTCAAGTTTGAAATTCCACTTGTTCAAGAATGTAGAAAACGCGAGAAAATGCCAATGTTTTTGCAGTATTTTTGATCAATCTTTTTTGCCAAAAAAAAATATCGCTCCGGTAGAAAGATATAGTTTAATTTTCTTCACTTGGTGATGTAAACAGTTGTTATAATATTGTTATGAGCATAGCGGCATTAGATAAGCTTTCTTTTTTAATGATTTAACGTGAACAATGTATCCCCGTCTAGCTACTCAAACCTGTTTTATTATTAAATTACATGGCGAAATTTCAAGCTTATTTCTCTACAAAAATTGTATTTATATAGCTTTGTAAATATTTTGAGGGGACCTTCACTCCCTATTTTCCAAGCCTTCATTTTGAAATGTAATAATTCAGGCCTTGGTACTGTTTGAGTTAGTCTTTAAGCCCACCTGACTTATGTCAATCATCTAACACTTGGAGAAGTAGTTTAGTCTTTTATATTTAAAAAATTTGAGACTCTCTTTATCACCAGCCTCCTTAGAAATAACTAATATTTAAAATGTGTTTGCGGTTATTTGAAGTTATCCCTCTACATCCCTGACAAATTTAGATTTTATATCTCCTACTAGTATACCCCTATCCCCCAAACCCCTTCATCCCTATTTCCTGTAGTCTCATTTTGAAATTTAAAATGTTCAGACTTTATAGTTAATTTGTGTGGTCCCTATCTCTGCTTGACGAATTCCAGTTTTATATCACACATAAAAGTAGTTTATCCATTTAAGACTTATTTGGTTATCTGAAGTCGTACCTATACCAGCATGCAAAATTTAGACTTTCTACCATACTTAATCTTTTATAAACTCCTCCCTTTTTTATGGACTCCTATTATAAACTTTAAAAATTTTGTACTCTTATAGTTATTTGGAGTGGTATCTTTGCCTATGTGGAGAATTTTATTTTTATACCACACTGAGAAGAGGTTGTTTCTAATACTTTTATAAGTATTAGAAGTCAACCCACTTTTCCAAACCCCTTTGAAAAATATTAAATTATAACATTCATTTAGAAATCTGGAGTTTTATTTCTATCTGTCTTTCAAATTTTAATTTCTAACCTCATCTCAAAAGTTATTTCTAGCTATAGCTTCCCCCTCCCCCATTTTCCATAGCTAAAGATTAAAAATTTAATATTTTTTTGTTTACTTAGAGTGGTCCGTATACCTAAGAGTTTAAGTTTTCTACCACACAGAATGTATTTGAATTTATTAGTTTTTGTAAATGTTGAGCCCGCTCCCTTCCCCTACCACTTCTTCAACTTCCACTTATAAATTTCAAATATTAAGATTTATTTGGTTATTTTGAAAGTTCACTCTACCTACTTGCCAAATTTAAATATTCTATCACAGCTAAAAGTTGCTTTTATTTTTATAACCCCTCATCTAGTCCCCCCCCCCTCAACTGCTGGGGTCCCATTTAAAACTAAAAATGCACAGACTTATAGTAATTTGACATGTCCCTTTAATTTAATTACACATTTAAATTTTCTGCCACACTGGGAATTAGTTGTTTTTATTAGTTTTGTAAATATTTCAGCTCATTTTTCTAACTATCATTTAGAAATTTCCATTTTTAAGACTTATTTGGTTGTTTGGAGTTGTCCTCCTAAGCGACTATCAAATTTAAGTATTCTAGCACACATAAAAGGTTTTTATCCTTTTTATATCCCCTTCCATATGTCCCAGAGTCGCACTTATTAAACAAAACTGTTCATACTTTTATAATTATTTGGAGTGATCCCATTTGTTGTCTGCACAATTTCAATATTCTATCACCCTAGAAAGTATTTATTTATATTAGTTTTGGTAGTCTTGAACACACATTTTTACCAACGCACCTCGGGAATCATCGTGTGGTTGCTGTACATAAATTAATTTCATATTATACCCTCCATATATCAAATTTCATCTTGATTGGAGGACATAGAATTTACTGCCCCTTGTTCCCTCTTTTACACCCCTTTAGGTGATTAAATTTGAAAAACCCTTTAAAATATTTTCCCCATTTCTATACAGAAACATTCATTTTAAATTTCAAGGCTCTATGTCCACTAGTTCAAAAAATGCATGGTCTGTGAATTTTGAAAACTTTTGAACCCCCTTTTATATCTCTTAAAGGTGGTTGAATTTCACAAAATTTGGTCTTATCTCTGGTCTATAGCCAATAAGGAATCTTTACTAAAAGTTTCAAATGTCCATGTTTGAAACCATTAAGCTCTTCTAGCAAAACCACAAACTCCCCCACCTAATTTATTGTCTCTACGGGCATAATTGGCCCTGTAGTTTGGAATTGAAAGCAATAATGTCTCATCCCAGTATATCCAGACTCATGTTAATATTATTAAATCAATATTTAGTTTAATATAAGAGAGAAAACATAATAAATCCTTATATTTGTGCTTTATACTTCTAATATTTAGATATATTATTTTTAAATAGCAGTTGAAATGGACTATTTGGCCGAAATTAACTTTAGATAAATGTTTTCAATAGATGATTCTTCTCTGATATTAGTTTTGGTATCCACTAAGTGAGAAATAATGTTTTAATAAAGACGAAACTACAAACAAGTTTATAAGTTGTATAATATTAACTTGTGTCCATATTATTAAGGCTAATAACTAGCCTCATTAAATAAATGGTATGGTGCATCAAACAGAACTTTTCTCTACTTTGTCTAAAAATGGAAACATTTACTTAAAACTTGTAATATTTGTGAAACCAGATAATATACATTTTTACAGAAACATGATGGAAAAAATGGCCATCACATTCCAACAAGAGGCATAAATGAAAGAAACGTATTGTTCATTATTCATATTTTACAAATTTTACATATTTTCATCAAAAAAACGAATATAAACTCCCGTTTTCTGAGACCTAAATTTTTTTTAAAATATTTGCCAATGGCTCGGAAGCAGGGGACCTTTCAAGAGTTACGTAAGGATTTTTTGGGTGGGAGTGATCAGTAATTTCTTAAGTTTTCGTGGGGGTGGGCAGATTCCATCTTAACTAAGGATTTTATAAATGTTTACGGTTATACAAAAAAAAACTTTTACAGACGCGCAGTCAAAAAGGTTGCACCTAGCGACGAATGATGGCGCTGAATCATTGCCTATAGACGTACACAGCTATACATAACAATAAACTGTCATTTATTAATGTTGTTTTGAACCTAATTTTACTGTGATAAATATTTTATAATTTCCCATCACGAATCCTTTTGTCTAAAATAATATAATTTACCAAGTTTTAAGAAAATTACGTAAGATCAGTCAGGGGAGGGGAGGGAGCGAGAAATCTTACAATTCCTTAAGTAGGGAGATTGGGGAGTAAGAGGGGTCAAAGTAATGAAAAAAATCCTTACGTAATTTATGAACAGCCCCCTATTGGTTTTATAAAAGTATATTTCAAGTAAAGGTTTTTTTTAATTTTAATTTTGTTACAATCTTACAATATTGAGTTATTTCGTGTGTCAAATACTTGCAAATATATTATTAAAATTGGCCATATTTACTTATGTAAATTACCCTTACATTTATGTTTATGGGATGATTAATTTATAATAATAAACATTGCCCAGATACGAAATTTAATAAAAAGCGTTACAGTGGATTTCGAGATAGCTTGTTTTCTCTCTTTTTTACCTTTACTAAACTACCCCAATTATAGGGTAAGATATCTAACTCCCAAAACTCCTCGAGGGAACCTTATAAAACCATATATACTGAGTTTTAGCCTGATCAGTAAAATGATGTCGGCTTTAGTTCTGAATGTAGACATGCAGGTAGACGGCATCGAAAACCAACACCGTTTCGGGGGGAGGGGGGGTTTACAATTATCAACATTTGGATCTTTCTTACGAGCAAAGTACTTTTCTTTTCAAGGTGTCGAGAGAAAGTAAAAAGTGTCTATTTACGTAAAGATGAGCACAAATCATAGTCTTATACGCTTCAATGATACAAACATATTTCTATACATTCTTAAAACTACTTTCAACTAAAGGTCAATGGCACTATGGAGTAGAATAATCACAATTTAAGATGCAAGAAGTAGTAAATATTACATTGGCCACTTATGTAAGTTTTTGAATCCATACAGTCATAATGTCCAATTATTTGGATATTGTATTTATTTTTAACCTATCAAATATAGTTCTATAGTTTTATGAAGACTGTTTAGTTAGAAACCGATGCATATTTGAGCTTTTACACACTTTAACAACTAAAGAGTTTTATTGAAACATACCTACTATCCAAGCCTACTATTTAAAAACCAAAGTTTTTAACCTAAAGCTTAAGCCAAACAGCTGGTTTTGTTTGTAAAACGATCAAAATCATTCATTACTACTACTTATAAATCATTACATTATTTCAACGTTTCAAAATGCAACACGCTACAAATATTAATTTGGAGATCAGAGTCTAGATTCATAGAAATATGTCAAAACACAGTTAATTTATTACATTTAATTGGGATCAAAATCAGCTTAAATCACAAGTACTCAACTCTCCAGATTTCACTCAATGAGATGAGAATATTGGTGTAAAATGTTCCAAATTTTCTGCGTCTGTTTCCCTAAACATTAAATATTCTCCTTTGCAGTCCACAACACGTGATTGTGGATTCTATTTTTAAGGAGGTGGCTTTGTACAAAATAGATTGTGCTTTTTGCATTGCCTCAGTTAATGAGACTATATTATCCTTATTTTCTTCAATGCCTTTCCTAACATTATATGTACAATACCTTCTTTGTGTTGCACATAAGGAAATTGCTCAATAAATGTTTCTAGGAAATGTGTGTGAACATATCTGTAGGGGATTTGAGATTCCTTAAGTCATCATGCCCTTTATTGAGATATGCCCTATGAATAATTTAATAATAATGCCATGTGAAATTTCCGTTATATCTTGTATGCAAGATAGCCAGCAAATTTAAAAGTTCGAACGGTAAAACCAATAAGTATATAATCTTAATTTGTGATGATAAAAAACGTTAAAATTGTATGTGTATAGTTTCATACTCGTTAGCTCCTATTTAAAAACCATTCATTTAATAACAAAATATGTTAAATAGTAAATCATTTTGAGATACCTATTTATTTTGTATCTCACGTATAAAAATAATATATATGTAGCCAACAATCGGTTTACCCTGAAAGGTGACATCAATAATTTAATGGACTAGAATAGCCTACAGCCGTATTTATAAGCCACAATGCTACATCATAGTTAATGATAATAAAAGGAAGTGTTTGTTTGTATGCGATGATAGCCAAATCTACAGCACGCAGAGATCTGACCTTTTTAACATAGGTGGACGGAAGGTGGTTCGATTGCACCTTGAAGCAGGATTTTTAGATTTTCCATTATATGATATTTTAAACAAATTTTTGAAGAAAATTTTCTGTTTTAGAATTACGTTTCAGAGATACGAGTACCGTGGGGGGGGGGGGGGATGTCTATATAATTCTGATGTCACAAGGGGTCACGGACAATGCCGTGCAGGATTGCTAGTAATTCATAAAAGAAAGCTTGCTAACTTTTAAGATAAGTACTCACACAAAATACAATCGTTTAACTTCAGTGTTTACTACGCAATTTTAAATAACAGAGACCCTTAAAACTATTTAAAACCATCCCAATATTTTTGTTTTAACTTTAATTACTTAAGTGTGGGAATTTTAATTTACACCGGAAGTTACCAGTTTTTAAATTATTTCAAGTATACATTAATGATTGTAAATACATAGCATTAAATAGATATCATAGACCTGCATTGGTGGCCACACGGTATGGTATCTAGCCTTCCTCTATCAAATAATCATGTTTTGATAGGGTCACAATTTGTGGGGTTCTATAGAAGATATCACACATTTAAAAATCACTTTATAATTAAAATTTAAACGATTTAATTAGAACTTTCAGCCTCATTTTGTTTAAAACAATATTAGAAAATATCTAACCACTAGTCTGCAATTCTTTCCAATGCTCCTTAATAAATAATTGCAATTGACAGCCAGTCCCTTAGTTTAAAAAAAAAGGTTCATTGTGTTTCAAGTTTTCTTTGTAATGTGCAGTCAGAGTAAACTTATTTGTGTGGCAGGATTAGGGTATTTATGACTAGGGGTGGGGGTTAGAGACGGAGGAGTGTGCTACCTGAAGCTTTCTTGGTGACCGCCAGCAGACAGATCATATTTAGTATCTGCCTTCTAGTACATTTGAGTTTAAAGTGAGTCGTTTACAAAATGCTCACTTTATTGCGCTGTAGTCACTGGGGGTCGCACCTAGCGATCCCAACGTTGAAGGAGTAAAGCCTCGAAAAGGAGTGAAACATTTTTAACCTAGGGGCTGTGGCTCTCTTCTTTCCTTCTCTGTGCCCAAGGCTGGCTGGCATGAAAGGGCTGGTACTGTTGTTTTTTTTCGGGTGCCGAAGTACCTGGAATGGCACTCCTGGACTTCGGTCCATGCACGGCGAAAAGGTTCCGGTCCCGATGGGTATCGGTGGTTGCACCATAAAGGGCCTCTGAGCCTAGGGCTGGTGTAGCTGGGAAGCCCTTCGGGGGTCTCTCCGGAAATTTAGTGGATATCAAGCCCACACAAGGTGGGGGTCACGGTGCTCAGGCGTTCGTCCAGCCTAACGTACGGTGGCCGGGTGAGCTCTGGGCCCACTCACGTTTCATATAAACGAGCACTAGACTGTCTCTGCCACCTATTGGTACTGAGAGATCTCTAAAAATTCTGTCGGGGTACCTCCACGGGGCGGCCCCTAGGCAATGTGACGGATGGGGTCTGGCATAGCTAGGACCCCGGCAAGGTCATCTGTGTGTGAGGAGGGGGATACTCCATTATCGACACACACTAAGCAGTTGGTAGTGCGTACTCGTGTAGCGGGGATAGCTGGTCAGGGCACCTCCTCTAGGTCCCCGCTGGGCAACTCTGGACGACTTGTCTCAGAAAGGCTGGGGTGGTAGCTAAGGAATTGTGAGACACAAAGAACTGAGATTTTTTGAGAATGAAGTTTGAGGAGACGGCTGTTCGGAGACTGAGTTCCTTACTTCCTCGTGATGGGTGATCACCAGGAGCCAACTCCTCTCTCTATCGGGTCCCAGTGGAGGGGGGTTTCCCAAGCAACACAAGGCAGGCTGGCATAGGAGGGCTGGTACTGGTTTCTTTCCGGTGCCCTAGTACCTAGAACGGCACTTATGGACCTCGGTCTATGTACGGGGAAAAGGTCCCAGTCCCGATGGGTATCAGTGGTTGCACTGTTAGGGCCCTCTGAGCCTAGGTACAGTGTAACAGGAAGCCCTTTGTGGGGGTCTCTTCAGTGATTTAGTTGGATATCAAAGCCCATCCAAGTGTGGGGTCACGGTGCTCAGGTATTCGTCCGGCCCGACTTACGGCGGCTGGGTGCACTCTGGGCCCACGCACTTTTAATATAAATGAGCACTAGACTGCCTTTGTTACCTTCCAGTATTGACAGATCTATAAAAATCCTGCCCGGTTCCTCCACGGCGCGGCCCCCTGGGCAATGTGACGAACGAGGTCCGGCATAGATAAGACCCCGACAAGGTATCTGTGTGTGAGAAGAGGTTGGTAGTACGTACCAGTGTAGCGGGGATAGTGGGTCAAGGCACCTCCTCGAGGTCCCCGCTGGGCAACTCCGGACAGCTGGTCTCAAAAAGGCTGGGGTAGCAACAAAGATGGTGGGTGAAATAAAAGGAGTGTTTGAGAGAATGAAGGATGCCAGCCTGCCTTAGGTTACTTGGGAAATCCCCCTCCACTGGGACTGGATAGAGGGAGTTGGCTCCTCCTAGTGATCGCCCATCACGAGGAAGTCAGGAGTTTATCTCGGACATAGACCGAAGTCCATTTTCGGCAAAAAGGTGCCGTTCCCGATGGGTATCAGTGATTTCACTGTTAGAGGTCTCAGAGCCTATGTACAGTGTAGCTGGAAAGCCCTTCGGGTGGTCTCTTCGGAGATTTAGTCAGATATCAACAAAGTCCACACAAGTGTCAATACGCAAAACATATAAAAAAACATAAAGAGTTAATTGAAGAGGTACATGGATCAAGTGTATATCAAATCTTGATGAAAGGGAAGGGAACCAGGTAGATTTTTCAACTCATTGGAAACAAATGAGCCTCTCAATTTGAGAATGTATTCTCTATAAGGCTCCCAATATCTTGACATTTGGAATTCTTTAATAGTAGTGCCTAGACCATCTTACAAAGATTGACACTTTACCCCATGACCTACTTTCTGATTACGATATTTTGGGCAGACTATCTATGGTGTCGTCATTCCGCTGCAAGATTCGACCTTGAATTACTTTCGGGTCACTTGGTATCAATTTATAAATTAACCTCATCAGTGGCCTAGTGGTCCTAGAGGGTAGTGTAATGATAAACTTGGCTGCAGGTTTTATTAACAATAACAGTGAAATATTAAAAATAATCAGAGCGTGCAACATTTTAGTTTTGTGTTATTTTTAGCAAAAACGCAACATATTCAAACCATCCACGTACTGCAAAATATTCTAATTTTGATTTTATTTTCAACAGAAACAACATATTATATTTTGGCCACACAAATCAGTGACCACGCCTATTTATTAAGGTGCTCTAAACATCAAACTTTGTCCCCCGAAACATGTCATACAGAGTGGTTTAGTATTAAATATCTTGCGATCCAAATAAAAGGCTGACTTTGAGAGGAAGACATTACCAAAATTTAATTATGTGACCACCAGTAATTTATATTGCTTTAAAGCCTCGAGCATTTTAAATACTTCAGTCTTTGCCTTGGAGGGCTCCTCCTCGTCAGATGAGAATAGTTGAGACCTATCCTCTCCTTGTTCATTAGTGACGGTGATACTAATGGTGATGGCGTCTGTGGTGCTGCTTACTCTAGGGGTTGTTGGGCGGCTGTGGTGTTCTGAAGGGTGGCGTTGCAAGGCTCGATTGATAAATCTTACGTGGTCCCAACAACACAGCCAAATATCCCCTTTGCGAAAATGGCACACAGTACATGTCATGTTGCACAACAACTACGACTACTCGATTCTAACGTAAAGAAGGTTCTTAACTAGCTCTTACTGTGTGGTAAGTAGAAACTCAAAATTAAATGCAACCTTGTGCACCTTTTACGTGACTAGCTACTTTATAAACTACGTGTCTATAGCTCACAATTAAACTTAGAATACTTTTGGTCGTCGTATAGACACGTCCTGCATACGTATGTAGGTGCCACAAAAGTTATATATTTATAGCCTGTTCTAAACCATTTCTTCTCGTTCACGTTCATATCTGTCAGATAATTTTCACACTTCTGCTTAACAAAGAGTTTTTTTAAATCTTATTTTGTGTGGTCGAACTATAATTTTGTTTGTAGCTTAACGTCTGCAGTCAGCTAATGCTACTTGTTCAGTGTTCTTTACTGCACCATGTTGTTACTGCTACCAGTTTTTGGCGTTGCTAAATGCGCTCAAAGTCCACAATGGTTGGCGTGCCAATTCCTACAACCCCACAGGTAATTTTTTTTCTTGTTAAATTCACACAAGTCTTCATCTGTTAAATATCAAAATTGGCAGGGTAACGAACACACAAAACTCTCCCCTCCTCCCTCTCTAGTCCCCTCCATTTAAATAAGCCATTATACATCTCCATAACATTGCATTAACCACCTTTAACTTGTCCACAGAGTACATTTTATCAATGAGTGATCCCAAAATTGGAAAAAACCTTCATCAACAGACCATGGCGTACTTGTTTCTACTTACCTAATTTTCCTTAATAATTCTGCCCGTAAATGTTTGCTGCTGCCATCTGTTAAACGCGTTCAAAATTCACAACGGTCAATACACCAAGAATTACACAACATCATGTATTTTATAAATATCAGGGTCCGGCAGCCAGTATTTCGGGAACAAACACCTCTTCCGTGGCTCCTCTAACTCATTATGGCCGTGTCCGCTGAGCATAGCCACGTAAATGAAGGTAGTGGGCAATTTAGGGATCTAAGATCCCGTGCCTGCTATTGATCCCTGTCATAACTGGACAGCTAAGAAAAACCCACCTTGGCCAGACTTCCGTCATTGGGAGGAGTTGGCTTCTCCTTCCATGTGTGTTGGTCACACACTTAAGGAAGTTAAGACACGACGCTTATAAAGACATTCAAACAAGAAACACCCTTATATATTCACAGAAACACCCACCACCACCATTGATTGGCCTACTTTCTCAAAGTAGACTCCAATGCTACTAAAGTTGTGACGTTTCTTGTTTCATCTTGTCTAGAATAATCACCGTCCATCTGACTTCCTTGTTGTGGCATTATCCCTCCCAAATTTACGAGGTCACTAAATCCTGAGATAATTTCATCTTGTTTCAACATGTCAGGCCCATCACGCTGGTATCAGGGTAGCAATGTCACTACTCCCAAAATATCGGTGTTGTGAAATCCTAACCCACTTTCTGTCAACTTGATGGAAGTAGATAAAATTATGGGAGGAGAGAGGGAGTAGAGTCCCTCGGCACTCAGTAGTGCGGTAAAGGAGGAGAAGTGGGTAAATCCCTCAGCACTCGGTGACGTGGTGAGGGAGAATAAGGAAAGAGATGGAGGAAAGTGGAGAGGGGAGGGGAGAGATAGGTGGGTAAGATACCTTTAATGGTTGATCTATGTGTGGCCAGAGACACTACAACATTGATATACTTGGCTGTGGTCTAGCTGTTTTTATCCCCCTCGCAGACGTGACCAGGCCGGGCCCGTAGGGGTGTTAAGATGTGGCCACGTACATCTTCACTCGAGGGAGAGCCAGAGACATACGCATCTTCTCCTACTCTAGTCACCCCTGGTGCATAGGTCTGCTAATGGTGGTATGTGCAAGAGTGTCCCAAGTCCCTGATTTTACAAGGCTCACGTAGGAACCATTCAGCCCCATGTTATATGGGGTGTAACACAGGTGACATCACCTATGGCCTAATTTAATTCTGTTTTAACATGTCGTGTTAAAGCTAGCCAAACTGGCACCAGAAGCCACATCAAGATGTCACAAACAAAAGTCAGGATTTCAACATCAGGACTATGACACCTTAAGAGTCAATAACCTTTGTTTCACAATTATAGGCAGGATTGCAACATCAATTATCTAATTTAATCTTGATCACCATGTTGGAAACACTACGCTGGCACCAGGGTTAAGACGTCATAAGGAGTGTAGAGGAGGGATGGCACGTTGGGGGAAATTATCTGACACAAGGAGAGTTCAGTCTTCATCAGGATTCCAACAGGATAAGAACTTAAATTCATCCCGAACTAACGCACAATATCCTCTTACGGATTCAACAATCGACATACCACCAAAATCAAATTGCATCAAAAAGGAAATGTGACTAATGCCCTCTTCTCCTAAATAAAATGCAGCATCCTTTCAGGAATTTGAACTAAGATCAAATGATGTACAAAATTGGACAAACAATAAATAATAAATGGTGGAAAAAGCGCGGCAAAAATAAAATCTTGGTCTGATGACGTCATCAGCATCGCGAAGGGAATAGAAATGAAGGAGAGGTAATAGGGGTGATTCTAAAAATAGAATTCTCGTACGCTACCTTGACTACTCATATAAGGACGGGTTTTCTCTTAAAACGTATAGAGATTTGTTTTTATACAATAATATTTTATATTTATTTTCAACAAGATTGTTTGTTCAACTCACTAAAAGATCCTCTCCTTAGCCTTTATTTTAATTTAGATTAATTATGAATTTGATAGCTGATACACTACACTAGTATTCTAACATGCCACTAGGCTGTGTGTTATTTGAAGAACAACAAACGATTCACGTTTGATTTTCCCTATGTAATGTGTATTAGTCTAGTGCTTGCCTGCAATTTTTTCCCTCTTAGTACGGACATACCAACAGTTTTAAATGCAGTTAACTTTCAACTCTCTTTTAAATAGATAGACCAAACGAGAATTCATTAGTTAATACTCATTTTTAATCTATTTCAAGAAAGAATCCAATGTTTCTGCTGCTTGACGAATGTTAGTGACGAGACTCAAAATAATAAGTTAAAATTGCACACATCTTAACTAAATCTAATCAACTCACAATAATAATTATAATAATTATAATTATCACTATCCCTCTAAGTTTTTTAAAACAAAATGAACATACACGTACTGTGCATAAATCACAAACTTAACCAACCTTGGACCAGAGACTACACCCAGTCCTTTAGTAATAATTTTGTAACTGTGAAAGGGGAAGCTCCTTCACCAATGACCAATTTTAGGTCGTTCCTCTTATGGAATTCGAGAGTCATTCCCCTAAATGAATTCGATATATGTCTCTCAGTATGGGACTGTGCTACAAACTGAGTTAATATGTCACATTTTTTATTTAAGTCCAACCTCAAATACCAATTTAGGTTGCACCCACAAGAAATGTAAACAATTGAGAGAAAATATAGTTTTTTTTAGGATATTTTGATTTATTATTTAAGTAGTTCTGTAGAACCAAGATTGAAGTTTGAAACATGCAAAACGATTTCAACATCAACATTTTCAGTCTATTTCTAATATAAAGTGAAAATTAGTGACCTTGACTATTGCTTAAAACGTTTTCTTTGCCCCTCAATTTACTGGCATGTGCATTATGCAAGGATACGATTTCATATTCTAGCATTATTAAAAACGTGATAATATTTTTAGAAATAATAACTACGTAACAGACTAGTGACATTGATCACTATTTTTCGAGATAATATTTCAGACCAGTAACATTAGCCATTCAATGAACCCAATCCAGAAACTTGAGAGAAAACTCGCTAGCTAACGACGTCTCATACCCCTAATTTTGAAATGAGCGGGCTGCGAGTAGCTAAAGGATTGCTCGCGTCTCGCACACAATCTTGTAAAGACCTAATTTTGAAATGCCTTAAGTGCGAAAACTGACGTCACACTAGCTGCTCTTGAGAGAATTCTACTTGTCGGGAAAACACCGTGGGAGACAGGACTTGTCTGGCGAGTTTAGCATCATAAAACAAAATGGACGCCATTCTTCGGTTGCAACCTTCTGAGAATTATTTTGTTGAAATAAACCTACCATTGTACAAATTAATTGAACAAAAAAAAATCTTTGGCCGATCCTTCAAAAAAATATTTGTTTGTGTGAAATGGCAATAATATATATTAATTTTATTGTTGTCAACTAACTGCAAACTTGGCTGAGATGTCAACGTTACATCGTAATAATTTAAAGTTCTCGTGGACATATACTGACTCAACCTTTTTTTTTTATCAGATTGAAAAAAAAACATTTATTTTAAATTGTATTAGTAAGCATAAAATTTGTTTTAAATATGTTTATAAAAACATACAGGCTATTTGTGCCTACCTCAATAATCTTTTTTAAGAATAATTAAACAATTTAAATAAAAAAAAGTATTTACATTAGGCCTAGCTTTGAAATTTTGTATATAGGTGATTATTTGAAAACTAAATTAATGGGTTTTATGACATAAAAATGTGCTTGATTAAAAATCATATTTAGTAATCATAATTATTATATTATTATTATTATTAATTATTATTATTATTATTATTATTATTATTATTATTATTAATGTGAAAATAACGATTGATGTTTGGAACGCAAAAGTCTGATATTTGGCCTAATGGTTGACAACGCAACACGCATATCATTCTAAAGGTAAGCAGTCTATTTGTTGCTTTGGAATTTATTATTGCCATTGTTGAGAAGGCTTGCTCGCACAAATAGGAAGTTGAGAAGGGAAAAAGTAGGTGTGTGGCCTTTCTCACTCGGTTAGAATAATCCTTCACCAGTCCAAGCCAAAAAACAGCCAACTGATGGATCTCTTATTGTCAAATTTAACGACTTTGCCTACTTGGAGATTTCGAAGATTTTTGCGAAGCGCTTAACTTGACGCGCCTAAGCAGTCTAAGCGCTATCACACTTAAGACACAAATGTATGAAATAGAAAGGGAGGGAATAAAATATAATTTCATCCTGCTGGCCCTTGTTTAACTGCTGATAACCCTTCCGCTCTCCCTCTGACTAGTTTACACACTCACCATACTATTTGTGCCCTGTAAAATTTGACTGGCTTTTTAAAATTCCCTTTTTACATTATTTACTACTCTAGATAGACATATGCTTCTATGAATTTTTTAAGCTACACCCTGGCAGAAAGATTCTTGCCGGTAATTTTGGTTACCAAGCCAAATATCCTGAGTTCTAGATGAGTTATAAAAAATTGGCCTACAAAAAAATTCTTAAAGATACAAATAATAATTTTGTGGCACAGTAAGACTATTGTAAGAATTATGTAATAATTTATGGTTTTTGTTTCAATGTTTTATCTTCAAAACTCTAGTATTTTTCATTTTATTTTATTTTCTATAGCCTATTTTCTTCATAATTTTTACCCTCGAAATCTGGGGGTGCCACTGGACAATCTCGCGACACCTCTAAGTGCTGCGGCACACTGGTTGAGAATCCCTGATCTAGAGAGTCAGTTAATTCAATATTTATAATTTTAACTTTAAAAAACACTTGTCAATTCGAATTTAATATTAATATAGCTCTACTTTTTTTATTTAGCAATATATCTTTTAAGACATAAATATGTTAGATAGGCTTATAAAATGTTCAATAATCTTATAATGATGATCTTGTTTGGTTTTTTTAAAATACGCATACAATATTAAACCTATTAATATTATTTTAAATAATCACCTAGTTACACAATCTCAATGATAATGGACAGCTTTTAATTTAGCTTGTTTAATTATTTTTAAATAAGAATGTTTCAGTAACATAGGGCCTACTAGGCTTAATCACCATACATATTTTAAGAAGAATATATAAAAATAAAGAGCATAAAACTTCAGACTTTAGCGAAATAATGAGACGTGACAGTAGAACTAAAGTCATTTGGCCTAAAAATGGATTAATTTGACCCAAACCCATTTGGCCTAGAAATCAATTTAATCAAAATTCAGTTGGCTTTAAGTTTATTGGCCTAAAGTCATTTGGGCTCTAAAGAATTTTAAATGAAAAAAATCTATTTTGTTAAGTTCATCATAATTCAGTTGGCCTAAAATCATTTGGACTAAAAACTAACTTCGCATAAAGTCAGTCGGTCTAGCCTCATTTAACCTAAAGTAATTTATCCTAAAACTTAACTTAGTTTAGAGTCAGTTAGCCTAAAGTCATTTAGCTTAACGTCAGGCTAAAAAATAAAGTTAAAACCATCAGGTATCTTCGGAAAGTTCTGATAAACATTGACATTTATGAATCACTGACATTATACCTTTCATATCTGTGAAATTGAATAGTAAATTAATGTATAACTTTAAATGTAAAATATCTATTTCATAGTATGCCTTAAAATTAAAAATCGCTAAAGCGATGTTAACTAAATATGCAAATCATTTTGGAGCTATTTTTAAATTTAAATAACGACGGCATGTGAAAGAATGTCTGCGTATCAACACCAATATCAGAATTCCCTTAAATATAAACTTGAATGTTTTTTTTATATAAGTCCAGACTTTACTTTTATATTAAAACTAATGAACTCATATTTTCAAAAAATGAGAACTTTTTATCAGAGAATGGTTTGGAGAGAACAGGAAAGACTACGTTTACACAATAACAGGTACCATATCTGGCCGCACGGAGGCGCCATTATCGTACTAGTTCCATCTAGCTATGAGATACCTAACTAAATTCAAAATTGAAGGTCTGCAAAGAGTTTCGTCCATTTTTCACGCGCTTTATTGGTTACATACAGTTAATTTCTTGGACGTGACAAACTATAACCAAGCTTATTTGCTATTATCTTTACTTAACCTACGATTCCATTATTACTGTTTCAGGCACCCGACGAGATTTAGACAACTTTGGTGGTGCTCAGCTGTCAGGTGAAGGTGAGTAATTAAATTAAAGCTCCAAGTTGGATTTTCTGTATTATCTTACCAATACACTAAATATTTCTATATTGAAATAATTAATGAGAAGTTTAATTTTGGTATTTTGGTTGAACTGAACCATTACTTGTGTTTTCATAATTTTCTTAGTAATCTGTCTGCGCTTTTTTTTCCTGAGAAATGGCCTCATAACCCCAGCAAACATCTAGGAAGATTGAGAAATTTCAACACAATTGTGACACACAGCTCGCATTGGTGGTCGCATAATCTAACGCATCACTCTCGCATTAGATTGGATTGCTGGTGATGGGGAAGATAGGGGTTTAAATACCAGTTGAGTGTTTTGAGGGTTGTTTTTCATACAGGATTTCCCACTCTCCTCCCACACAAATTTGGCTACATTTACAAAATATTCTACCTTTATCCTCTCTCCTAAGATTATTGGATATATGAAGATATTTTGAACGGGTAGTAGGACGCTCTGAATTCAATGTATGTGTGTGTATGTTCATGCACATGCGTGCGTATATATGTAGTGAAATGATTTGCAAATTTAATGAAGTTGGGTTGATGTTAATTTTTTTTCTCCTTAATCTATATTTTAATCTATTTCCAAAAACTAAATTGTTCTCTATGTGTTGACTAAATATTTATTACATTGATGGTGACAAAATCTTCAAATACGAGTTATCTGTGATTTTAACTTAAGGCCCTGCCTACCCTCTCTGGCGGTGTGTTGAGCTTTCAGCTCTAAAATAGATGGCGTTGCTAACGTTATACAAACTGGTGGATTCCAGCCATCAGGTTGGCAGAATTACTGGTTTGTTTAAACAATTGGGAGACTGGCGACCGGTAATCAGTAAAGGCAGCAAGCAAACTTTTTTCCAAGAATTGAGAGAGATAAGAAGTGTAGTGCCGGACCGTAAAGTGTGTAGGCGACCAAGTTTGACTAAACGTGGGGAGACATAACGTCAAGATACAATCACACTCTCGAGCAGAAAAATTAGCTTATTCATTCCAGTCAGCTAGACGTCCATTAACCTGTAGTACCACTTTTGAATTTAGAACCTTTTTGATGCCAAAGTTTAGTACTAGTTTTGTACCGTTTTGTACCCGTGCCCGTTTTGAGTAATTAGCATTTCAACGTGGTGACTCCAGGTTAATGCTGTTGTACCACTCTTGAATTTTTTTATACCAAAGTTTTGTACTAGTTTTGTACCGTTTTGTACCCGTGCCCGTTTTGAGTAATTAGCATATCAAAGTGGCGACTCAAGGTTAATGCTGTTTTACTACTTTTTAATTTTGAACTTTTTTTGATGCCAAAGTTTGTACCGTTTTGTACCAGAAAGAAAAAGTATTGTACCCGTACCCGTTTGGAGTAATTAGCATATCAAAGTGAGTACTCCACGTACTCGAGGTAAATGCGGTTGTACCCCTTTTGATTTTGAACTTTTTTTGATGCCAAAGTTTTATAATAGTTTTGTACCGTATTGTAACACAAATAAGTTTTGTACCCGTACTCATTTTCAGTAATTAGCATATCAAAGTAGTGACTCCAGGTTAATGCTGTTGTACCACTTTTGAATTTTTTCATGCCAAAGTTTTATACTAGTTCTGTACCGTTTTGTACCACAAAGAGAAAGTTTTGTACCCGTACCCATTTTGAGTAATTAGCATATCAAAGTGTCACGTGACTCCAGGTTAATGCTGTTGTACCACTATTGAAATTTTTTCAAATAAATATCTGGTGAGGGTAGTGATAAATAATAATGTACACTTATTTATCAGAGAAAAATTTATTTAAGGTAAAATTAGATATAACTTATTTTTGAAGATTTTGTCACTAACTAAAATAAATAACCTATACGAGATAGTATGTAGCTTACGATTTTGTCGTACCATTTATTTGAGTTTATTAGTAAGCAGGTAAATTAAAAAATAACTAAAATTTAATGTGCCAAATTTGGCCACTGTGCTTTGGCTAATTTTTAAAATTTAAAGGCTAAGGAGGCAATAACATATTTTAAAAGCGGTTTCATTTCGAAGACTATAACAATTTTGACTATAAATATATCTGTTATTTTTATTACTGATATTACCACGTCATGTTATACGCATATATGATAATCTAATTGGGTGGTAATGAGGAAAGAAGCATTTGAGAAGTTATCTACCAGCATTTTTATTTTGGAAGATGGGGAAACAATTTAGGAAAAACTACCCTCAATAGACTCGACCAGGATTTGCACCCCAAGTGCTCCGCTATCAGAAGGCCAATTTAACACTAGTGACACCTTAGACCACTCAGCCACTGAAGTGGATATCTGTTATTTAAAACGGTGTTTACAGTTTTAAAACATCTATAGGATTTACACAATTTTCCAGAAATAAATGTTTTTGGGAATAATTTTTTATCCTATTGGTAGAGTTTAACTTGAGTAATATCTCCATGGTGTCAGCCTGCAAGCAGGCTATACCAATCGAGAGGCTGCCGTATGTTGGCAAAGATAGGGCCAACATTTTCAAGCTGAGGGTGCCATGTGGTTAGCACAACGAGCCCTCCAGACTTCTATCTCAGTTTTCTAGACTGAAGCGCTACTTATTCATTCAAGTAGCTCCTCATTTGTCCTCACGAGGTTGATTTTGGTTCCGTTTCAGACCCACTGCTTCACAGACACAATTAGGGGCACTGGGGATCGAACTTGGGACTTCAGTATCTGAAGCCAGTAAATCTGACCACTATACAACAGAGGCGGTCGGTTATCAAATACTTACTTACTTACTTTATGGCATAGGGAACACAAAAGTTCATTAACTCTAATGGTTTTAAATATATTTTACTTATCATCGGCTTCATGTCGTGGTCAATATTTCTAAAGTGCTATGACTGAGCACTGAGTGCGTAAATTAATCAGCTCAATAACTTGACTAGTTCGATTCCCTGTTAGGTTGAAATTACTTAGTACTAGCGTGATACGAACTCGGCCAAGGCACAAGAGCTTTTGAACATACAATAAGTGCGTTACAGAGTGTTAGTAACATTTACTTTCAGCTAAGAGCTTTTTTTAAAAAAAAAAATTACTTGAAATATCAGAATAATCGCTACATTGTTATATAGAAGTATTTATTTGTATCTTAATTTTGATATTATTTCTACAGTAAATAAAATAGTATCGCTGCTCATCCATTGTACTTAAATTAGTAGATACAGATAGCCTAAGCGCCAGTAATATGCATACCATTAAAAAAACTTACCCTTTACTACAATAAGTTAAATAATCAATTATATCTTTGATTTTCTTTGTGCGCCCTTTCTTCATAAACTTGTTATTCACAAGGATATAAAATAATATTTTGTAAATACTTCTCCACCTCAAAATTTATACTATCCCTTGGATTTTGTTCGAAAGCAACAAAGGTCACATATTGTTAATTATATAAAAAGTAATCACCGTGGGTACTTATTGTTCGGGATTCGATACATTTCTTCCGAAACGAGCGCACAAACTGCGAGAATGCAACAGGTTCAAATTAAAAGTAATCACATTTAACACGCTAATAAAATAAAATTAACATTTTCACATCTTGACTACCAAAAACTTTGTTCATTAACTTTTTGAAAAATAGCTTATTCCAAAGTCCAATGAGAGTCAAATCCTAGACCGTAAAATAAAAACTAGCATATAAAATTATACTGAGAACGTCTCCAAATTACATTTAGACCAAATTTTATTTAAAATAACTATGTTTGATATTAGCAGGAATGTTTAATTTTATTTATTATAATAGTGGATTAAAAATTCAATGTACAGTAGTTTTCATTTACTTTGAATATTAACACTTATTATTACAATGTGTAGTGCTAAAGAATGAGAAAACTCAAGAAAGAATATAAGATAAGAGTGAAGAATTGTACATGTTTTACTGTCTCAGTTAAATAAGGACTAATGTCATAAAACTTTGTGTATGGAGAAGCATGTGGCTTTTTCTTTGTAAATAATGTATCACTAGAGTAATACTCTCATTGAAGTAAGTAGGGACCAACTATATTTATTCACACAGCAGTTAACACTTTGTGAGTATTTTAGTTACTGAATATATTAAGATGTTTAATTGTTTATATTTAATTACGCAAATTTTCATAATTGGACATTGGCCCTTCTTATCCTAACGTACATGGTATTAATGTTTCTTTGACTCAAGAAGGTCACAGATATTAGTTTAACCTTCCATTGCCGCCTGCATTCCGATACAGCAGGTTAGCCAACGCTTGCAAAACGATACTAGCTTGTAAATGGGTAAAGATCATACTAACGGCACCTATTATCAGCTATGACAACTAGTTTCAGAAGGAAAAGTTGTATTTAAAACCATGTATTTTGACTAGAGAGTCGACTTGGGAGTCGTTAGAGCTCAATATCGTCGTGATTATTGAAGCTAACCCAAATTAAAAAATATGTCTAAAAAGAAAAATAAATTATTCATTAAATAGTATGTTATAAACAAACACTCTAGCTTAATTGTACAAAGAAAATAAATAAATCCATTAATAATTTTTGTTTTCCCATTTAAAATGCATTGGAATGGAAACATTTGAATGAAAATATTTCAATAACTATTTTTAGCATGGTTTGAAAATTCCATAAGAATTATGAAAGTTGCCCAGATATGTTACTAAAATAAATAAAAAACAACAATGTTGAATTATTAAATATATTTTGTTTTAAATTCTTTTGTTTAGAACCGTGCATTTATGGGTAGGCAGGGCCTTAAATAATTTTTTCTCTGATAAATAAGTATACAGTATTATTTATCACTACCCTCCCCAAATATTAATTTAAAAAAAATAGTTCAAGATTTTCTTAAAAAGGTGATTTATAAAGCAATGACCTGAGCTCGTTTCTACTCTGCTTAATAACATGACCCGGCTGCTAGGCCTTGTATCTATGGCCCATAGTTTTTATTGCAAGGAGGCCATCCTTAAATTACGTAAGGCTTTTTTATATGATTTTAGATCCTCCCTCCCTCGCGTTAGTTCCCTCCCACCTCTCTAGCTTACGTAGTTTTTAAAAATTTGGTAAGTCATGTTATTTTAATAATTTAGTTATTTTTAGACATGAGGATTGTTAATATCCCACTTTAGTGGCCACATGGTCTAAGGTGTCACCTTCGCAATAGATTAGTCTGCTGATGACTGGGAGATCGTGGCTCATTCATGATCGGGTGATATTTCCTAAATATTATCTCTCTCTCTCCACGCGAATGTGGGTACACTTCCTCTAAATTGAAACGTATTCATCCCTAACCCAATGGCGTAATTAGTTCATACCTAAACAGGCAGAATAATTAAGGAATTATACCCACATTTGCGTGGGAGAGTATAAGGAAACGATTGAATAAGATCTCCCCAATATACCCTCAGCAGGTATTTGAACCCCCAGACAGAAGCATCAAGCTGGCTAAGAAGGATAGGCTAATTTTTCTGCACGAGAGTATGATTGTATCTTAACGTTTTATCTCCCCACGTTTAGTCCAACTTGGTCGCCTACACTACAGTCCTGCACTACACTTCTTATCTCTTATCAGTTCTAGGAAAAGTTTGCTTTGCGGCCTTTACTGATTACCGGTCTCGGTCAGCCAGCCTCCCAATTGTTTAAACAAACCAGTAATGCTGCCAACCTGATGGCTGGAATCCACCAGTTTGTATAACGTTAGCAAAGCCATTTATTTTCAGAGCAGAAAGCTCAACACACCACCAGGGGGGTAGGCAGAGCCTTAAGGGGGAACTCCCACCAAATATCTAAAATACTTGTACTACTAACCTCCTTAAATCTTATGGTAGTTATTATTTGATAGATTTGTAAATTTTTCTCCTATTAAAATAAAGGTTGTTTGTTACAACAAAAGTTATTTGGTTTCTGTAAATCCAACCATTAAAAAGATATAAAATATTGAACTTCAAAGTTTTGAAATAATTTTTATGATTTTTCTTCCATGATTATGCCCAAAATACCTTTTCAAAAATCTTATGTCTCTGTTTTCAAAAAGATTGTCTCTTTAGCTATTTCCTGAATAATTTATATTTTTTTTAAAAAAATATTAAAGATGTATTTTAATTAATAATTTGAACAAGGGTCGTATTTTAAAAAACTATATATATTAATTAAAAATAAACTTAAGAAAATATGTAAACAATTATTATTTCACCCCCTGCATAATTGAATACCTTTTCACCTGAACAGTTTTCTGAACCAGCACAACAAGTGTTGTATTTTTTAAAAGAGAATATCATTGTTTTTAAATTTGAGTCTACCAGCCGGTTGGTGTGTGTGTCTCGTGAAGCCATTTCCTCCACCACTCAACGACCCGCTAGCTCCCCTCACAGTTCCATGATGGTGTGTTGCAACTGACGTCCCAAACTGGTTTTAAAATAGACATTCTTCAGTGAGAATAGTTTTAATGTTTTTGTTTGTTTTTTTACTATAAAAATGCAATACGTTTTAAGTAATATTATTTTATTTATGAAGTCCATGTGTGAATTTTTTTGTGTGTTGATATATTTGTGATAGTTTCAAACAAATTTATCAAATTTCACTAAGTAAACTAGTTTGAGACTTCTCTGCTATGGGTCCGGTGTTCAATCCTTCACCTCTGACAAGACGTGTATTAATCACAACTTGTGAATGTGTGGAGTGCCAGGCCTCCACAGTGGTTCGGATCCCACGTTAAACTGTAGGTCCTCCATTTGATTTCACAATCACCCTACCATTGCACCATAGCGTAAGTACTATAGTGTTCGAATTAATTGGGACAAAGGGAAAAAAACTATTTTTTCTAAAACCTTAGCTTTTAATCATTACACACCTTAAGTAGACTGATAAATATCTATATTAGTACTAAGTATGTCCTCCTTTAGCAGAAATGACCTCTTCAACACGTCTTGGCATTGACTCCACTAGTGTAGCGCACATGTTCTTGACTTCATAATCATGGAACCACACTTGTATAGCACATTTTATCATATGTTCTGTTGTCGTGCAATTCATCTTAGCTAAGCGATTCTTGAGAATATGCCATAAGTTCTCAATGGGATTTAGGTCTGGTGAATTACCAGGCCAATCAAGCACTTTTATTTTATTTTCCTGCATAAAAGTCTGGACCAATCTCGACGTGTGACAAGAAGCCAAGTCATGTTGAAATGTTCCATCAAATGTTTTCATGAATGAAACAATCCTACTGCGTAATATTTATATGTATTTGACAGAATTCATCATGCCTTTAAGAGGAACTAAGCGTCCAGTGCCATTTGTTGTGAAAAAACCCCAAAACATTTGTTTAGAAGGGTGTTTTACAGTCTGTTGGATATGTTCTAGTCGCAGAGTTTCACCTTCACTCCGTCTAACTACACTTGATTTGTATCCATGCATAAATAAATGTGTTTCATCAATGAAAAGCACCTTCTTCCAGTTGTTAACAGTCCATGATCGGTATTTTTTGGCCCATGCTAAACGTTTTTTCATCATTTTCTGAGTTAGAAATGGTTTTTTCATCGGTCTTGTTGCCTTACGACCAACTTCCAGAAGCCTTTTCCGTACAGTTGAGGTACTCACTTCAACACCATAATCCAATAAATCCCTTTGAAGGTCTGTACTTGTCTTTCTTGGATTTATTTTGCTATTTCTTATTAGAATTTTCTCAGTTCTTGGAGTAGTTTTCCGTTTGCGCCCACATTTTCCTTTTCTTTTTGGAGATGATGATCCGGAATCTTGAAATGTTCTTAAAATTCTTGAAACACTTGATTTGCCCACACCAATAGCTGTAGCTATATCTCTCACGGTCATATAAGTGTGTTCATTAAGAGCGATTATTTTAGAACGCTTCCTCGAAGTAATATCCATCTTTGAACAAGCAAAAGTAACACGTGATACACGGAACGCAAAATTATAACCACCAGCTGCCACACTGAAAGTCTCACAACTGAACTACTGATACACTAAAACCAGTCAAACAAGTAAATTACAGTCAAGGTCGATCCGTCACACTGCCTCTAGGCAGATATAACCGGTTTCAGGCGGTTCGGGATATCACTGGTAATCACATATCAACTTGGACAAGGAAAACATGTTTGTCCCAATTAATTCGAACAGTATAGTAGGTATAACCGAACGGGTGCTAATAATAATAATATAATTAAAACAGTGTCCATGGGGAACAAAATACCACCACCCTATAAAGTACAAAACTCCAAACAAATAAATGAAATAGCTATTCCTCGGTAAGTGTTAGAATTTAAATTGTATCTATATCGAATATGAAACAGGTATTTAGATTAGCTAACAATGTATACATCTTCACTCCTAATAGTTTAATAATAGTAATAATAAACACATATTTTCTCATTTATATCTTTTCATTAAAAATATTAATAGTTTATTTAATGCAACGTAGGAACTAAAACTATTAAGTTCGTAAGAAAATGTTTTTATAAATCACAACACTAATAAATATTTTAAAGAGATATTTTATCGAACAATAATTATTCAATATATCTGAATCGTTGGGTGCGCGAGGTAAGTTTCAGGATCATACTTGATTTGCTCGTAGCTGGAAGTTCTGGGTTCAAATCTCAGTCACGTGGAACGAGGGCTGTTTTTCCCTAAGTGTTTATCCACACTTCCTTCACGCAAATGCGGATACGCTTACTTTAATATATATTTTCCTTAGCTCTATTCCGTTATCATAATTAAAATGTGAATATAACAGATGAATAGTAGCAGGGCCGGATTAATGATAATAACTTGTTTGGTATTAAACGTATTTATTTGATTATTTGAATTTTTATTGCGTGGGTAAGGAACTGGTCCAACAACTAGTTTTATTTATTTGTTGTATTTAACGTGCGCTTTCTGAACCAAATTATTATATCAGCACACGAGAATATCTATAAGTGAGATAGAAAGGGCCTAACAATTTTGCCGGGAAAGGTATTTTCACAAACCTTACATGGTTATCTTACATACCACAATCAACATGGGACCAATGGCTTTACTTTCCCTCCAAAAGAAGTTATGCTATGAATTGTTATCACTCGAAAGAAATCCTTTGACCCCGACGGGGTTTTAACCCACGAACACCTGGTCTTGAGGCGAGCACTTTACTCAAAGACCAGTGAAGTCGACCAAACTGCTAGCATTATTATATGATTGAATGCTTAAGTATGACGATAGCGCTACAATCACAAAACCAAATAGAATAGGAATAAAAATCTCAACTAAAATCATTCATGGCGGCACTAGTGAACACGTAAACTAAATACAAGTCTCATTTAGTCTAGCCTACTGTCAACGGGGAGATTGGGGTTCAAGTCGCAGCCGGTCATTCTCGAAATATTTTTTCTAAATGTTATTATTTTATATCTATATGAAAATACAGGTACATTTCACCTACATTCTACCTTCATCACCCCTACCCTATTAACGGGAGTAAATTTGTATAGCCCTAACGGTTAGTAAGGAAATGAGCTTAAAACTAAAGTCGAAGAACGTCAAGCAGGACCTTATCTAGGGTGCTGTGCTCATTATAGGAGCCAGGGAAATCCTTACTAAAATGCCAAATAGCTATTTGTGCTAACTTTTATGCATTTTTTTAATCTGAATATTGTTTTTCTAATTAAAAAAACTTTACACGAATCAACAAATTGAGGAGCTTTGAGAGTAAAATCACCACTCCTCTTTTGATTAGAAAATATATAATGTCAATAGATATATTGTGTTTGTTTATTTCTAAGAGAATTTTTAATATTTTATTCCTATAAACTCATTAGGTAAATAAAAATATTTATGGTTATTAAAAAAAGTAAACTAAATATTAGGGACAATGTTAAAGGGTGTTCAATAAAGTGAAGAACATTTTTTAAAAAACGGCTGTTTCCATAAGCTACGGAATTTTTTTTAAATAGTATATTGACTTAGTGTTAACATTTATTACTAATTCCCTTTTTAATTTATTGTTTTACAAACTTGTGTGCATTTTATGTATTTGAAATATCAATTTTGTGTTGACAACTACAAATATGTTTTATGTTACATACTGTTTTTGGTTTGACAAATGCTGTGCATTTTTATTAATTTATTTTAAACAAATATTATTTAAGCAATTTTTTTTTTTGCCACTACATGAACGTCATTGTTCAACGCTCGATTTATTTATCTGACCATAACAGATAGCTAGACATTCTTTTGTGTCTAAATATTATATTGTGTTTACTGGGGAGGGGGCTAGAGAAGAGACTTATTTCAAATAATGGTTTAGGGTGGAATCATCTCACATGTATAATTTACTAGCAGGCTGATCCATTCTTTGTATTATATCAAACTATTCAAATTAGGACGTTCAACATCCGGCTGCTAGCATTTATATAATTCCTCCTTGCACAATACCAAGCTAACTATGGCAATCATAATTTAAATTTTACGCTCAGCGTTCACTCTTAAATTTTAAATTTTAACACTTCTTATTTTCTGGAGTAGTCCTTCTACCTTTTCCCCAAATTTCAATTTTCTACCGGAGTTAAAACGTCTTTCTTATTTTGACTCCCTCCTCCAAGTCCTGGAGCCCAATTTTGAAATTCCTCATTTTGTAAATTTTCCTTGTTAAATGAGGTGGTCCTTCTAAAGATCTTCAAAATTTCAATTTTTCATCCTATTTCGAAGGGGCTTAGATTTTTCTGAACACACACCTAAACTCACTTTTGTTTTTATATATTACTAGCATGAAGTACAGCTTTGCCCGGAAGAATAGTTTAGGGTAACTAAAAAGATTAAAAATGGTAAAAATTAACTCAAATTAATTTTTAAGGGTTATGTAATAAGTTGAAAATATGGTTTAAGTATATAAAAGGAGTACTAAGGGAAAAGTGACGGACAGACAGACGGCATTGCGGAAATCATGTTTTTGGTTTCAGGGGGTCATGAAACGTTGACATTTATCGAAATTTCAAATTAGATTTTTTTGACAATTACAATACTAGTAGATATAGATCATTCTTTGTATTTATTTTTGTTATTTTTAAACAGTAAATAAGGTAGTTTTAATTCAATATTTATCTGGCTATGGCCTGCATACAATATATAGAGTCTAGTATGAATTTGCTTTTTTTAAATAGGAAATTCAGGGGTTATTTTAATGTGTAGAGCTTTATCCCTTTTGAAATATAAATCGTAAACCTGGTTTTAAAAGGTATCTTATGCACTCGACACATCATTAATGCTTTTAATTTAACAATCACATAATTAATGTATTTATTAAACTAGTATTGAGTCTTGGGGGAGACCAATTCCCAGTTTTCCCTCTATTGGATGTGCCACTGACCTATATATACATATATTGGGTTATATATATATATATATATATATATATATATATATATATATATATATACACACACGAGTATATAATACCCAAGGAAGAACAAACAAATAAATTCTATATTAGTCCTTTTTTGGTGGTATAGCTTCAATTTGAGGAAACACTCAAATTTTCTATGTTAATAGGCTGTCATTTATAAATTATCAGAACTACATTATATCTATTAAAATAACTGATTTTTTTTTGCTTAGAAACATTTTTGACAGTATTTTATTTTGTGATAAATTAATGGAAAACTATTACTTTATAAACATTTTCACGTAAATTAAAATGTATAGTACTACACAATCTTGCATACTTTCTCATTCAGTAACTAACCATGAATTGGTTTACTTCCATTGTATGTTACAATTAGGAAACAAATTTTCATAATTTGTCATCAGTAACCCATAAGGGAATGTCTGTGCGGTGCACTGTACCATTTATTTATTTTTTCAAAGCTCTAAACACTTTAAGCAAGATTGATCCTGCTAATTTTAAAGTATGGTGTTGCGAGTAAAGACATGCCTACTTTGATGAGTTTTGTTTAAATCTTTATATTAATTGTATAAAGCCGAAAATGACCGAAATCTATTGAGTATATACATTAATTTGGACACCCTTCACTTATAAATTGTGGACAGGAGGAAGATCACAAACCAAACACGTTTGTGTCCTTGTATATGTGTGCGTATGTGTTCAAATATCATACACACACACAAGTACGATTCTAGAATTGTTATTTTTAATTGTTTAACTTTTTAGAAATTCAAACCGTTCTATTCTCAATGAATAGTTCTTAGCTCAGGCTTGAAAAACTCCGGGATATTTAAAAAAGAAGTTGGGCTATATTAGGTTTTATTGGGTTTGTTGTGGGGTTATTAAAGATCTTATGTATGTTATCTGATTAAACCAATCATTCTAACATATTAATTAGTGCCTAGACTGTTACTTTACAAAAACAAAATAACGTCCACGCCTAACAATAATATTATATTTTATAAATAATTTTTTTTAAGGAATTAAAACAATATACATTAACAAAATTCAAAATAAGACTTTCATGCAATCATGTTAGTAAAATTTGGTTCTTACAAAAGAAAGTTTTAAATTTAAATTGTATGTGTATTTATTAAAATATTCAATAACATTAGTTTGATCTAGTCCTGTGTTAGTATTTTTAATTCCGTTTCCAATCTATCTACATTTTTATTTAAAGTAATTAATCATATTTTAAATATTAAAAGGAAAATAGACTAACTACTTTAAAAAAAATAGACAATTGCTTTGTATTCAAAATATAATAAGTTTTTTGTTTTTTAAGTGGGTATTTTTAATGAAACCCATGTGGGTTTTTTTGGGGGGCTGGATAGAATTGTAACAACCCTGTCTTAGCTAACTCTACTTGCTTTAATTATATGCAATTGTAACAAAGAGCTATTGCATCCATATTATTTACCTTTACATTTTTATCATTGTTGTTAACTTATATTGTTGACGTGACTATATAAAATTTATTTAATTTTATTATAAAACCACTTTTTCAATTACACTTTTACATACCATTGTTTGATACTTGGAAACAATAGGAAACCCCAAAAACAACATTACTCAATCATTTAAGGAAATCTTATATTGTTATATTTCATTTCAACATTAGTTAATCACTAACTTCTAATACTTAATTTAAGTAATTTTAAAGATTAGACACTTTACAAAGATTTTTGTTTATTAATAAATAAATAAATGTTTAGTTTGTCATTGGTTTTATTTATAGTTCTTTCCCTAACGCTAAATAACTGGACTTTGTAAATACAATGGGAATTAAACACACATGGAAATGTATTAACTTTTTCACAATTGTTTTGTAAGTATTGTAAAATTTTACTTAATATAATTTATATTTTTATTGTCTTTAGGTTGAGTATACTATAATTTTTATCGTTAGAAGAGTAAATGACTGTCACAAACGTTAGTAAAACTACATTTATTTATTCATATCTCAAGTAATGTAATTTACATCTTTAACTTTCGATATATATTATAAATAGGCCTACCTTTAAAATAATAATTAAGTAAAATGCCATCAACTTTGACCACCATTTTTTGTTATGTATTTATTTGTATTTTCTAAACCTGTTCTTCCTACAAGAATTAGAGTATACATGGCCAAACGCATTGGGGGTGGTTTTCACCTTTATAGTTATCACATTTCTTTTTTTTTACATCCTTGTCAGAAGAATGTTGGTGCATTTCCAATAAACAATCATTCTTAATTTTAAATTATTATAAGTAAAATCCTTGTATATAATGTTGATGTAAAAATAAATTATTTTTATCCAAAGTAGTTTTAATTTGGTCTATTATGAATTATTATTAAAACAATTTAAAAGATTTACCCACATTTTAATTTATTTGACCTTTTATTTTAACGATTAACTTTCAATTAGAATTAGTTATTGTATTAATTAATGCAGAATATCAATGTTTTAGGCCTACACCTTAAATAGAAATACAAATCTAATATACTATTATTGATAGTTAATAATATACTATAATATAAATTTGTACACACTGAAAGAATATTGAATGAAAACTACTACAGCTATGTATAATTTTGAGATAGAACCCAAACCCGGCCTTCCAAACATTAGCCGAGAAAAAGAGAAGAAACCGATCCTCTACTTTCTTTGTCTCGGAATCTATTTTTGGAAAGAATGTATACCTGCTAGTCAGTCAACCCTACAGGCGACGAAATGTCTAGCTGTACACAAGCGGGGGAAATGGAATTGAAGTTCTCTACACGCACGAAACGTAGCGGATTTGAAACAAAATACAAGGTATGGGGGTTCCCTCTTAATATTTTTAGCACCGCGCCTTACTACCCGTTCGGGTTATACGCTTTAAGTACTAATTACGCTAATGGTTTAGGAATTGGGATGGATTTAATTAGAGGAAGTGAACCCGCATTTTCGTGGAGGTAGAGTGGAAAACCATTTAGGAATAACCACCCCCAGTTCACCCGACCGAGATTCGAACTTCGATCTCCTCGTCCTCAGCAATCGAGCTAAACACGACAAGCGCGTTAGCCAACTACGCCACGGAGGCGGGTGGGTTCCCTCTTAAGGTGGGATGGAAGGGCTGAATAAAGCGCAAAAATATTGCCTATTTCTGGCACAGTTTTCGGGATTATGAAACATCGCAGAAGTGTGGGGTATTTTTTATCTTGTAAATCAAATAAAGTTCTATGTTTGTATTGGAAGATATTTGAATATATCTTAGTAATTAATTTAGTAAATTGATTCAAAGTTGGCACTTTTTCCCTTGTGAGTAGGATCAAATTTCTTCCTATACAAACACAGAGCTTAAGCTAAAATAAAGGTACGTATTTTTTTCCAATTTATAAACATTATGGAACTATCGTAATTAATGATAGAAAATTGTATAAAATAGTTCAGCGATGTCCTGCTAGGATCTCTACGATCGAATACTTACCCCCACCATACACACCTTTCACCTCATCCCTCAGATTTTGTCAACAACTATCTTTCTTTGACCTTGACAGGTACTATTCACGATGCAGGTAGAAACAGATTAACACCCCCTCTACCTTCTCCCTCCGCCCCTCAGGCCATCTTAATATATCTCGGCCTGGGCACACTTGAGACAAAATAAAATTGGTATTTTCTTACACATCTCGCCTTGTTTGTTTTGAATGGAAGCTTTCAACTCTGAATAAGAGTACATGGCATCAAGTTTAAAATATAAATGTAGAGTAAACAATCATTTACACGCACTTTCAAATAATGTTAGTCGTAGTGGTTTTATTTAAACTTTCAAATATTTAATTAGTATAATTATATCGTCGCATAGACTGTTTTAATAAAATTGTTTATATTTAAAAATATATAACACTAGTGTTGAATATGAAAAAATACTCATTATTTTCAACGCAATAAAAACCATTATAGGTCTACTAAAATAAAAAAGATATTTTTCATTTATGTATGTGCTTTTTTATAAATCATAACAAGTGGTGAAATATTTATTTGACAAAAAATTGTTATAATCCATTACAACCATGACTGAAGAAAATTCAACTTCAATCCAGAAATATACTTTATCAGCTAAACAAAGCAAACATTCGTCTCGCTTCACTGTTAAAAAATTAAAACGTTTAAAACTATCAAGAAAACCGAAGAAAAGACGATTACCGGACCAAATTGGAGAGTACTGGAGAAATAAATAGAAGTAATGATTTTATGTTATTGTTGGAAAATGTGTCATATAATCTAGAATGAATTTGATGACTTAACTTTTTATTCCATCGAACCCGCCTCTGTGGCTGAGTGGTCAAACGCGTCAGTCTCGTGTTAGACTTAGCTGCCGAGGACGGGGAGAGCGAGGTTCGAATCTCACTCGGGTGAATTGAGGGGGGTTTTTCCTAAATGGTTTTCCACTCTCCCTCCACGAAAAAGCGGGTTCACTTCCTATAATATCATCCTACCACATCCTTAACCCACTAGAGTAATTATTACTTGAGCGTATAGCCCGAACGAGTAGTAAGACGTGGTGCTAAAAAAAATACTTCATCGAGATCACTCGGAGAGAAAGTACCGATTGTTATAGTAAAAAAAATTGAACTTGAAATTTTGATGAATGTCGACGTTTCATGACCCCCGAATCCGAAAAAGTGTTTTTAGCAATGCCGTCTGTCTGTGTGTGTGTGTCTGTCTGTCTGTTACTGGGGCTAGAGCCGAAACCTTTTTACCGATAGGACTGAAACTTCGTATATAAGATTTTCATAAGGTTTTACAGAGGGGTTTTTGTAATGAGTTATCTACCTCTAAAATTAAGGGTAGTTTACTGAAGGAATAAACAACAAAAAGTAGATTTTCTCTAAATTGGCTCTAACGATTTTCATAAAAAATTGTCTTCCTCGGTGGTCTAGTAGTTAGCATGCTCGCTTCTGGACCCAAGGTTCACGGGTTCAATTCCGTCCGAGGGCGATGGATTTTTAGGATGGTAAAATCCGTAGCATGCCTTCCTTCGGAAGGGAAGTAAAGCCGTGGGTCCCGTGTCGTTGTTTCCGACACGTTAAAGAACCCAACACCCTGATAGAGAGGGTCACTTGGCTAAATTATATCGGCCTTTTCACGCTTACGTAGAAATGACATTATATGACCTGTATTTTTGTCGGTAATAATTCAATAATAATAATATTACATTAACAGTTTAAAAATACAATATACATAAATTCGTAAATGGAAACTGAACCTGTGAATTGTGATACCGTAATATGTTTTTAGAAATGGTTAAAATCATTGTAGCCTACATGAAGTTTGGAAGTGGGTACAGTAATTGAAATTATTATTGTATGTAGGTAAACACTAAGTATTGTATAAGAAAGAGGTGATTATCATATGCCCCCACCCCCATAAACTGCAAATCCTGGCTGTGAAGAAGAATGTGTAAACACAGACCTGTTAACCAGTGGCGTACACAGTGGCAGAGGGAAGGCCGAGGATCCGATTTTGGTTCAAATTAGTTTAACATTTGCATTCTTTGAAATCAACATTTATCCCGGGGGGTCACCAATTTTTAGGTGGCATCGCTGATTCTCTATCTTTCTTATCTCTTACTTCACATACAAATTTCCAAATATTACAGTAATTGAAATGTATAATTGTGCAATTATGAACATTATTATGTAAAAAGCTTCCCCATCCTAAAACTATTGGTTCTTCTATGTCCCCTCCCATCCCTCATTATTTATTTGTTGGGGCGTCATTTTAAAATTAAATGCTTTTGGACTATAATTAATTTGGTTTCTGTTCTGTTTTGAGAACCATTTTGAAATTTTCAATTTCTCTAATTTTTTGATTATATGGATGGGTTATTCTACATAGAAATACTTGCCAAATTTTAATCTATTATAACTTTTCATATTTTGGTTTCTGTTTTTTAGCAATTCCTCATATCCCTCCGATTTACTCAAGTCCCATTTTGAAATTTACCATTTTTATACTTTTCTGAAGTGACCTGGTGGTCTAGGGTTAAGACATTGGACCTCAGTGCTGGGGGTTCGGGGCTCAATTACCGCCCCCAGCACAGAGTTATCTAATTGCCAAACTCTTACTTCACCTCTGACAAAATGTGTATTATTCACAATTAGTGTATGGGAGGAATGACAGGCCTCCCCCGTGGTTCGGATTCCACGTTAAACTGTAGGTCCTTCATTTCATCTCATAATCACCCTATCCTTACACATTAGCGTAAGTGCGTATAGCCCGAACGTGTAGTAAGACGCGATGCTAATAATAAATAATAATAATATACTTTTCTGTTATATGGGGTGACCCCTCAACCTGCTTTCCAAAATCCAGATTTCCAGCTTTTCAGCTCATCGATATAGAACATGTGATTTCCGGGCCCTTTTATGCCCCTTTAGAGGAAGTAATTTGAAAGAAACTTTAAAAACTTCTAATCCAATTCTAAAAAGGAAACTCCCTTGTAAATTTCAAGGCTCTATGTCCACTGGCTTAAAAGATACAGCAGTGAATTTTGAAAACATTAGACCCCTTTATGCGTTTCATCACCTTGGATTTCGAATGTTTTTAAAAAAAACGTCTTAACCCATGTCTAAGGCTTTAAACGAACCTTCATGCATAATTCCATGTCCAGGGATTGTGGAGATATATGGTGCTGAGAGAGTGGGTGGGTTTTTCCTATAGAGAGATAGTTGTTATCATAATAGTTTTTGTATATTTGCTATGGGCACCCTGGAATTAGTCGGAACTTTTTCTCTTAATTCGATTTCAGGGTGCCCATATCAAATATCCAAAAACTATTATTATAACTATGTAGAAAATGAAACTTGTACTGGAGCAATATATTATTTATTTAAAATAAAAATATAATTGATGCAAAAACTAAAAAAATATTGCCCGTGGTCCTTTTTATACCACCTTTTAAGAGGTCGAATCCCCTTCGAATTATTTTTATGTTCTCCTCTCCTACCCCCAACCCCTCTTCCTCGTTACACCGAACAATCAGCCCCCACTTCACACAGAAATATTTTATTGTGATATAAAAATGATAGAATTAAATCGGTTTTCCGGAAACTTACTAAAAATAAAGTTCTTCTGGAACCCTACAGTAGAACACAATGCTGAGACAAAATCTTACTAAGTGAAAGCGGGCATTTTTCAAAAGAGAAATATAGTAATTTTTGTGTGCATGAATATTCCAACTTTAGTGCCTTCAATCAAATAAAGGGTACGGGGCACCGCACAGACTTTCTCGCTTTTTTTTTACCTACAAAATTATGCAATCTGCTAGTAACTCGGAAACTGGGAGCTAATCTTCGTTAGCTTGCAAAGTATAGGGCATAAGATAGGTCCATAGCATAGTCCATCAAGGTAAGACTCACCTTTCAGAATAAACGGAGTGTGCCTTCCATATTCAAATGTAGCAACATTAAATTTCTCCAAAGAGCATACATTAAATAATGGTAACTGTTACAAAAATATGTTTATTCTGTACCTAAGTCATCTTGAACAAGATCGAAAAGCTTTATTTTAAAAACATATTTGCCTATAACTGGAAAAATAAAGGTTTTATAAAATATTATTTCAAATAAAAGTATTTTTATCTTTAGTAGTGCTACAACTTTACAATGATATGTTATTTCGTATCTCAAATATTACAGGATATATAATCAAAACTGGAGATATCGTCATCATTAAAGTACCCCTTAAAGTTATATGGCCGGAAAAGCAAAATTTGCCATTTTGTAGGGAATATTAATCTGTGGTTGTATATGAATTTTAATTAAAATCGTTATAGCCGTTTATGAGAAAATGAACCTTTTCACATTCCACCCTTATTTTTAAGGGTATATTGGTAGTTCAATTATAAGATAAGACAAACAAATTAAGCGGACCCGGAATGCCCTATCCAACCCATTGTAATGTAATTGATTTGCCCCTGAAAAGTATGTGAAAGCATTGACAAGAATATCGTCCTAATTTTATAAACATATCTTATTTCATTTAAATTATGTAGTATATTAAATGGCGCTTAAAGCACTTCTTCTTCTAAGAAGGCAAAAGCCACTGATCAGTGACGTCACGCACGTGACACCAGCCAAGTCAGTTTGACAATATATATTTTTCAAATAATAACTTCCTCTTCTCGATGGTTCGAAGAGAGATTTTAAAATGTAACTTGAGTCTTTTTCCGGCTCTCGAAGCTTCGAGTAGCACAGAGATGTTTTTGTCTTGTATTTTGTTTTTCTAAACTAAACCTTCTCGAAGCTTCCATGACCGAGGAATATATACAAGGGATGGTGCAACATAAAGTCAGTGTTCAGTTGGGAGTGTACAGTTGGCAGTTGGTGTCCAGAACTCACTTGGCGTCTAGCAACACCTGTCCGCGCTAGCCCGCGTATAGTTCGAGATGATCTATTTTCGCATTAATTAAACTGATTCAGAAAAATAAAAAACATGTCAAAATGAAAAGTGTATTAACTATAATTCGTCAATAGGCACCCATCGCGGTAACGTAAATCCAGAACGTTACAAATGGGCTTCCCAACTTAGGGGCACGAATTATCTCCCCGAGATACAGCACGAATTACCTCCCCGAGATACAGCACAATATACCTCCCCGAGATACAGCACGAGATACAGCACGAATTACCTCCCCGAGATACAGCACAATATACCTCCCCGAGATACAGCACGAGATACAACACGAATTATCTCCCGAGATCGCCACGAAATACCTCCCCGAGGTAAGCAGTAGAGGACAACGCCGAAGACCGAGATAAGCAGCAGAGCAACGCCGAGGACCGAGACAAGCAAGAAGCAACACCGAGGACCGAGATAAGCAGGAAGCAGCACCGAGATAAAGCAGGAAGCAACGCCGAGGACCAAGATAAGCAGTAAGCAGCGTCGAGGACCGAGAGAAGCAGCTTACCATCACCAAAGGAGACAAGGGGTGGAGACGAGTCTAAAGAAGATATCACAGATAAGTCATCAACAGAAACTTAAATTAAATAGTGAAAAATATATTTATGTCATTTGTGCATTTTGGGGGTGGAACAGTATTAATTTTTTTGTGATTTAAATTAAGGGAATAATTAAAATATGGCAGATTCAAATGATAACAGTGACGCTAGTAGCTATTCTGAAGAGGTAGCTGAAAATAGACCTAGGAATCAGTTAGGTCTAGAACAATCAGATGAGGAAATAAGGGAAAGTGAACAGGACAATGGAGAGTCATTTGCAGAGGGAGAGAGAGAAGGAGATAGGACAGAAAAAGAAAGAAATGTTATAGTAGATGAGGAAGAAAGAGAAAAGAATAGGGAACAAAATATGGAGCAACCCATAGTAGACTTAACCCAAATTATGAAAATGTTACAGCAAATGGCAGAGGATAGTAAAAAAGCTAGCCAGGAAACTAAACAAGAAATAATAGATGCAACTAATAAAAAAATAGATAAAAGTAGCCAGGAAACTAAACAGGAAATAGATACATGTAGACACGAAATTAATCAAATAATATATGCAAATACCCAGGCAATTTATCAGAAAATAGATACAAATCAGACTAAACTTGAACAAATCAATAAAGAACTAAGTGCTAAAATAGAGTTAAGTAAGGAGGTTTGTGATCAGAGATTTGGTTATGTAGAGCAAAAAATAGACCAATTAGAGACAGTTCATCAAAACTTAGCAGTACAGCTAAATAAGGTAGACACCAAAGTGATAGAACAGGAAAAAGTAAAACAGATTTTGATTGAAAAGCATGAAAACCTAAGGAAAGGACAGTTCAAGTTAATGGAACAGATTTCAGCTAATAAAAATAAAATAGAAACAATAGAACTAGAATCAGTGAAAGGGTTAAAGGAAGTAGAAATTAAAGTTGGGAATCTGGACCTTCAGGTAGAACGCAATGAAAAGGAAATAAATGAGGTAAAATCAGTACTTGATTCTCAGCAAGACACAAATAAAATTTTAATAAAAGAACAGATAGATGGGATCGTAAATAAGGCAGTAGAAAAACTAGATAAAAAACTTACCGATTTTGTGGTTGAAAATCAAACAAATCTAGGGGAATCTAGTAACTTACACGATACTACCAACTTATTTGCTAAGGGACTAATAGAAACGTCATTAGCACTTATTCCAAAATTTAAAGGAAAGAGAGGAAACATTTCAGCAGTACAATATATAATTAAAGTAGAAAGAGTATTTAAAGGAGAAAGAATAAACGAAAAAGTCAAAATAGAGATATTTTTATCAGGCCTAGAAGATGAGGCGAAATCCTGGACAGATAGTATAGAGAGTGAATGGGAGACATATGAGCAGGCTAGGGAAATATTTTTGGAAAAATATTGGTCTCAAAATAAGCAGGATGATTTTCTACAATTAATTTTTAATGGAAAATATAACGACAAGGATGGTACTATGAGTGAATATTTCAATAAATTTGTAACACAGGCGAAATATTTGCGATACCCAGTAGTAGAGGATAGATTGATAGGTCTTCTAATGAATCATTTTCCAACTCCAGTACAAGACGTTCTCATTAGTATAAATAAACAGAACATCAAAGAAGTAGAGAGAGTATTAATGGCATTTGACGATAGATATCAAAGAAACAAAGAAATCAATGAGCAAACAAACAGATATAATATTGATAGGCATAGGCAATCAACAAACCCTCAATTCAAAGAAATTAATAATGGACAAGATAGGCAGAGATATCAAAATAATTATCCAATACCAGAGCAAAATAGAAAATATCCTCATCCTAGAATAGAATATCGACAGGATAGGAACCAAGGACCTTCGAGGCAAATAAATTCGAGTGATCGACAAATTAATAGAAATAACAATACAGGTAACCCCAGATTCACAACCAATCAAGTACATCACCCTCCAAATTTTAATTATGTACCACCATTTTCAGGGACATCAAATTTGAATGAGTACGACTCACAAAAAATATTTGATCCAGGAGGCAATTAAATAAACTTTAAATTTCGGATTATATAAATGTAAAAAATTAGCAGTTTAACTAAAGATTTAAATTTTAAATAAGTAAAATAAGGGTAACTATAATCATTTAGTCGTAGTAAGAAAAGTTTAAAATAGAAATTTAAGTAAATTTAAAAGGTACAAATTCAGAGAAATAAAAGTAATATTTCCTGTGCAAGAGAAGGTTGTGCGTATTTGTAAAAATTGTAAAGTAAACAAATATAAGTAGCAACAAGCAAGGTTAGAAATAGATCACCAAACTAAATTACATCTTGCAGTAAAAAGATTAAAAGATACAGCAGAGAAACGAACCCGGTACCATGATAAAAAGATTCTTAAACCTATTGAATACGCAAATGGCCAGTTAGTTCTTGTAAAAAATCATCAGTTATCATCAGCTTTGAATAAGGAAGTAAAAAAGTTCTTTTTACTATATGAAGGACCATATCAGGTAAAACATCAAATAGGTCAAAATGTATACTTAATTCAAGACCCTGAGACTCTTAAGATTAGAGGTGTTTTTAATGTCACAGAATTAAAACCCTATCATAGCAAGACAGATATCTAAACATTTTTCAGCTACATTAATTATAAAGGATAGGAACAGGATTTTATTTACATAATTAAATAATAAAATGACTATGCAAGAGTTCGAACCTGGACCTGTAGCACAAAAACTAACAAGATGAGAGAGATACTAAAAGGGCTTTTTATTTCCTAGGAAATACGCAGTGGTTAAAATATACTTATATATTGTGCCACAAAACAAGCAACTGTAAACACCAACTCTGCAACTGCGTGTCATTTTGAAGTGAGTAAGGAGGGTGACACACCTCAAAATATAAATTGTAAAGAAACCATAAACGACCAAACATGAAAAGTGAGACTAATCTTTTAGTTTCTGAAAAGGAAGTTAAACCTTCTTTTGTAAAAATTGAGAGGGTTGTAAAACAAATTCTATACATTCATTCCTACGTCGCACTTAATACAGGTGGTCGGTCATCTATTGTCATTCCTACATCGCAAAGCTAAGACGACAACACAAACTGACTTTGGCCAGGAAAGATAAAATCACTTATTTTTATTTTTTTTAGTTCAATAAGTCAGAGTCAAACCCGGTACATTAAGTATAAAATCTATAAGTATAAAAATATAAATTCTTATCAATTTAGATTAATAACATTTGGACTTAGCATAATTTTAGAAAGTTGTATAAATCAAAATAGGAGAACAGATAAGGAGGGGGCATGGACCCTTAGAAGCATGCAAGGGATAACATCGGATAGAAGGATAGGTGAGGGCTTGGATAAGTTTGTCAGCTGGAGGTGCGTGGAACCCTTAAAACACGCGAGGAGAGATTAGGATCTAAGTATATTATAAGAGTAGGTCATAATTTTTGTTAATTGTAAACTATTGTTTAGGTAATAATTTGAGTAAAAATTAGGCTAACAGGGCAATTTTGAGTTTAAAAAATTTATATAATTTCACTTTAAGAAAGAAAATTAGGAAGTTTTATTAATTAATAGACAATCTTGGAAATCTGAATAAATATATTATTTCATCAATGATGGATTTTTTATAATCAAGTTGAGGATTTTAATATTTAGGTGGGGGGTCATTTTAAATTTAATTGATTAAATTTTATTGAGTTTAAGAAGATATTGATTAAGATAGTAACGAAATCACAGAGTAAGCTAATGAGCTGAAGAGTAAGATCTAAGATATCTAGAGAGATTAATTTAGATATGCACTTGAGTGCTTATTACAGTATGTTAAGGTGAGTGGAAATAAGAGGCGAGTAGTCTTGTTTAAAAGCATTTTTTTCAGATAGTGGAGTTGAGGTCTTTTCATTGAGGTATATAGGTTTAGAAAGTGGAGTTGAGGTTTTTTCAGATATGGTCTTAGCTATGGGCAAGCCATGATCTAGATTAATTAATCGTCGTTATGAGTTTAAGGATAGCCCGAGGGCATCTAGCAGCGTTGAGGAGATTAGGTTTATTGAGTGAGGAAGTTGAGGTTTATTGAGTAAGGTGTATTAAGCCATGATGAATAATTTCATTTTTTTTTATAAGTGGTGAGTCAAAAGGATCACCAAGTTCAGGTAGCAGGTATTCACAAACATAGAGTTAGCACAACGCAACAAAGAGTCAGATATAATAAATGAGGCAGAAGCCTAAGCTTTCCACTATATAATATGCGATAAATATCCAATGGTTAATTCTGGATTAAAATTTAAAGATATTGAGGAGATTGTGAAGAAGTTTAAAAGGGTATTCTGTGATTACGTAATGTAATAATGCTAATGTATTAACAAGGATGAGAGCTAATTAGGGTGTTAGACCTAATTAAGCTACTACAGATTTTATTATAATTTCATTTTTTAAACGCCTAAGGCAAATAGGCAATAGTCAAAAGATTGTAATCAATTGAGAAAGATGCAGTTAAAGATTTTTTCAGTAATGAGAAATTCATTATTCAATTAAGAAGGGGAAAAAATAATTTTAAATATTTTATGATTCCAAGATTATCGTCTATATATTTCAAGTATTTTAAATTTGTTTTGAGGTTAGGTATTCTCATAAATAAAGATTTTGGTAAGGTGATTCAGATGTTCTGTTATTATCCTTTCTCTGTCCGAAACAATGTAATTATATTATCTTTTAAGTAATTAAGTTTATTTTGTGAATTATCCTTTTTTGTGTTTTTAAGCTAATTATTCAGTAAATGTATTTCAAGTGATGGCTCTTATAGCGAATTTGGCAGTCAGGCTTTTTTAAGGGTATGTGTAGCATTAAGAGTGTTTGTTAAGTATGTTAAAATAATAGTAAAAGTGGATCCGTGAAGGATCGTCATCGTAATACTAATAATTAAAGGTGGATCCGTGAAGGATCATTGAAATGAATAAAAAGTGCAACGAAGTGTTTAAACCAATAAATGATTAAAAGACACTTTGATTAGTGACAATTATATTCAATTTTTTTTTATTAACAAGTTTAATGTATTTTAATCAATCTTAAGGACGTAATAGCAACGAATTTTGTTTTTTTTAAATAAAAAACTTTCATTAGTAATGATTAAATTTATATTTTTATATTAAATTCAAATGTTCATATAATAAACTTATATTATTTTATTTCAATTAATTGTAATTATACTTAACAATTTTATATCTTGATATTTGATTTATCTAATTTCAACTTTTTGATTAACATTTTATATTTTAATGTTTGCTTTATATAACTTCAATATATATATAATTCATGTAAACTTACAGTCGGAGAACACCACTTCAAATATTATCATTCAAGAACAACATTATACAGAGTGTTCCAAATTATTGGAATTTATCTAATTTGTGAAATGTTATACAGATTGTTTCAAAATATTGTTATTTGTGAAATTTTATACAGGGTGTGCGAAAAATGATCATGTCGTCTTTTCTCGTCTTTTATTTTTTTTTAGCAAAGCGTATCAAAAAGTATACGACTAGGTCTCTACTTTCAGATACACTTTGGGGGGTATTGTAATGTAATTGATTTGCCCCTGAAAAGTATGTGAAAGCATTGACAAGAATATCGTCCTAATTTTATAAACATATCTTATTTCATTTAAATTATGTAGTATATTAAATGGCGCTTAAAGCACTTCTTCTTCTAAGAAGGCAAAAGCCACTGATCAGTGACGTCACGCACGTGACACCAGCCAAGTCAGTTTGACAATATATATTTTTCAAATAATAACTTCCTCTTCTCGATGGTTCGAAGAGAGATTTTAAAATGTAACTTGAGTCTTTTTCCGGCTCTCGAAGCTTCGAGTAGCACAGAGATGTTTTTGTCTTGTATTTTGTTTTTCTAAACTGAACCTTCTCGAAGCTTTCATGACCGAGGAATATATACAAGGGATGGTTCATCATAAAGTCAGTGTTCAGTTGGGAGTGTACAGTTGGCAGTTGGTGTCCAGAACTCACTTGGCGTCTAGCAACACCTGTCCGCGCTAGCCCGCGTATAGTTCGAGATGATCTATTTTCGCATTAATTAAACTGATTCAGAAAAATAAAAAACATGTCAAAATGAAAAGTGTATTAATTATAATTCGTCAATAGGCACCCATCGCGGTAACGTAAATCCAGAACGTTACACCATGTTAAATTGTCATACTTTAACGAACATTTTCTCAGGCCCAATTAGAAATAAAGAATGTTTTTTTTTGTGAATGTTTATTGATAAATTACACATACGTTAATGAGAGGATATTTTTCTAATTTTTTTTATAGAAGTTGTAATTTTTTTCCCTTTGCATGTAAGATTTTTTTTTTCCTTCGAATTTTTTTTCTTAATGTTTTTAAAAAGCTCTCGTTAAAGTAGGAGTATAGTTATGAGAATATATTTAGAATAAATCATTACATCCAATTTGGACAGTATTATCAATATTTAAATAATAATAATAATTTTTAAAGTTGACAAAAAATCGGTTCTATGATCCAAATAGCCAAATAACCCTTACCACATAATTAAACTACACTAAAACAAAATATTCCCCGAAAAAATATTACGTTGTTTTATTTATCAGGCCATACGACCTCCAGATGACCATTTAAAACTAAATCGCGTAAGCCTTTTAAGAATATTTATAATTTTAAAAAATCACTCATAATTAAACCACCCTTAAACAAAATTTTCTCTGAAAAATATTATTTAGTTTTCTATATCATGTCAAACGACACCCAGTTACACATTTTTAGCCACATTTCTTGCCCCAAAATCAATACATTTCACCCGGCCCCAACGGGGACGCGGCAGTTGGCCTAAAAGGCATTTGGCCTAAAGGCATTTGGCCTAAAAATGAAACCAAAAATCATTTGGCCTAAAAGGCATTTGGCCTAAAAGGCGTTTGGCCTAAAGGCGTTTGGCCTAAAGGCGTTTGGCCTAAAAGGCATTTGGCCTAAAAGGCGTTTGGCCTAAAGGCATTTGGCCTAAAGGCAGTTAGCCTAAAAGGCATTTGGCCTAAAAGGCAGTTGGCCTAAAGTCATTTGGCCTAAAATGTAAATTTAAAACCTTCGGTTATCTTCGGAAAGTAAAAGGTACTGTTAGTTGTTTCATCTGAATATAGATAGCACAACTGATGCAAGGTAGTTACAATATTTCTAAAAACATTAACAATATCCTACATACAACTAGATCAGTAGTTCACAAAACACTATATCACCTTTTTTATATATAGATTTCCGATATTATTTCCTTGTTAATATATCTAACGGTCATAAAGTTAACGAAAAACAATAAGAAAATCCCATTCTCAGCATCGTTTACGCTCGGTAAAATTATATGCGTACATTCAAATTATGGGGACTTTTGACAACTTATTCCGAAAGGCAAAATGAAAGTGGAAACCAATATTCAACTCACCCACTTTAAATTTGTCTGAAGTGACGCCCGATTTTCGTTTAGCGCTACTGAGATATATATGAACATATTTTTTTTATCTATTGTATTAATAATTAATATATAAATAATAGTGATGTATTAAATAAATTTTGCCAGTAAATATTACAATGGTCATATATATATATAAACTTAAATTATGGTTTTGACTAGATCCTTAACTCTATTATTATTATTGTTAGAATTATTATAACTATTATTATATAAAATTAGTACAGTTATTTTTTTTCAAACAGTGTAACTATTTTTATTACGGTGATATTATTAACAACATGGGCTATGTTAACACAAATAGGTCCTTTGTTTAAAAAATATATACTAATTTCCCTCCTAGTAATTTGCAAAGCATTCTCAGGAATTATTTCAACTTGTGAAAAAAATACAAAAGATTTTATGGAATTGTCGTTGGTCTTTTTTTAAGTCTTCATAAAACGTAAAAATACAAAATGTGGTAGCCTTTACAGGATAATAACTTCCTAGGGCAAGAAAAACGTACGATGTAAGCAAGTGGACCTCCGAAATGCCAATGGCTGCAGCAGAGGCCAGAGGGATAAATCTGACGAGCTTTGGTTGGTAAAAATATCTCACCGCTAGGATCGCTTGTGTTCTCCCATTCCAAAAAGTGACACTCTTATAGCCTAGATGCAAACAGACGTGACTCAAGTTGGCCCGCCACATTGCCGAAAAAAAATCTTTTTTTGTCTAATCATTTGTGCTCTATTTGTGCTCATATGTGCCCGAACATGAACATTTGTGCTGTGAAACTTGTCAATTTTAGAAAATATTTAATGTGGTGGGCCAACTTAAGCTCAAGCTAGCCCACCACATATTGAAAAACACAACATAACAAAATTTATTTAAGTCAATCCATTGTGCTCCATTTGTGCTCATATGTGCCCGAAAATGAACATTTGTGCTTTAAAATTAGAAAATCTAGAGAACATTTAATGTGGCGGGCTAACTTGAACCTTCCTATATCATAAACTGTAGAAAAATATAGTTCAAGCTGGCCAGCCACATTTTAAATATCAATGTAACAAAATTCTGTATTCACCATTCGTTTGTTCTTAGTTTGTGCTCATATGTGCCCGAAAATTAACGTTAGGGCTGTGAATATAGGCCTTTTAGATAACATTTAATGAAGGCGATCCAACTAGAGCTCAAGCTAGCCCACCACATTAACTGTTTTCTAGATTTTCTAATTATAGAGCACAAATACTCAATTTTGGGCACATATGAGCACAAACGAAAAACAAACGAATGGTGAAAACAGAATTTTGTTACATTGATATTTAAAAATGTGGCGGGCCTGCTTGAATTCAATTTTTCTACAGGTTATGGTATAAGGAAGACTCAAGTTAGCCCGCCACATTAATTGTTCTTTAGATTTTATAATTTTAAAAGCACAAATGTTCATTTTCGGGCACGTATGAGCACAAATGGAGCACAATGGATTGACTTAAATAAATTTTGTTATGTTGTGTTTTTCAATATGTGGTGGGCTAGCTTGAGCTCAAGTTGGCCCACCACATTAAATATTTTCTAAATTGACAAGTTTCACAGCACAAATGTTCATGTTCGGGCACATATTGAGCACAAATAGAGCACAAACGATTAGACAAAAAAGGTTTTTTTCAGTAATGTGGTGGGCCAACTTGAGTTACGTGGCAAACAGGCTAAATCTACTCTTTCTCTCTTCTCCGTCGCACTCTACAAGATACTTTGAAGGGTGGGATTAGGCAGCAGTCCTTTCCTCCCTCCATTCCTAATAATAGCAAACGACCTTGAAGTAAACCATAACAAAAATTCATTGTTCCCCGGCAACTTTCCTTTGGTTCTTTTTCAAACCCACTAACATAATTTGTTTTGAGTTTCACGAGTTGTTGGCGGGTACCTCTGTCTTGCTTCATCCTTTGCTTTATATAGATTAAATAATGTATTGATTTGTATTTTTTTGTGTAAAGTTTAGTGATATCTAATTTTTTTAAATATGTATTTCATCTTCATTTTTGAAAGAAAGATTTTTACTATAAAATAATGAATCGAGGAAAAAAATGTGCATACCGCGCCTGCTCAATTACACGATGTACTTAAGGTAATTTTTCCTAAATGGTTTCCCGTTTTTTCCACGCAAACGAGGGTACTTCTCATAATTCTATCTTCCTCATACCTACCTTCTAATTGCTATTAAATGTGGAAAGCATTGACTGGCGTGAAGATACAATGAAAAAACAACACTACTAGAGCTTACTCTATTTACTTGAAAAACATATTTTAGATAGTGAAAATACATCATATTCAAATATAACAAATGTACATTTTTGTATAATTATAATTACATTTAAACTATATTTAACATTTTTAAGATAAATACTATACTTACTATGTTGACTTAATAATATAAAATGAGAGACTCCTTTAACACACTGGCTCAAAAAGTATTCATTATTAACTATATATATATATATATATAATCTAAACCTTTTTTAAAGGGTTTTTGAACTAAAAGTTTGTTACCCTTTAATTAAATAAAAGCTAATGGATATACTTTTGATTTTTTCATTTGACGAGAAAAAGGGGCGTTATAAGTTCATAAAAACCATTTTAATAACTATCATATTTTATAAATTAATTATATCTATGATAAAATGACCTCTAACTAAGCGTTTACTTAGAACCAGTGGCGCACTCATTGGGGTGGAGTAAAACGGGGCACCTTCCCCCATAACCCCTAATAATTTCAATACAAACATAAATTATTTACTTTATAACTAAAACATTAGACACAGAAGATGAGTCGTATACTTAGGCGCCTTTTTAAGACTTGGTTTAAGACTTTATATTCAAAACACACACATATTAAAAGTGCCACTTATATTCTCATTTGAAAAAAGCACAACCATAGTAGCTTCCATACATTGTATACAAGAAAATGTATATAGCTAGTAGCCACCATTCTGGTAGTTAAGTTCGTTTTAGTTTTTTAAGTTTCTTAACACAAGATATGGGTTATTACACCGAGGACCTCGCTTATATAGAGACTTCAGAATAACTCGCACCCCACCCAATTTCGGTTAAAATTAATACTAAAGTACTTCGAATTGACAAAGCTACCAGAGCGTGTTATTCAACACATTAACATATATTGACTTAGACCAGGGGTTCTCACATTTTAGACCGAAGGAGCCTTTGTACCAGAAAAAATGAATGGCCGAACTCTCATTAAAATATTTACACTAGTATTATGATCATTCAATAAATACATTTAAATCTCACAAGTCTTTTATAATTTAATACTTGAATGAATATAAAAGAACTACACTACACCCCGACCTCCGCGTCACTTAAAAACATGTTATATTTTGAGTGCGATGACTTATGAGATCAGGTAGTTTATAGCGTTAATACCAACGTACCAGTGTTTATTTGTGTACAGAGGTGTAATTTTTTTATCACGTAATATAGAATTATTTTGCTAACAACACATAAACCGTACTAAATGTTGATTTCAATACACAGTCTGACACTTTATCTCAGTTGGTAGCGTGTTTGTATACTGAGCTAAAGGTCCCGGGTTCGATTGCCGGAATGTCCGAAAAACGTATCATTGGTTGACTGTGCTTTTCCCCCTTTCACAATGATGAATTAACTGTCAGGGGGATGGATGTTGTATTTGTTCTAGATTTAAGTTAGTTTGTCAGACTCTGAGGAAATAATCTACATTCTACGGTTTGTCTGTCACTAGTTTTATATCGAGAGTCACTCATTGAGCGTGAACTGGGAAAGAGGGAAGGGTTGATAGGGTGGGGTATTACCAAATTTGTCTCCCCCCATCGAAATGTGCCTCCCTCCATTTTGTTAAACTTCCCTCTGATATACTTAAATTTGAAGCTGAAAGATGGTTTGCATCAAACTTCAAAAAGATTATATAACAATCTATTATTATTTCTAAATGCTTAAGGAACACCCCAAATAGCTTTTAGTGGCATTCCATTTTCAAATATTTTCCACTGGCTTGGAGTCAAGCACCTAAAAACTCCTTAAAAATAGTGTTTTTACAAACTACCTCGCCCAACACTTATAAAGCTTCGCCGATACTCTTGATAGTCATCACAATAGGGTTTTTTTTCATTGTGACTTACTACCCGTTTGAGTTGTACACATACATCAATTTACCCTAATGAACCAGGAATGAGGAATGTTACATTTTAGATTGAATGTACCTACATTTGTGTATATTGAGAGTGGGGTACCATCTTAGGGAAAAATACCCTTGTTTACACCCGGCTGGGATTTGAACTTCAATCTTAGAGGACAACTTTATTTCCAACTGAGGGGGGGCGGGTGGGGATATAGGTGGAGGACACACATATTATCTCCAACTTTGAGGGGAGCATATATATTTACCAACTTATATAACACAAATATAACTGAACTAATATTACCCTTTAAATATATAGTTTGACACACTCAGTTGAACATTAATATAAAATTCAAGATTTTCACTATACTACAAATTGGTTTATGAATAGGCCTACCTACAAGAGGGTTATTAAATTTATATTGAAAAGTTACACATAATTTAAGTGAACTTTTTACGTCACCAAATACCTTAATAGCTTTCATTAACTTGCGTACTATAATACATTTGTTCATGTACTACAATAAACTATGTTCTTGTACAAAAACATATTCATGTGTGTCATACAGCCACGTGATTTATTTAATTTAGAAATAATGTTTCTAAAGTATGTTTTAAGATGGCACGGATAACATAAAACTATACCACCTTGCATGGGGAGATTTTTCTTATAGACTACTGTCCACATTAATGAAGCAAGATCGATTTGTTTAATAAGGTTATAAAATGCATCTGTGAAATCTTGCAGTTAAGTAAACTATTTAAACAAATCATTAAATTCACTATAGAAGGGGACTTTTCCATAAAGTAAAACTATTGGGGGTGACATGTTTACACGCCATGAAACCACTTACTATTTTTCGTAAATCTAATACAATGCCTAGATTCACGGGTGATATATTTTTCCCCTTGATAACATTTTCGGAGACATCACAAAAGGGCGATTTTAATTTTGCTTTTTAAGGAAAATTACAGCATTTAGACTGAAGGTCTTGTTTCATATTCATTAGGTGAAAAAATGTTATGAGCAAATAAAATATGAATCATGACTCCATTTTCCATCTCGTTCAGAAGGGAATACATCTTCATCTACATCAGAATCTTTAGGGAAGTCCATTGTGTATAACACCATATCTCTTAGATTACTTTTTAATTGCATACGCAACGATTACAACGCTTACCCGGCATTTTCTTAGTATCGGTATGACACTTTTCGTAATCCTTCACGCATAAATAATAAGAAAGCTTACAATAAACAACAAAAATTTACTATTCACATTGACTTTGGAAGCATACTTGACATAAATAAGAAGTTAGTAACGAGCGCACCCGCCTCGTGGCGTAGATAGCTAACGCGCTAGTCGTGTTGAGATCTACTGCTGAGGATGGGGAGATCGAGGTTTGAATCTCAGTCGGGTGAACCGGGGTGGGGGGGGGTCCTCAATGGTTTTCCACTCTCCCTCCACGCAAATGCGGGTTCACTTCCACTAATTCAACCTTCCCAATTCCTAATCCATTAGCGTAGTTATACTTAGGCGTATAAACCCGAACGGGTAGTAAGACGTGGTGCTGAAAAAAAAATAATTTAAAAAAAGTGCTGCATACACAGTCACATGATCTGAACAGAAGCAAACTTGCTAGGTTACGATCAGAACGTTACAGCAGCGCTGCGTGTTAGGTAGAGCTGAATGCTGGCCGGTAAAGTGAACGAGCCTTCCCTACAACTCTAGTAGCCTTAGTATAAGAAGGACCCATCAAGAGTGACCAAATAAACCTTAAAACTTGAAATTTTCCAGTAGTTGAGTAATTGCAGGAGGAAGGGGAGCTTGGAGGTCAACATTTTCAAAAACTAATATATTTAATTACTTCTCTGTATTGTAAAGAATTTAAATTTATTAATTAGGTACGGGAAACAACACAAATAACATTTACATAATAAAATAATAATAATAATAATAATAATAATTATTATTATTATTATTATTTAATATTGCATTCTGAGAAATAGTGGTGATGGAGTATAATAGAGAAAAAAACTTTTTGAGATTAGGAAAAAAATAAAATTTTGACAGATAAATAAAGATAAATCAAATCCCAATAGCCAAAATAAACATTAGACTAAATTTCTCAAAGTGGGTTGGGGAATAAGGGGTCCAAAATCTACAAAATTAATAGAAACTACAGCATCTCAGTGCAGTGTCGTTAAAAATTGAATTTTGGCATGCCCGCAAATGCACCACTCCAAATAACTAATAAGTCTGAGCATTTTAAAATGTAACTCCATGAAATCAAGGAGGGCGGGGGAGTTATAAAAAACCTTTTATCTATAGTTTAAAATCGAAATTTGGCTGGCAGGTTAGAAGAACAACTATAGATAAAGAAAGTAATTCTTAAAACTATGTGTTTAAAATGGGAGTTAGAGAAATTATGATTGGGGAGGAGAAGGAAAATTTCAAAAACCAATAGAAACAATTACTAACAGAACAATTTTATTTGATAAGCTGAGGTGCTTAGTACTAGAGTGATTCTTTCAAATTAATTCATGTTTAGTTAGTAAATTTAAAACTATTTCTTTTGGTGTTCATTTCAACAATGTCCTCCGCGTAAGCGAGCAAATATTGAATGCAAAGACTGCATATATATATAAAATAGATTATATATATTTTATAAAATAGAATATTACTTCTTATAGGTAGTAGTTAATTTGTGGCTTCATCAACATACAAAGTTTTCGCCTCATACGTTTCTGAAAATTGTATTTTGTAGTTTAGATCAGGGTTTCTCAAACTGTGAGGCGCGAAGGGATTCAGATGGGTGTGAACCAAATTCTCACTTCTTTCGACTTCCTAAATTATGATTGGGCTAAAAAATTAAAAATTCTGTTTGGCCTATGAAGCAATAAAAATTAAATTAATAATCTTCAAAACCTTATATTTTTTTAAACTTCTACAAAGCCTTATCAAAAATAACTAAATCAATTAAATAATAAATGTCTCATTTTTGTATTTTAACGTAAACAAGTTATTTTTTTCTAAGAATAAAGTCTTAACAATTAATTTTATTTCATAAAAGGGCTCAAGAGTATAGAGTTTGAGAAAACCGGTTTAGTGATTTGCAAAAAAATAAGATAAATACCCAACCAAATGTGAGCAAGCCGGGGGGGCAAACTCGAGTAATTAAAAATGATTATAAAAAAATGAATATTGATTAATTCATTTAGAAAAAATTATAAACAAAAAATACTTAAAAGACTGATAAAATATACTTTGGCACTTAAAAAAAATTTATTCAAAATTCAAAATAAAACAAAATTATTAAAAGGGGTGTAACCACATGTATGTGCTAAATAAAAAAATGGTACGGGTACAAACTTTTTATTTCTGGTACAAAACGGTACAAAAAATTATTATTATTATTAGCACCCACGCTTATACCCGTTCGGGTTATACCCACTTACGTAATGTGTAGTGGAGGGTGATTTTTAGATAAATGAAGGACCTACAGTTTAACGGGGAATCCGAACCACGGTGGTGGCCTGGCACTCCCCACATTAAAAAGAGGCTTTGTCAAAAATTAGTACAAAACCTTGGCAATTTGTAAAAAGTTAACATCAAAAGTGGTACTACAGGTTAATGGACGTGCTGCTATACCTTGGGAATATAAATTGAAAAAAAAACTAATATATTTTGAAACGGTAGTATATACAAATTTAAAAACTAAACACTACACAAACCTTCGCCATCTATTAGCATCACTACAAATCTTAACGAATGTTTCCGGAGACAGCAAAACATATTTTAATAAATTTAAAAAATTAACTTTACAAAAATCGTTTGGCCCTAAAAGGCATTTGGCCTAAAAGGCGTTTGGCCTAAAGTCATTTGGCCAAAAGGCTTTTTGGGGCCTAAAAGGCATTTGGCCTAAAGGAAATTTTGGCCTAAAGGCATTTGGCTAAAACGTTTAGCCTACACTTTAGGCCAAATCCCCTTTTAGGCCAAAAGACGGTACCCGCCCCAACACTTATCAGTAAACCACACCTAAAAAAAATTTTTTCCCCCCTTTAAATAATATTGAGTGGTTTTATTTATCAAAGTCATACTAAACCCCCGATACGATTTTGAACGAAATTGCTAAAGACATTTTCAAAATAACTCAAATTTTCAAATATCACTCATTAGTAAACTACCTTAAAACTAAATCTAACTTGAAAAAATATTACGTATTTTTTTTTTATAATGTCTAAGGAACCACAGATACTAATTTTGAACCAAATCTCTCTTACCATTTTAAAAAATATTTCATATTTTCGAAAAAACACTCATCAGTAAACTACCTTTAAAGGGTTTTTACGCAAAAATGAAATAAATAATAAATTTTTCAGGACTCATACCGCTCAGATATCAGTTTTTAGACAAAAAACGTCAGAGCCGTTTTCAAAAAAATTTGGAAATTAAGGAAATACTCATCAGTAAACTACCGTGAATTTAGGGGCTAGGGCCAAAATAAAAAAACTTCCGACCTAATTTAGATATTAAATAAAATATCAAGTTTGAACAAGATCCATCGAGCCGTTTCTGAGTTTGGAGCCTGGAGATAGACAGACAAAACTGTAAAAATTCTTTTTAAGTTTTGGCATTACAAAGATTTTTTTTTTTTTTTTTTTTTTTTCAAATCTCGATTTCGAATTTCTTCACGGGTTACAATACTTTCTCTTTTGATGAGAATAAAAATTAATGAAATTAATTAACACACTGCCATGGAAAATTATTGAAAAAAGTAACATCTCTTTTAAGTTAAGACCTTTGTTATAGATTATTTTTACAACATCTCAGTAACTATTAGTTTTATAAAAATAATTTTCAAATAAAATATTTTTATTTTTAAAAGCCTTACAATTTTGCAACAATAAGTTATTTTGTATCTCAAATAGTTATGAAAAAATCGTCAAATTTGATTAAGTAAGTACTCTTAAATTTATTTTCGCGCTAAAAAGAGAATGGCCATTCTGTTTGTATTATTATACAAAACATATATATGAATTTTGATCAAAATCGTTGAATCACATTTTTAGTAAATCGATTTTTTCTTTTTTTCCCTTCAGTAAACTACCCCCCCCCTTTTAGGGTTGGGTAGCATTGGCGTACTAAGCCCAAGGTCCCAGGGTTTGATTCCGTAATCCCCAGGTGTCATTTTTCAATTTTCAGAATATGATAATATTATTATTAATATTAAATTTTCATTTTTTTTAAAAGTATTAGACTTATAATTGGAGGAGCTTTATGAGAATAAAAACGCACCCTTCCCCCCCCTCCTTCTCAACCCCAAACACCTGCATTTGATCACTCTTGCGATCATTATATTTTTTATTCAAAAGCGTCCAGTCAGAAGGACAAATACCTGCAAAGTTAAACGGGGGTAAACCCTTTTTTTTGTAAAAAAGTGGTGTGTTCTATCGGGTGATTCCAGGAAACTTTTGGTAAAGACATGACAATAAGAGGTGGGGGGGGAAAAAAGGGTTTTGCCGTTGAGGAGGGGGGGGAAGCAAAGCTAGTGCATGTAAGGGGGGAGATTGTTTTTTTCCCCCTTCTCTAAAATGAGACCAAGGCAGACCCTTCATCCCACCTTAGATGGGGGAGTGTAAAATTATTTTTAAACAATTATTTTAGAACTGAATATACCCCCCCCCCTTTTTTTTTCGGGGTTTTTAGGAGTTTCAGAGGAAAGAGGTGCTTGATGGATGGTTTGGGGGGGGGGGGGGGGGGGGGGGGGAGCGGAAAAAAAGTATTGAGGAAAGATGTTATAAAATATATTCAGGCATGTCGTAGTTGTGTTGCTTTATGAAGAAGGGGATGACCTCATTTAAAAAAACTTAAAAGAAAGTTTACATTTAAATTTAAAAAGAAATTTGTAGTTCTGACTTTAGCTTGAAATATTTTGAAAATTTTAGTAACTTTTTTTTAAACCCTAATTTTAAAATCAAAATATTATAAAAAAAAAAGTCACCCAAAAATGTGCCGCCCTGGGCCCCTCGCCTAGGGGGGTTATGGGGTAAACCCTTTTGTTTGTGTCGTTTCTTAAAATTTAATAATAAAGTAGATTTTCCTAAACCATATTTTTCAAAGCTTGATTGGTTTTTTTGCTGGGTTGCCTTGTTTAAAGTGTGATTAAGCTGTTTTCAAGGATTAAAAGGACAAATCTCCACCCTTTATCTTTTTTTTTTAAAATTTTATTTAATGTCTAAAAAATAAAGCTTTAAAGGGAAAACGGGAAAAAGATTTTACAAAATTTTTCCAAATTTTTAAATTTAAAACCCCATAGATCCCTTTTTTTAAATAGACAAAGACCTTTTTTTAACCCCAGTTATAAATTTGTATTAGAAAGGTACATTTGTTTAACAGAGGGCATGTAGCTCAAGTTAAATATAAAAAAGGGACCTTGCAAAACCATAATTAAAAGAAAAAATTTTAAGAGGTTATGTTGTCTAAAGATGGCGACTAACTCAATTTGATTTTTAAATTGGCCTTCCCATTTTTTCCTGCCCCCCTAAAGTGTTTTATCCCAATACGTCGCTGCCCCTCGGGGAAAAAATAAAAGAATATTTTTTAGAATTGAATACTTCTATTAACTTTTATACTAATGATCTCATTACAAATTATTATGTCATTTTGAAGTTTTCTTTTTCCATTTTTTTTTCCCAAAAAATTATCCTTTAAATTTCATTTGGGATTGAATTAAACTTAAATAAATTTAATTACTTTTCCCACCTTGGTTCTGCCAAGGGTTTAAAAGGGAAAGTGCACCAATCTCATCCCTACAACTTTGGGTAACTAAATTATTATTATTATTATTTTAAATTTTATTATTATTATTTTTATTATTATTATTATTATTTTTATTATTTATTTTTATTAGCACCGCGTCTTACTCCCTTGGGTTATACGCACTTCGCTAATTTTAATGGTAGGGTGATTGTGAGATGAAATAAAGGACCACGTTTTAAGTGGAACCCAAACCACGGGGGGGCCGGGGCATTCCTCACATTAAAAGATTTTGTCGAGGTAAAGGGAAGGGTTTGGTAATCGAAAAATCTGTGTCGGGACCGAGGGATTAAACCCCGGCCCCCGATAGAAGGGTAATAAATTAATATTTTGTATTAAAAAATGAAGTTTTGCAATGAGTTTCCCCAATTACAATTTTCATTGGGATGCTTTGTAGAATGAAAAATTTACAAATTGAAAATTTTTTTTTCGATTTAAGTCAAGGTTTTTAATCTATGGTCACGACCCAAAATTGAATCCCCCTCTAAAATGGGTCGCCAATACTTGTAAAATAACTATTTTCCCTTTTAATGGGTTTTGGGAAAAGATTAGCCGATAAATACAAGCCAGTCCATTCTTTAACGTAAGAAGTTGCTGAGGTAAAATGGGTACCCTCTTTTTGGCCCTAAAAGGCATTTGGCCAAAATGTAGGTAACGCCTTGGGCCAAATGCCTTTGGCCAAATCCTTTTAGGCAAATCCCTTTGGTAAAGCCTTTTAGGCCAAATGCCTTTTAGCCAAATGCCTTTGGCCCAAATGTTTTTTAGGCCAAAAACCCTTTTTAGGCCAAATGCTTTTGGAAAACGATTTTTTGGGTAAAGAAAAAATTTTTTAGAATTTATTAAAATATGTTTTGTGTCCCCGGAAAAACTTTCTTTAAAGATTTGTAGGGGTTTTAATAAAAGGGAGAGTTGTGTAGTGTTTTTAAAATAGATATACTACCGTTTCAAAAATATTAGTCTTTTCTCAATTTCATTTCCCCAGGTATGCCACGTCTTAACCTGTTTACCACTTTGTATTTTAAATTTTTTTACATTGCCAGGTTTTGTATAATTTTTGACAAGCATCGGGTTTAAATTTGGGGGGAGTGAGGCCCCCCACCGGGTTGGGATTCCACGTAAACGTAGGTCCTTCATTTCTCTCCAATCACCCTCCCATTACACATTAGCGTAAGTGCTTTAAAACCCTGAACGGGAGTAAAACGTGGTTTCTAAAAAATAATTTTTTCCCGTTTTGTCCAGAAATAAAAGTTTGTACCCGTCCGTTTTTTTAATTAACATACAATGTTTTACACCATTTTAATAATTTTGTTTTTTTTTGAATTTTAAATATATTTTTTTAAGGTCAAAGTAATTTTTTTATCAGTCTTTCAAGTATATTTGTTTTTTAAATTTTGCTAAATGAATTTAATCAATTATTCTTTTTTTTTAAAATCTATTACTTACTCGAGTTTCCCCACGCTTCGCTCACTTTTATTTGGGGAAAATTATTATTTTTAGCAAGTCTTTAAACCGGGTTTTCTCAAACTCTAATTTTGGGCCCTTAAATGAACATAAAATTAATTTTTAAAGACTCTTTTTCTTGAATAAAAAATTGTTTACGTTAAAAAAAAAAAATAAAACATTTTTATTTAATTGATTTAGTTTTTTTGAAAAAGGCTTTGTAGAAGTTTATAAAAATGTAAGGTTTTTAAAGAATTAAATTTAAATTTTTTATTGCTTCATGGGCCCAAAACAGAATATTAATTTTTTAGTCAATCTAATTTAGGCAAGTCAAAAAGAATAGAAATTTGGTTCACACTCACAAAACCCCTTTCCGCCTCGCATTTGAAAACCCTGATCTAAACTCAAAAATACAATTCAGAACGTATGAGGCGAAACTTTGTATGTTGAAAACCCAAAAATTTAAACTACCAAAAGAAGTAATTTTTATTTTATAAAATAAATATAATCTATTTTATATATATTGCTTTTTTTGCTAATTTTTGCTCGTTAGGGGAGACTTTTTGAAATGAACCCAAAAAAAATATTTTAAAATTTACTAACTAAACGAATTAATTTGAAAGAATCACTTAGTTAACACCTCACTTTCAAAAAAATTGTTCTGTTAGTAATTTTTTCTATTGGTTTTTGAAAATTTTCCCTTTCCCCCCAATAAAAATTTCTCTAACTCCCATTTAAAACTTAGTTTTAAAAAATTTTTTTTTATCTTAGTTGTTCTTTTCCTGCCACCCCAAATTTCGATTTTAAAACTATGATAAAAGGTTTTTTATAATCCCCCCCCCCTCCCTTGATTTCAGGAGTTCTTTTTTAAATGCCAACTTTTTTGTTTTTGGGGGTGGTGCATTTGGGGATCCAAATTTCAATTTTAACGACACTCCCTGAGATCGTATTTTTTTTCTAAAATTTTTGTAGATTTTGGACCCTTATTCCCAACCCCCACTTTGAAAAATTTTTAATTTAGTCTAATTTTATTTTTGGCTTCTGGATTTGATTTATTTTTATTTATCTGTAAAAAATTTTATTTTTTTCCTAATCTAAAAAAAGTTTTTTTCTATTATACCCCATCCCCACTTTTTTCCAAAGCAATTTTTAATAATAAAAATAAAAATAATTTTATTTTTATTATTATTATTATTTTATGAAAATGCTATTTGGTTTTTTCCCCGTCCCAAAATTAAAAATTTTAAATTTCTTTAAAATACAGAGAAGTAATTTAAATATATTATTTTTTGAAAATGTTGACCTCCAAGCTCCCCTTCCCCTGATTCTCAACTACGGGAAAAATTTAAATTTTTTAAAGGGTTTATTTGGTCATCTTGTGGGCCCCCTTATAAAAGGCACTAGAGTTGTGGGAAGGGCTCGTTCCTTTACCGGCCAGCATTCACTCTACCCTAACACGCACCCTGCTGAAACGTTGATAGTAACCTAGCCAAGTTTGTTTGTTCAGATCATGTGACTGTGTAGTGCGCACTTTTTTTAGATTATTTTCAGCACCAGTTTTACACCCGTTGGGTTATAGCCAAAGATAATTACGCTAATGGTTGGGAAATTGGGAAAGGGTTAATTAGGGGAAAGTAAAACCCCATTTGCGGGAGGGGAGTGGAAAACCTTGAAAACCCCCCCCCCCCCATTTCACCCGATGAGTTAAAAACCCCGATTTCCCCCATTCACGTAGTTTCCAACCGATAGCGCTTTAGCTATCTACGCCCCCGAGGCGGTGCGCTGTTCTAATTTCTTTTTATGTCAATTTGTTTCCCAAAAATCATGAATAGTAAATTTTTGTAGTTTTTTGTAGCTTTCTTATTTTTTATGCGTGAAGGATTACGAAAAGTGTATCCCGGTATAAGAAAATCCCGGGTAAGCGTTGTATCGTTGCCGTATGCAATAAAAGAAATTAAGAAATATGGTGTTATCACAAGGACTTCCAAAAGTTCGATGTCAATAAAGATGTACCCCCTTTCTAACGATGGAAAATGGAGTCTGATTCATTTTATTTGCTAAAACATTTTTTCACCAATGAATATGCAAGCCCTTCAGTCCAATGTGAAAATTTTCCCTTTAAAAAAAAAGAAAATTTAAAATTCCCCTTATTTGTGAGTCCCCGAAAATGTTATCCAAGGGGAAAATATATCCCGTGAATCTAGGCTTGTTTTAGATTTACAAACAATAGAAAAAGTGGTTTCTGCGTGTAAACATTAACCCCCCTAGTTTTCTTTAGGGAAAATCCCCTTATAGGAATTTATGTTTGTTTAAATAGTTTATTAACTGCAAGATTTTAAAGATGATTTTATAACCTTTTAAAAAAATCGTCTTGCTTCTTAATTGGAAATATCTATAAGAAAAATCTCCCATGCAAGGTTATATAGTTTTTTGTTATCCGTGCCATCTTAAAACATACTTTAAAAACATTATTTCTAAATTTAAAAAATCACGTGGCTGTAGACCCAAAGAATATGTTTTTGACAAGAAAAAAGTTTTATTGTGTACATGAACAATGATATGTACCAATTAAAAGAAAAAATTAAGGTATTTGGGTTTTGTAAATGTTCACTTAAATTATGTGTTAACTTTTTAATATAATTTAATAAACCCCCTTTTAAGTGGCCCATTCATAAACCAATTTGGGTTTTTAGTAAAAACTTTATTTTTAAATTTTGTTCAATGAGTGTGTCAAAAAAATATATTTAAAGGGAATTTAGATTCAGCATATTTGTGTTATATAAGTTGGTAATTAATTAAAACCCCCCCAAAAAGGAGTAATTGTGGTCCTAACCTTATCCCCCCCGCCCCCCCCTATTGGAAAAAAAAAGGTCCTCTAAGATTGAAGTTCAAAACCCAGCGGTTTTTAACAAGGGTATTTTTCCCTAAGTGGTACCCCCATCCAAAAAACCAAATGAGGTCATTTAAACTAAAATGTAAAATTCCCTTTCCCGGCCTTTTGGTAAATTGATTTTATTTTTAAAATTAAAAAGGGTAGTTTTTTCAAAATTTAAAAAAAAAAATTTTTGTGTGACTATAAGGTTGGCGAAGTTTAAAAAATTTTGGGGGAGGTATTTGAAAAAAAATTTTTTTAGGGTTTTTTTTTAGGGGCTTGATTTAAACCCCGGGGAAAAAATTTTGAAAAATGGAATGTCCTAAAAACATTTGGGTGTTCCTTAAGCTTTTTAAAAAAATTAATAGATTGTTATAAAAACTTTTTGAAGTTTTATGAAAACCCTCTTTCACTTCAAATTCAAGTTTCAGAGGGGGTTTAAAAAAAATGGGGGGGGGCCCTTTTTTCGATGGGGGGAAAAAAATTTTGGGAAATCCCCACCCTAAACCCTTTTCCCCTTTTTCCCCTTTTCCGTCAATGGTGCCCCTAAAAAACTATGCAGACAAACCTTTTGAATGTAGATTTTTTCCCGATTTTTAAAAACTAACTTAAAACTAGAACAAATCAACACCACCCCCCCGGACAGTTGATTTTTCATTTTAAAAGGGGGGAAAAACACAGTCAACCAATGTACGTTTTTGGGGAAAATTTCCCGGGAATCAAACCCCGGGGGCCCTTTTGCTCATAACAAAAACGCTCCCCAAATGAGATAAAGTGTGGGGTTTGGTATTAAAATAAAACTTTGTGGGTTTAGGGGGTTTTTAGCAAAAAAATTTATTTTACGTAAAAAAAAATTTCACCCCTGTACACAAATAAACACGGGGATTTGGGTATTAACGCAAAATAAACTCCCCGTTTCCCCATAAGTCATGCATCAAAAAATAATTGTTTTTAAGGGACGCGGAGGTGGGGGTAGTGTAGTTTTCTTTTTTATTATTCAAGTTTTAAAATTTTTAAAAAGGGGGTTTTGGTTTTTAAAAAGTATTTATTGAATGTTCAAAATATAGTGAAAAAAATTTTTAGAGGTTGGCCCATTTTTTTTTTTTGGGTAAAAAGGGTCCTTCGGCCCTAAAATGTAAAACCCCGGGGTTAAAAGTCAATATATGTTAATGTGTTGAAACCCTCGGGGTGTTTTTTTCCCTTCGAATATTTTTGGATTAAATTAAAACCCCAAATTGGGGGGGGGTGGAGTTTTTTTAAAAGCCTCATTTTAAGCGAGGGCCCCCGGTTAAAAACCCCCTTATTTTGGGGTTTTAAAAAAACTTAAAAAAAAAACGAACTTAAATCCCCAAAAATGGTGGTACTAGTTTTTAAATTTTTTGTTTTAAAAAGTAGGAAGCACTTGGTTGTCCCCTTTTTTTAAAAGGAAAATTTAAAATTGGCACTTTTAATATGTGGGTTTTTGAATTAAAAGTTTTAAAACCCAAAATTTTTTAAAAAGGGCCAAAATTAGCTCTCTTTTTTTTTAATGTTTTGTTTTAAAAAAAAATAATTTATGTTTGTTTTTAAATTATTGGGGGGTTTTGGGGGAAAAGGGGCCCGTTTATCCCCCCCAAAGGTACGCCCCTGGTTTAAAAAAAGCTTAGTTAGGGGGCATTTTATCATAGATTAATTAATTTATAAAATTGATATTTTTTAAAAAGGTTTTTTTATAAAATTTTTTAACCCCCCCCTTTTTTTCATCAATTAAAAAAAATTAAAAAAGTATTCCATTAGTTTTTTTTTAATTTAAAGGGGGAAAAAAATTTTATTTAAAAAACCCCTTTTAAAAAAGGGTTTAGATTATTTTTATATTTTTGTTAATAATGAATACTTTTTGAGCCGTGTTTTAAAAAAGTTTTCTTTTTTTAAAAATTTTTAAAAATCAAATATAATATGTATTTATTTTAAAAAAAAGTTAAATAAATTTTTTAAAAGAATTTTTAATTAAAAAAAAAATGTCATTTTTATATTTAAAATTTGATGAAATTTTCACTGTCAAAAAATATTTTTTCAAAAAAATAGGAAAGCTCTATTTAATGTTGTTTTTTTTGTATCTTCACCCAAAAGCTTTCCCCCTTTAATAGCAATTAGAAGGTGGGTATGAGGAAGATAGATTATGAGAAGTACCCCCGTTTGCGTGGGGAAAAAAGGGAAAAACCTTTAGGAAAAATTACCTTAAATAATCGTTTAATTAGCGGGGGCGGGAGCACTTTTTTTCCCCCATTCTTTTTTTATAGAAAAAACTTTTTTTTAAAAAGAAGATAAAAAACATATTTAAAAAAAAAATTTTTTAAACCCTAAACTTTAAAAAAAAATATCAAAAACAATTTCCCTTTTTTAAATTTTAAAAAAGCAAAAAGGGTAAACAAAACAGAGGTACCCCCCAAAACTCGTGAAAAATCAAAAAAAATTTTGTAGTGGGGGTTTTAAAAAAAAAACCAAAAAGGGAAAATTCCGGGGGGAAAAAAGAATTTTTTTATGGTTTATTTAAGGTCGTTTGCATTATTGGAAAAGGGGGAGGAAAAGGGCTGTGCCTAATCCCCCCCTTTAAAATTTTTGTAGGTGCGACGGAGAAGAGAGAAAGGAGATTTGCCCGTTTGAAAGTAAATCAAAAAAGGCCCACCCATTTTCTGAAAAAAAACCTTTTTTTTTTAATCGTTTGTGCTTATTTTTTGGGTCAATTTGCCCGAAAATGAAATTTGTTGGAAATGGGCCCCAAATTTTTTAAAAAATTTTTTAAGTGGGGGCCCAAATTTAGCTCAAGCTGCCCCCCCAAAATATTTAAAAAAAACATAAAAAAAATTTTATTTAAGCAAACCAGTGCTCCATTTTTGCTCATATGTCCCCAAATGAACATTTTTTTCTTTAAAAGGTTAAAAAACTAAAAAAACATTAAAGTGGCGGGGTAATTGGTCTTCCTTTTTTCCATAACCCCTTTGAAAAAATTTAAAATTTTTAAAAGGCCCCCTCATTTTTTAAAAATTTTAAGTAACAAAAAATTTTTTTTCACCATTTTGTTTGTTTTCGTTTTGCTCATTTTTCCCCAAAAAGAGGGTTTTTTTGTCTATAAAATTTTTTAAAAATTTGAAAACTTAAGTGGTGGGGCCCTTTTCATGTACGTTTTTCTTGCCCTAGGAAGTTTTTATCCGTAAAAAGGTACCCATTTTTTATTTTTACTTTTATGAAACTTAAAAAAAAACCCCAAAGCAATTCCATAAAACTTTTTTATTTTTTTTTAAAGTTGAAAAAACCGGAATGTTTCAAAATTAAGGGGGAAATTGAAATTTAGTTTTTAAAAAAAGGCCTATTTGTGTTAAATAGCCTGTTGTTAATAAATATACCGTAATAAAAATAGTTACACGTTTTTAAAAAAAAAACTGTACTAATTTTATATAAAAAGTTTAAAATTTTAAAAAATAATGAGTTAAGGATCTAGTCAAAACCTAAAAAAGTTTTTATATTTTTATATAATATATATATTAATATATTTATATTATAAATTTACCCTTTTAAAATTTTCTGGCAAAATTTTTTTAAAGCCTTTTTTTTTAATTTAAAATTTTTAAAACAAAAGATAAAAAAAAATTGTTCATTATATCTCATAGCGCTAAACGAAAAAACGGGGTCATTCAGCAAATTTTAAAGGGGGGAGTTGAATATTGGGGTTTACTTTATTTGCCTTTTGGAATAAGTTTCCCAAAAGCCCATAAAATTTAAAATCCATATAATTTTTCACGTAAAAACGAGAATGGGATTTTTTTTGTTTTTCGTTAAATTTTGCCTGAGAAATTTATCAAAAATTTTTTAAAAAAAAGGGTATAGTGTTTTGTGAATAAGATTAGTTTTTGTGAATATTGTCAATGTTTTTAGAAATATTGTAATACCTTTTCATCGTTTGTTCTTTTCAGATAAAAAACTAACGTACCTTTTACTTTCCCAAAATAACCGAAGGTTTTAAATTTCATTTTAGGCCAAATGACTTTAGGCCAACTGCCTTTTAGGCCAAATGCCTTTTAGGCTAACTGCCTTTGGCCAAATGCCTTTTGGCCAAACGCCTTTTAGGCCAAATGCCTTTTTGGCCAAAAGCCTTTAGGCCAAAGCCTTTTGGCCAAAAAGCCTTTTAGGGGCCAAAAGCCTTTTAGGCCAAATGCTTTTGGTTTCATTTTTTGGCCAAATGCCTTTGGCCAAAGCCTTTTAGGCCAACGCCCGTCCCCGTTAAAATGACTCACCGGCCAGGGGAAAAAAACTATTAAAGTTTTCCTTTCCAACTTTTTGAAATTTTTCCCCAGCCCTTTTCCCTTCCCAAAGTCGTTCCAAAATTTATTGTTTTTGTATACATTTTTTTTATTTTCTATGACGATTTTTTTGGTTTGTTTCAATGTTTTAAATTAATCTGACTTTTTAATGTGATTTTTGTCCCAATTTACAGTGTCAATTAAGGAAATAATTCATTTTAATTTTGATCGTTTGGTAAAAGAAAAATCATAATAATCTTTCAACTTTCAATACGGTGAAACACCGCGCCGTTACAAAGAAGTATTTTTAGACTAAAGTTTCACATTATTTACTAATCGTGGGATAGTTAATCCACAATATTTGATATGTGATGCGGTACTGAACCATTATTCTCAAAAACACTTTTAACTATCAATAGCGATGCAAAGTGGAAATTATTAAAATAATACACTAGAAAATGGAATTAAATTAGGCCTACTCTGTCAGTAAGTTGACAAAATCTTGTTTGTTGTCAAGAATTGTTAAACCCAAAATATACCAAACAAAAGTTAACCGGTTGTTCTTGAAGTTCGAGAAACATGGTATTGTAAGAGCATAATTATTTAAGGTTTATTCTGGCAGGAGGTTAACCCACGTTTGTACATTTCCTGGGAAGTCAAGAGTGTTGGGTTTCCATCCTGATGAGAATAGCTTATATCTCATATAGCTTGCATCCTGTTGATGAGCGAGCACGGTGCGACCGATGGACCTTCCTGGCTGGTGAAACTCAAGATCAGCAAGTTTGTGTGTGAGAATAACACACGGTTGTTGAATGTTGGAAGCTATGCTGTATACATGTGTGGTGGTGTCTAGCACGTCTGACGAAATGGTGATATAAAATGTGATCTGGGAGTTCACCCCGCCGGAGGGTCGATCACGGGTCTACCAAAAGGTTGCGAGACCGTTATCGTGCCTGCTCCCTCGTCACGGAAGATCTACCCGGTGACTCATGTAGTAGTTAGCATCTGACTATATTAATAAATATATCTGGTTGGACTACTCTCTAGTCTCACCCCCACGAACCATCCATCCCAACCCCTACCGCCCGGGGTCCATCCTAACCATGTAAGTCCCTGCGGTGCCCCGGTAGTGCTGTAGTAGGGCTGGCTACCGGGCACCCAGATAAAACCAGGGACCTTACACCGTTTTGCCAGAAGTAAAATAGGGATGTTATAGTATATTATTTTACATGACGACTGACGAGAATAAATGTATGGTGTTCGAAAACAAAGTTCTTGGGAAAATATTTGGTCAAAACAGGTATGAAGATATTGGTGAGTGGAGTAGGTTACATAATGATACATTGCATACCCTGTACTTATCACCAGACATTGTTAGGGTAATCAAATCTCGCACTTTATGGTGAGAAGGACATTCAGAGTAAATTGAAGAAACTAGAAACTAAGTTCAAGGTATTGACTGGTAATTATAATGGGAAGCAATGGCGCAGGAACGGGGAGTTACGGGGGTAACTTCCTCCCCCCCCCCCAAAAAAAAAATACAAGGGGTAAAAAGTATCATTTTTATCCTCTCTAACCTCTCAAAATAATATAGTAAGACATTTAGATAATGTAAAGATCCTGTTGAAGCAATATACAAAGTTCACACTAAGTTAAAATAATAAAAATAAAGTGTGCTTGGAGCACACACTGTTTGAAAACTCTGGTAGTGATACTAGCTACATCAGCTACTGCAGAAAGAAGTTTTTCAATGCTGATACGAATAAAAAGCTATCTTCGCTCCACGGCAAGGCAACGTAGACTAACTCACCTGTATGCTTAATGCATACCCTGAGAGGCTCAACAAACTTGAAAATAGCAAAACTAGTTAGTGGTTTTATAGCTAGTAACGATTATAGGGCTAAGGTATATGGAAACCTACTTTAATTTTCGGTGTTACATAATTTTCAGCTAAGCAATATCAGATATAATTTTTCTTAATTTGTTTTGTGTGTATTAATTCTGTTTGGCATGGCTAAAATAAATGAGAAAAATGCACAATGGAACCGTTAAATACAGGTACAGTACCTCTTGTTATACGAGATCTCACTATATGCGTTTTCGCTATAACGCGATTCAAACAAAATAAAAATAAATAATGCTTGGTCAGCTGTAATTTCGCGGTCACCCTGTGCGGTGGTGATGTGACCTTGTGCTCGCACATTCCAGTGATAACAATGATCTTTACTGTAAAGTTTGGTGTTAGGGGAGTGGTATTGACAACATTGGAGATGCATGGGAGGAAGTTAAACAGTCCTGTATGAAGGAAGTTTTGAAAAATATTTTATCTAAAGTTTCTGATTCTCATGATTTTGATCCTGAACATGAGTTTTCTAATTCAAGACATGACATCGTTGACATAGCAAGATGTTGGATTTGAGAACATAGACCAGGCAAATGTGGATGAATTGCTCCAATCCCACTCAATAGAACTCACCAATAAAGATCTTCAAGAAATGGAGAACGGCACAAAGAATGAAGAGGAAGAGCCCTATGTTGTTGAGATTATCAAACAACTTCAACAAACAAATAGCTGAATATTTAAAGCACATTGACAGTGCAATTATAATTAATAAAGAGAATGACCCTAACATGGGTAGAAGCACCAAAGTTGCCAAAGATATTTTGAGTTTTTTGGCTTTATACAAATAACTCTATAGAGATAGGAAGAATTCTGCCCGTCAGCTGAGTCTTGACCATTTCATCAAAAAAGTTGAAAATCGTCAGTCTAACGACCCAGGGTCTTCAAGAGAGCAAAAGCCTACCGTCCAAGAGCTTTCAAGAGAACAAGAGCCTACCATCCAAGGGCCTTCAAGAGAGCATAAGCCTATCATCCCAGAGACTTCAAGAAAGGAGAAGAGTGATAATCCAGATTTGCCAGATCCAGTTAATTTATCATGCGATTGAAGATTAACAGTGTCTACCTGTATCATTGTATTAATTAGATAAATTAATTACAAATTGCCATTGTTTACAAATTTCAGGGGATTGAAGATTGACAAAAGGTGTAGGCTACCTATAGTATTGTACTAGATAGATAGATTAGTAAAAAATGCATTCATTTACAAGTTTTATGTTTTTATTTACTTTTAACCTATCTCACCCATGTTAAAGTCAATTATACCCTTTACGTGTTTTCGTGTTATGCGATTATTCATCAGAACCAATCACTCGTGTAGTGTGAGGGACAGTTATATTACATTTTCCTGTTGTTATTTTAGTATAAAAATGTTATCCCCTAGAAAAGCACATGATAATTTCCACCCCATCCCTCCACCCCCAAATAAAAATGTTTCTGCGCCACTGATGGGAAGTGACCAATGAGAAGAATTCCTAGATGCAGGTGGGAGAGTAACATTAGGATGTGGATTAGGGGTGCTCGTAAGCCTTAGGCACTTTTATTAGGAATTTGCTTTAAAAAGGGTAGAGGTGTAATCCATTTTAACACTTTGACTGGGAATCGTGTCAATTAAAATGACCCAAGTTTCCACTTCTATTAGTGATGACCCACCTAAATTGACGGAATAATTATTATTTCGGTACTCATACGTTCTATAACAGCACCAAGTTTATGTATATTGAGTTGAGGCACCTTGAGTCAATCGCGTGCATTTTGATTTTTGTTAGTCACTAAACAATTAAGAAATTCAACCATGTATTTCTTGGTTCAAAACAGTTATGTTTGTGTCCTACACGCAAAGTGGTAGTAAATAGTCAATACGTGTATCACATTAAAAAAAAACGTGTGAGTTTTAAATACTTACTAATGGCCTAGATCTTTATAAAATTTTGTTCCTATAGTTTTTTATGTTGACATAACATAAAAGGTATCATCAATATAAGCGAAAACACGAATCTAATTATTTCAAAGAAAAAATAAAAGACTTTGAATAAAATTCTAAAGTCATTTCTATATATATTAATGTTCCACAGAAGTTCTACAATTGAACAATCAGAAGATTTCGGTAATGGTATCCATAGCCCTAGCTCTACTGTACTCAGAAAGCTGCAGCTAATTTTTTAGTCATAATCCCATTACATATTATTTGTAGCTTCACATTACGATGCTGCGAGGTCATTGCATATAAATTACAATGTCATCCTGCATCACTGGTTGATATCTCATAAGTGAAAAACAGAAACTAACAATGGTTCTTGAAACAAAAGTGTTGGTAGAAAAATAATTGAATAGCTTATAAATGACATTAATAGCCGTCATCTGGGAATCTCTTCTGAAAAACGTAGAAGGAATAGATATAGCAATCCAAGAGCCTGAAATCGAGCTATGCGCAATTACGTAGTTTATGACAGGCCTTCTGGATTTTGGTTTATGTTCGAGACAAAGACAAATATTAATCTTTTGAAAACATTTAAAACTAACATTGCTTCAAATTATGATTGAAACAATTCAAATGCCAAAAGATTAAAAGGAAGAGACTTTTTAATTAAACATCAGAGTAATTAGTACTAGAATTAAGTGCAAAAGATGCATTTACAATTCAGACTTTTTATCTTATTGTAGACTTACAACTAACAGTATAAAAAAGGCATAAAGCACGTTACATGATGCGTTCAGTTATCGTGTGAACCACCATTTATCAAATACAGAGCCAGACAGTTAATCAACATCTATTCGTCAGACTTCAAATAAGAATTTGTTGATGAGTTTCTGATGTTTCTGTATTGTATATGCCATAACATCTGCAGCAGAAATGATACGATTCCAAATTACAAATAAACTTGTTAAAAGTTTTATAAACGTGCAAATCTTTAAGAACTTATCGTTCGTAAATTGATTAAATGAAAGCAAAAGATAATTTTCTGAGCTTGAAAAACTCAATAACTGTTTTTCATTCAACTCTGAGCCAAGATCGCCTATCGTATTTGGATTTTCCGTGCATTGAAAATGAAATTACTCGTAATATGAACGATGAGGACGTTATTAAAGACTTTGCTGCAAAGAGGATTTCCCAGTTTTATTTAAATTATTCCTTCGTAGATCCTAAAAATTTTGTTGGCCCGAGTCACTGTGCCTACGGGGCTTAGTGGGAAATCCACTTACTTGTTGCGTGGAAACAGTTTTAGTGCAGGTAGAGATCCTGCACGTGGAGCCTTTGTTGAGTAGTGGCGCATCTGAAAATCCTGAAGGATGGAGAGTGTAGCAGCACATGTCAACCTGTTCGTTAGGTTCGAGAGGGTAGCCACTGGTTTTCATTGAAATGTTTATTACTTTTTTTCAAGGATATGCCTTGCAATTATGTTTAAGGTAGAGGCTGCAGTATCTATAATGAATGCTTATAGTTTCACTTTGAAAGTAAATTCACCTAATATATTTTATCTCCATGAGAAACTTTTGTCAACACGTTGATTCCCTCTTGTTCTTGTTCCCACTAGATCGTTGAGCTATTACACAAAATGTTTGATTATTGTAGCGGTTTTTCACTAATCATTCATTTTCCATTGGAATCCCATGTGATATTTCTTGGAGAAATGATATGCTTGAGTAAAATGTTATTCTTTTATCGTGCTTTTACGGGCACCCTATTTAGTTCGACTGGGATTGGAAGTACCAACTCATTGATGGTGGTAGTGTTTAATACAAATTGAGGTTGTCTACTTTTATTAGATAAATGAATATGGCGATATATCACTTGCTAGTACAAGGTCACTTTTGACTATAGAGTTTTTGGCTGACAACTTTTTGCATATCCTTTTCCAATACATTACCTGGGTAGCCAAATACATTTCCTGGCACTGTTGATAGAAGATGTGTAAAGTTTACGGGGGCATCATTTTCGTATGTTCCAGTGTTTCGTAACTTACTGAATCACGAACACTGATCATTCTGGATAAGGGAGCTAAAGTTTAATGTAAACATGCTCCTAATTTCTGAGTCAAAAGTTGTTAAATCTTTTTTAGCTCTCGAGTTTTATATATTTGCTGTGAACTCATATTTTGATTACGTATGTGAGTGTGTCGTGGGTGCACATTTGTTGGTGGAATCTTTTCTTTTAAATCATTCGGGCACATTATCAAAGAAAATTGATACGATTCTTATTTGCTATTTTGAGCAGAACAGCCATTTGTTGAGGGTTCATTCTATGCTCCGCGTGTAAAAACAACAGTACTATCTTTAACACAACGGATTTTTAAATAATCAATTTTAAATTAGGATGGATATGTATTGTATAGCCTTTGTGCAGTAAATATACATACCATGATAAATGATGTGAATTACAGTAGGGCCACGATAGTTTGAGTCTCGATTGTTGTTCCATGGTCCATATAGTTCGATATAGTGATATACCCAGCACATATCCTTTTAAATAGCAATAAACTGAGTAATAATAATGGATCAAGAAGAAATAATGCCGAGAATGAGCTAACACTGTTACAAGACTTTAATACAACCTTCTGAAGGTTAACATTTCTTTGAAACGTTTATTCAAGAATGTATTAAAAGTGATTAATAATGTAAGTTTACGCTACAATGCACAAACAGACTACACTTCATATTGAAAAATAACAACTGGGCACGGGAATCAAACCTGGGACCTTTATTGTGTATTCACATTGTTTCGATGCGAGCACTCTGTTTACTCCGAAAAGTAGCAAACTTAGCTTACACATGTCCGCTGGCATAGGACATAAGATATGGCCATAGTGTAGTCCGTCAATAATTGACTGCTACCTTTCATTGTACACAGAGTGTAACTGTATGTTAAGGAGCTATATTTTGTTTTATATATTTACCAAATATTTACTGAGAACTGTAAATTTTAATTTTAAATAATTGAGCTATTTTCATAGTTTCCAGCCATTTAATGTAATTCGAGTTTTCAGTGGTCATCTGGGCTTACGGAGGGTGTTTTTTAAAATAAATAGTTCTCTCTCTCTCTCTCCCTCCCTCCACACAAATGTTGGTACATTTTCTCTAAATGCTACCTTCCTCTACTAGCATAGTTAATATATGTTGGTAGACCTGACACCTGAGCGCGTCTCTCGATAGCGTACACCATGTACTTCACATGGAAGCTACCGTCTTCCTTTAGAAGTGCTCTGTATAAGTGAATCCCATTCTCGAGGAACATGTTGATGTTGAGCACACCACACCACACGTCTCCCCGGGGATGAGGCCAGATATTCTCTTGACGCCACCTTGGTGGGCGAGATAGTCACTGGCTGATGTGGTGGGCGATACCCTGGATGTTGTCACGAAATAGCTTTCTGTGCCTTTCTTACCACGTTTTCCCAGTTCGTTGCCGCTCTTAAGATGACCGGTCATTATGTCTTCTGCGTTCATCTATGGGTCAAATTAAAAAAAAAAAATCATGGTACAAATCTATGGAACTTCTAAGAAAATCATTGTTACCAGATTTCCTTCACTTAAACTGTACATTATATCTGTAGTAGATTGATATTAATTTAATTCTACTCTATATATAATATAGTATTATTTACTAATTTCTTTTTTATTTGTGATTTTATAAAAACATTGAGGGGGGGGGGGTGAATTCTCCCCCTACCTTTTTGATAAGACCATGCCTCCATTAGTCTTAAGGACATGGCTGTCCTAATTTTGAACCCTATTCCTAAACCAAAACCTAACAAGTAGGGTCCAAAAGTTTTAAAAAAACTAATAAAAACGGCAATAGGAGTGAGTTGTGTGAATTATAAAAAGATATTGAAAATCTGAGTACAACAAATGTACCCAGAACACGCAACCCAATCCGGTTGCGGACTATGCCCGACGGTCAGCCTCAACAATGGTTAAATGTACAGATGAACCACCCACCAAAAACGAAAACCTCTTAAAAGTTGGAAAGTTATAAAACCTAAGGATATATAAGTAATAGGAAAGTAGCATAAATCGAGAAGTCAACAGAATTGATCATTTATTAAAAGACTGAATTAAATATTTACAACATGTCAAATAAGGAAGAAGTCATTATTTGAATTGATAATGTACAAAAATCGTGCTCATCATGACACAATAGTTTAGCTTGAAGAAAGAAACAATATATTAACAATTAAATTCTTGATACTGGTTAACAATATCATACGCGAAAGTCATTGTTTATTCCAATCAGTCTCCAAAGGTTGTAAATAGAAAACTTTCATCTTACAATTCCTCAGGAATTCTCATTTTTCAATACTAACAATAATATGACTTGAGTATTGCCCGTAACTTTCAAAACAAATTTCGTAGTGATACAAACGAAAAGTACTACACCGGCTCATCATATATAAAGAAATTATATAATATCAATAAACTTTAATATCGATCCTAAAATTAACCAACAATATATTAGTTAATCCTGGTAAAATAATTGCGTTTAATAATCAAAATTACTATAAAGTTTTCCAACTATCTCATCATTAGCGCTGTCCTACAATTACCGCCCAACCTCATAACTATAACCTTACTACTTAGAACTCAAGGTTAACTACAAGATTAATTTAAGTTAATAAACATTTCCAAGATCTAATATTTAATAAACATTTCCAAGATCTAATATTTAACCGAGCAAACCAAATTTGACCACTACTCAAAAGGTTTGAGATAAATAAACAATAAATATGCCAAAACATTTAATATCCCTATATTTAAATTATCTAAAGTTTCTGTTTAATCATGTGTGACCAGAGTCCAATCATTTCAATAAAAGAAAAGAAATTATTAATATTATGCTGAAAGAGAATTTAGAAGACAGAAAGTAAATAAATACGCCAAGAGAGAATTTTGCTTACATTTTATAAATAATAACAGAAACCTCAGCCTCGTCCAACTATTACCGAAGCATGTCCAAGAGTGCTCTATCATTTTCAAAACCAGTCTTATATATCATTCAGCACAACTCACGGAACACAGAACGAAGGAACCACACGGGGAGAGGTGGTAATCCAAAGAGAATAAACAAGGGGAGGAATCCACACGCGACGGAATCTTCCATACGTTTCTAGACCACTTGGGAACAGCCCGGACTCTGGGGTGAAGAGCCTCTTATTTTCTTCTGAAGTTCTTTGGCCCGCGTTTTTTGCGCATGGACATTACGGCGGTGCCGGTGTAAGTGGAATACATTAGTCCAGGATAATATTAGTCTGAATGCAAGAAGAACTCTAGTGCAGCATCGACACGCACTCAAAAGAACGGCATCTCTTTGACACCAAACAGCGGTCTAATAATCTCAATGTTGACTAGGAAATTAGTGTTCAAGGATATTAGTGCTATACCCTGATTTTTGTTGAAAGAACAGTAGAGAAAATCAAAACATATTTCTCTGTGGCCAACATTGATAACATTTTATTACATTATATGTGTTATTTGATAGGTATTGATTATATCTATCAAAAGTAACATCTGCAGATGACATTACTTTATGTATGAACATATTAATATTGTTTTAGTAACTAACTTCTACTGTTCTTCCTACCAAAATCATACTAAACTTTATTCAACCTCTCGAACGTTAGTTATCTACCAAATCCTTCACCACATCAACACCATCATTTTTTTTTAAAATCCTATCTTAAAAATGAAAAACAAAGGCAATTAATTAGCATAATATCATGTCAAAATCCTTTGAATATGTAGATGGGCCTATATTAAATACTGGTTTGAGCAGTGGCATACCTGAATATTTGACACCTAACCCAACCTAACCTAACCTAACATATTACTATTATTATTATTGTCTTTATTTACATGGCGAAATTAAGGCATAAGTCTCCTCTTATATTTAACCATGTCTTAAGTTAACATTACACTGCATTAACAATATATATGCACTCAAATTAATAAACGTCCAAAAGATACACTAACAAATGCGTTCTTATTTGTTCTAAGGTCTGACTTTAGTCCACACACACAATTCCTAAGGGTGGCATAAACAAAGAACTACTACCTAAAAATTTTCTACTCTAAATATTTCCTAGGAAATACATAGCGGCGTTGACAAAGAGCCACTACCTAAAAATTTCCTAGTCTAAATATATCCTGCCACACTGGCTCAATCTATCGTGGCATGTTGTTGAGGCCGGGCGCGTTATTTGTGGCTGGGAGTGTAGTGTCCGTAGCTGGCTCAACATCCGTGCTAATGGGGTAAGTCTCTGTTTTACGACTTAGATGTTTGTACTTGTAGCAAATGCTACAAATTTAGGAATAAAATTGCGTGAACCGTCTACCTAATTCGGGAATATAGCCCACTTTCACGATTAAAGCAATTGAAATTATCGGTATGAACTATGAACGACTGTGCAAGTTTAAATAGGACCTGGGTCATTGCCCAGGAGGTCCGCCTGTACTTGCTAATTCCCGATCACGACTCTTCATTCATGGTGATTTCGTTAATTGGTTTCTATGTAAGTCCGTTAACTCTACACTGATCATGGACATCTGAGTTAATTAATTAGATATGTCCTCCACCACTAAGTTCTAACACGTAAAACATCGAACATTTACTATTGAATATTTACGGAGGAGTCCCTCAGGTTGTCACACTCGATAAATCCCATGAGTTAATCACAATTCTTTATTTAATGTTCATACATGTGTGGCAACGAAGTTACTTGGCATTGGGTAGTAAACATATTATTGGGTTGATTGTGAGAAATCATTGTTTTGTTTTGGTGCTAATTGTTTTATGTTGCTGATAGTGGATTGTCTACTTCGACAATATTTAAATATTTGAAGAGTCCCTAGAAAATATTCCTGGGACGATTAACATTCTATATTTTACGCTAAGGTAACTAAAAGAGTTTTTAGCTTACGGGTATTGAATTGTGGATCAAAATATAAATAGTTTTTGGGAGGATAAATAGGCTGTATTTACTGGGTCAAAGAAATTCTGTAGTAAGTATAGTTGGTACCTTGGGACGTTTGTTTTGGGTTCAAATTATCTCATCTATATATTTTGTTACGGATACTTGAATGTACAACTATAGTGTGTATTTATGTTGACATCCTGAGTTCATTGTCATTCATTGTTGTGACAGCTGTGATTAAGACGTAGAGGATAGAAATACACACTATATCATGACATTGTGACTTTTAGATGGCGTAATAGAAAATATTAAGAGTTTTCTGAACCACAAAAGAGTTCACAATTTTACATAAAACCCCATGATATAGGAGACCAACTGAAAAATAGCCACCATAACTTTAAATATTTTCATTTGGTTTAGACTAATTATTAAAATAGTTACTTACTAATGCTGTATCCATGACTAGCTTAAACCTGTACCAAATTCAAAACATCCACAAAAAAATATCAATGAGACAGTTCTATTTTTGAGAAAAATAATGCTAGGGTCTTTATTAAGTTTGTAAAATCGAAACCCACACCCTTCTTACTAAACAACAACATCTGACAGCAATACTTTGAACAACTTCAACAATTCATCATTCAGAGTTAAAGAATCTAATGTCCACGTTGGATATGCTAAAAGCCAACTAATGTATTTTCAAAGCACAGTGAAGCAAGTGAAGCAGCAATAAAACAATTTTATATACTAGCTCTTGTCTGAAACAAAACAATTACTATTATAAATGTGACAAATCCACTGGCGACTTTTAACAAGTCGCACAAGGACCTTTCGCTGGCCGCATTGTGTTTCGCAAGCCCCTTGATTAGTAGCTCTGATTTAGCGTTTGTTTCTTAAACATTTACTTATGTATAGGTTAATATGTATATACAAAATAGTGATTTTTTTTCTATAAATAATTTTAGCATCCACTCTTCAGATAAGTTGAAATTTGGCAAATTATAAATAATATCTTAAATATAAAATTAATGATTTTGCTAATAAAATATATTTAAAGCTCTTGGAAAATGCCAATATTTACAATTGGTCGATATCCCTAGTTGGTTTTCAACAATGTTTCTTACACTGTATTGATACTCTTAAATATTTAATGTACTGATTGTCAGCTGGGTTAAACAAATATATTCATACATTCATGAAGTAAACTATAATATTTTTATAAACAATAGTTAAAAATATATAAACATATTGTGCTGTACCAACAGAAGCGTCTCTTTCACACATTGTGTTGAAGCACAACGCCAATAAAATATGTTTCAAGTACCTTATGACGATAATATAAATAAAAAAAGCATGAATCCAACTTTTGTTTCTTGGAAATGATACCATGTAAAAATTCCACTCAGCCCTCTGTCATGATAAAGAAAGTCGGCGTGCTTAACAAGAAGGGTCTAGTTAAGGTCATATATGACCCTGTCTTGGCCTGGCATATAGTGCTCTGTGCTGTATATACATTTGGTACAGTCAAAACAAGGAATTTCATTAAATATACATTTCAAATCTATATTTGTAATGTTTAATTATTTATAAATAGTAAAATTAACGAATAAGGTTAGGTAAATAAAACCAAATTAATTTTTTAAAAAAGGACTTTATACTCTACAAAATGAGAAAATAAAATTATCAGTGTATAAAAAACAGCAGGTTTTATACAAGATGTTTCTAAACTCTCTGTCCAAACTTAAACCACAGCATCTTTGGCATAAAGAAACAGAAAACCTAATAAAAAATTGTCTGAAATGTAATCTTGTCTAACTAAATGTAAGTTGAGGTTAGACACAACAACGCTGGGAGTACACAGCTTTAAGTAAATATATTCCGTTCACGATAGTTTTTTACCTGGATGACAGTTTGAAAATCATATGTTTAGGTTTTGTGTTGCAAACACTTGTAAAAGATCACTGGTTATAAATGTAAAGATCTTTAATTACCTGTTATATATTACATTTAAAATAACGTAAGCTTAATTTTTCTCATACTATTTCATTTTTTTAATTAATTTCTTTTTATCCAACTCGAAACAATATTTTAAACATAATTAAAAGTACTTATTTTTCGTTTTGGAACGTTACTGATTTTGTGTAATATAGTGCACACATCAATATCTTTTAATACAGGCATCGTATTTACTTGGAAAAGAGAACATTGTTGTCATTTTTTTACATACAATAAATGATTTTATGATTATTTTATCGCATTTTGAAATATTTAACTGAATAAAATATGTTCATCATCGGCGTGTCTGCATCATTGTAAAAAACTTGTTTACCGTTATGTTCAATCACATGGTTTAAATTCGTCATTCGCCATTTTGAAGCTATGTTCGTTAGAAGTTTTTGTGAAAGTGGTGTGAATATTATTTTTTTAAGGGGAATAAAACTATAAATAAACTTTGTGTCCAACCTCAAATAAATATATAAATAATATTGGCCTAAATTACTGTGGTTAACTATCACATTAATATATTACCATCTGTTTTCATTACAGTGATCCAAAGTGATAGATGTCAGCTGTTGGCGTAGTGATACATTAGGAATTACTTCTAGTAACATTTCGAGTGGTCATCCAGGTAAACTTAGCTCGTGAATGACTTATACGTGTACAACAAGTTGCATATGAGTAGGCGATCACACCATAGAGGGTGTTCAAAGCTCACTCCCCCTACTACAATGTAGAGTCGTAGTCACCGGATAAGTGAATGATGACTACGGTCGGTATTTAATACCAAAGAAAAAAGTCTTAATGGGAGTCACCATTCCCTATACAACCAATGTTAAATTATGGTTCATTTAGGTACATTTTTCTCAGAAACTATAATAGTTATTGAACTGATTTTTTCTATTATTCATTTATAGGTATATTCTAACAATTAGACGAGGGATATTTATAAATATTTCAAAAAATAGAATTTATATTAATTTTTAAATATGTTAAAAAAATTCTAATTTTCCAACTCATTTCAAAATATTTATATAGATGTAAATTCTGTTTATTGTTGTATTTTTTAAAAAGGTCCCGTTAAAATGTGCATGATTAAATTTTCAAAGTAACAAATAAATTATTGTGATATCTTGTCTAGTTTTTGAAAAAAATGTACCTAAATGAACCATAATTTAACATTTGTTGTATAGGGAAAGGCGACTCCCCTTAAGAGGTTCAGATCTGAGGATCACGGTGGTCATGCGACCAGTCCACCACGTACTATACACCTGTCTGGGAACGTATCATTAATGTATTGTCGTGTAAGCCGGCTCAAGTGAGCTGGTTCCACATTCATATGTACCCACATACACTGTCTCACTGCGAGAGGCCCATTTTCAATTAGTTCAGGGAGTGTTTCCTGGCGAAACGCTCTGTAGACATGTCCGTTGAGTTGGTGATAGGTATGGTCCAATTAATTCATTTTATACAATACCTGCCCACACATTAACTGAAAAACGTTCTTTATATCCACGTGCAATATTTTCGTGCAGATTTTCGTACGACCACATGTGATGGTTATGATGTTTGTAAATCTCCTCAAGACGAAATGTAGATCTGTCTGTGAATAGTATATATTCCACGAAATCAATATCTTCACCATAGCACTGCAGAAACCACTCTGTGAAGTTTTGTAGAACCATATGTTGTAACGTTCTTCTCCCGTAACGACAGTTAACACTTTGTGCAGTAAAAGCAGAAACAAACACTAATTATCAGACTTCAAACTCAGATTGTGCCCGGGAGCTGCTGAGCTCTTACGGACACCAGTTGAACTACTTCTAGAAAATAAACATAAAAACAATATAATTTAAAAATGAAGCATATTGCTCTCTTTCTCGCACCTACAGTGCGAGGTTTTTTCCTTAATTTTTATTAGAGCTGTAAACAAACAAACCAAAATGTTCCTGACCACAGCTGCCTTGCACGTGTTAAAAGTGCGACAACAACAGTACAGCCACGGACTAAAGAAATTGACACAAATATGACTTTACTTACTCCAGAAAGCAATGCAACAAAACAGGATCATTACAATGTTCACCCGGATGCAGGGCCTGTACCTTCTGCCTTTGGTACGGATGGTGTAGGTTTTGGTGAAGTGCAAGCTACACTGTGACATGAGAGGTGTCTAGCACATGCTAGTTGAGGGGATTCATCCAAGTGCTCCAGTACAGTGTATTCATACAATAATTCAGTTCTCACTGCCTGGGGTCGGCTGGTGTCATGTATGCCAACCTAGATCAATAGGGCCCAAATTTGTAATACCTCTCCTGCAATCGTAATGTATACCCTCGAAAACTACTAAGTTCTCATGTTTTATAACTCTTACCTTGAGAAATTCGCCTTCCCTGTGTTGCTGGTCCAAGGAAGTCAATATCCTATAATTGGGGCATCGCTGGTTGCAAAACATTTCCCTATAAATCTATTGCGCATGTATTCCACTCCCATCCATTTTCCATATGCCAGATGTATGTAAACTTTTTCGGAGCACGTGTATTATTCCATTATGCAAAGTTCAAACAGCACCTTAAACTGACCGCTAATAAACAACAAACCGATCGCCGGACAGCTTGTGTCGAATTGATCACAACAGTATCCGTCGGTTGCATTTGACGCGCGCTCGCCTTTTTGACACGTTCAAGGGCTGTCTGAGGTAAATTTTGCGCCTGGGTGGGATTGATTTTTGACTCACCCATATAAAACTGGGGGATAGTGGGAAAATATGAAAATAATCCAAAAACATAACACCTCCAAACCTATAATAAACCCTGATTTTGTTTGGAACAACAGTAAAGAAAATTAAAACATAATTATTTGTAGCCAACATTGATAACATTTAACTTTATTATTATTTGTGTTATCTTATAGTTTTTGGACTTATTGATAAACTTTTTCAGAAGTGACAGCTGCAGATAGCATGACTTGATGTATGAATATATTAAACTTGTTTTAATAACATTAGTAACTAATTTCTACTGTTCTTCCTACCAAAATCATGATTTGAATATAACCCCGAAACCTACCAACTGCAAACATGACGTAGCCTGGCCATGATGGGAAAATGATATGAAAGAAAAACTTCACAAATGGTATTCATTCTCCAAACGTTTCACTGCGAGTTTGTACGAAAACGTTTAGGATTACGAAGAAAACTATAAGGACATGTTTTGTAGGCAATGCTATCTCTATATATTGTGTAGTAACAAACACTTTGATAAATGAACGATTTACAAGATAACTGAAAAAAGCTATTTTAGGACACCATTATTTCAAGTTGCAGGATGAAAAAATAATTTTAAGAGTGGAACGAGCCTATATCCTATTTTATTCACGACATAAAACTATACCATACGTCAAATTTAATTTTTGTATCAAAAAGGGTACGATTGTTAGACTTAGCAATTCCATTATAGAGTAGAGCCAAGGCTAAGTTAGGTTAGGTTGGTGTTTGTTTGGAGCCCTGGGCTGCTACCCGGGATTTTCTGCCCGCCTAATGATATGCAACCTGTTGTATATGTACGTACTTACAGCTGTGTACTCCAGGCGTTGCTGCCCCTAGTTTCATATTGCATTTGGTAATAAAAGATTACCTTTCTGGACTATTTTTTTAGTAGTTTTTCTGTTTCTTTCTGGCCACAGATGATGTGTTTTAAGTTTGGGCAGAGAGTTTAGTAACACTCTGTATATGATTAAAAATTATCTAATTTTGTCATAATTAAACTGCCTATAAATTAAAAACTGTTTTTATTTCACTTATTATAAATAATTCACTGTGTTCATCTCATATGCTTGCCTAGCCAGACTAAATTTCAGCCTCATATATACATTAGTCATTACTTTACCATAACAATGAGAAAGGAAACGCATAAGAAAGTCTAACCCTATATAGCTCGTGAACTGTAATGATTTGAATAATTGAAATGCTATTTATTTCCCACTTGTTTTTAGGCCTATCTAGGACAGTTTTATTATAATACTAACCAACCTAACAAAACCTAACTTTCAATTGATAAGCGCATGTATGTTAGATTTTTTTTTAAGTATATTTTTGTTATAAGAGTGGGTAAAGTGAGAATGAACTAAACTTTATATATTTTTATTAAATTAATGATATAATTGTATACGAAAAGGCCACGTAAATTTTAATTGGCCATGGCTGAACATTTTCTTGAGCATATAGATACAAACAAACCATCAAACTTGTAGAAAACTAATCGTAACTGAGAACTACCTACATCTTAAAATAAAGAGGATGTCATGGTCTAAAGGCATCAACTCGATTGTTGGTATGAAACATACATTCCTTTGAGATAAACTTGATCAAATTGTTGCATGGATTATAGCTATTTATCCAATTTTGTCACTGTTAGGTAGTTCCATTACATGGACCCTATTTAGTACTTACGTATCCAAGAAGCATTATATATTGCCTATTTTTAATTTTAATTTGTGTGACGGTATTCCCGAAGGTGTAAAACGGTATTAAAACTCTGATGGCCAGTTGCCTTTTTTCCGCTCATTCTTTGGCTGAGTCCATACTAATCTAACAATGAGCCTCTCCATCCAAAATACAAAATTCCTCCTTATTTATTTATGCATCAGGAAATATGAGTATCGTGTTTTGTGGCAAAGACGTATGTGAAGATACAAAAGAAGATTTCTCACTGTTTCCTAGGCTCAGCCAATGAACTAAATACACAAATGAAGGCAAATATCTGCCCGTGATGATATGGTATTTTCCTTAAAACAGCTTCTTTCTGCCAATGTATTCCCCCACACATTTTCATATTCATTATGCCTTTTACTTTGAGTAGTCATTGATTTTTATGAACTCATAATGAAAGTAAGCTTAAATGGCATGTTCACATCACATCCATTACTGTTTTCAGCCTGTGGTCTAGGTCAATGTTTCTATTCAAGGCATATATTGCTAGGCCTTTCGTAGCTTCATATGACTTATAAGCTAACTTAAGACTAGGATAAGCACACCATCCAGTCCCCGGCCGTTAATTTATCAATATGAAAGAGTAAACTCATATTTCATCAATGATAAATGTTTTGGCCGTGGCGGGAATCAAACTCCGGACCCTTAATTCAGTGGGCAGTTAAGCTACTGACTGAGCTAAGGAGTCAAACCTTAAATTCCATGTTGAAAGCTACCTGTGTTATTTTTATTTGCCAAAGAAACACTTTCTATATTTACTAATATGAATACGAAACAACAAACACAACTATTAAACCATGCAAACAAATCACTGTATTATAATCTGCAATTTATCCTAGGATTTAACATTTTAATTTATATTCTAGTTTCGCTTGACATTTGAAGTGCAAACAACATGTCAACGAGTTAAAATTACTAAATTGATCACGTTTTTATTTTTTATAATTTCTATATTTTATCAGTTCTCGCACCTCTTGAGTGGTCCCTCTGCAATTTCACCCAATTTCAGCCTTCTATTTGATTCAAAAGTACTAACAATTCTCATATCAGATATACATACCCCATTGATTGATTGATTGATTGATTAACGATGATCACAGGCCTCGAAAACCAAGTGCCAGCCAACCCTACATGCGGCCTCCATCACGTTCCTTCCTGAGCCTTCGGCCTCCAATACCTCTCCTTTTGATATCTAGCCGCATAATCACACAATCTCGTTCTGGGTCACCCCAGAGGTCATCGAATAAAAGGTATGCCGCTCATGACAGCTCTTGGACTTCTTTCCGGTTGCAATATGTCTACATGCCCTGCCCATCTAATCCTGTTTGATCACAAATTGTATATAGTATCTGGTTGATTCATCAACTCATAGCTTATATTTACTGGTTCCTTCTCCCTCTGTATCCATCTTCCTCTCTTACTGAACCCCATATTTTTCTCTTGACCTTTCTTTCAATGGAGCTCAGTCTCTCCCTATCCCTCTTAGCAGTTCTCCATATCTCCAAGCCGTGCAAGCCTACCGGACACACAATAGTTTTGAATGCCCTCCTCTTTGTTCTCATGGAGATACTTCTGGAACTAAGAAGGGTATTTAGACTGTAGTAGTTTCGGGATCCAGCCTTTATTCTTTCGTTCAGCTCCATCTTGATTTTGTTATAGTCACTGAGCCAGCGTACGATCTATCTAAATTGATCCACCTTTCTTAGCTTCACATCTTCTGCCTTGACAGTTCCCTCACTTTTATCCTCCTTGACAAGGTCATCACTTCAGTGTCCTCTTCATTGATGTGTGACCAAACCTTTTTGGTGTTTTTCTCTAGCTCCAAGTGCAACTATACTAACTCCGTCTCCTCAGTAATAAACGTAGTGTTATTGGACAGTATCAACCAGCTGTGCTTCCCATTCATCATAGCACCATTCTAGTTAATTCCTTTATAACATTTCCCACGTTACTTTTACTAAAACAAAATATAACATAACCGGCAATATTGCATCTTCTTGCCTTACTCCTCTTTTTATCTCCTACTCGTCTGACAACATTTCTTTATACCTCACTTTTGTTTTTGTAGTTCCGTTAAAAGCTATAATAATCCTCCTTATCTTCGGGGCTAGAATCATCTATTGAAGCACAATTGTATACATGCTATCTCTATGGATGCTATCGTACGTTTTGGAGAAGTCCACAAAAGTGTTCTCCACATCCTTGTGGTACTTCCAGTACTTTTTTCCATATATGTATTCTCATAATGTGGCCCAAACACGTACGTGCCCTGCACGTCAGCAATGCACGAACGTGCGGTGAACGAGGAAGTATAACCGTGTGTGGTAATTAACGTGCATTATACTCCTTTCGGGCACGGCACGACAGTGATCAGAAGGAGCTTGATATTTTGGCACAGTGTGCATCACAAGGTTGGAAATCGTGCTTGCATATAGGTTTATTGGAGGCAGACGTGCATGACTGAACGTATATTGGTGGTTGTGGGTCAAGTTTTACCATGACAATCTGTTAATCTTTTGTCAAGTATTGTTGTAATTTGTTGTAAGCAGTTATAATGTTTTGTTCTTCGAGTATTGTTAGTTGATATGGGTGAATGTGCAGCATTTTAGTCTGTAAACTTATTGCTTATATTCATTGAGGTCTACTGGTGCACATATGACAATTGTTTTTGCTTCGATGACATTTGTACTCATTATTGAGAAAAACATACAAACATTTCACCAAAACAGACAGATTGAGAATGGTACCAACCACGCCACCAAACTGACTGTTGTTCAAGTGTGTGGGCTACCTCGCTTGTCGTGTGCCATCCATTGCGTGTACTGCTGTCTTTCGGGGTACGAACGTGTGTGGGCCACTTAAAGACGGGACCTAAAGCCAGTTTGGTATTATTTAACTACTTCTTTGACAATAGGCTTCAGCTTGTCAAGAATGACCAGCGAGAGTATTTTGTACGTCACGTTCTCAAGTGAAATACCTCTATAAGTGTTCCATTCCATCTTGCTCTTATTTTTGTGAATTGGGATCATTTTCACGGTCTACTTTTCAATTATATTCTCCTCTCTCCAGATAGTTTAGATTAGCTCGAATATCTCTCTATACAGTCTTTCTCCTGCTTCCTTGATCAGCTCCACCGTTATTTGATCTTCCCTAGGAGCTTTCCACTTTTTCAGCCCTCTTATTAACTTGCTCATATACTTCCATCTCGTCTTCTCTTCCTTCTTCCACATCGTCGACATTCCACACAAATTTCTCCTTGGGGTCATCAAAATTCAAAATCTCTTTGAAATATTCTTTACACCATTCTAAGATCTTCTTTCACATACACCATACACATACTTTAATTAGTATGGATAATTAAAGACTTGTTAAAATAGTGAAATAAAATGTGTAGTGACTTGTGGCCTTAGCATTTTAAATGTTCCTGTTCAGGTTTGTTTAAGAGAAAAATAAAAATGTAACGTTATGGCCAATGTTTAGTTAAGTTTCGCTTCTGGTTCTTTTGGTTCTTCGGCTCTTTTGAAATTTACATTTTCTAATTACTAACATAATACTATTTTAAATATCATAAAATAAATTGAAATAAAATAAAAGTGATTAATTAATTATTTTTTCATAATTCAAAGCTAGATAGCAACAGAATTTATTTATATATAGTTTCATTTGAATAGGAGATTTATTTTTGCCACTGCTTTAAATAAGAAAAATATGTAGTATATATAGTATAGTTTGTGCACCACGTCTTACTACACCATATCTTACAACCTATGTGGGCTACCCTCATATTAACACTTATGGTATGAGGATGAAGAACGTAGAATTGATATAAAACGTACTCACATGTGTGTGGAGGGAGAGTGGAAAAACTACCTTAGCACACCCAACCAGAATTCGAGCACCAAACTCACCATCATCAGATATCCAGTCTATTGCCAGAATGATGCCTTCATAGATCATGCACCCACCAAAGTAGGTTAGATATTGTAGATAATCTTAATTTAATCTTCAAATTGATTTCTAAAACATTCTTCAATGCGTATTTTCATGTGAAAAGACTTAACTAAATTAAAAATTACTGATTGGGTGTAGCCACACCAGCCAATAGCTGCGACAGGAACATAAGGAAATAGTTCATTTAGTGTATATTTTAGGCTTCCATAATTGGCTATTAAATTAATCTTATGGCAAGATTTTGTATGTTTATAATTTGAAATGTTCTGTGACTAAATCTGTAAATGTATATATTTATAACAAATCTTCTTTGAATGGTAATAATAAGTTGGTTCTAAATGTAGCTTTGATCCAAGGAAGAACCTTTTAGAAAATTCATACTTCTCTTTTGAGAGCATTGATAGTATGATGGGGAATGCCAGGCCTCCACCGTGGTTCGGATTCCACGTTAAACTGTAGGTCCTCCATTTCATCTCACAATCATCCTGCCATTACACATTAGCGTAAGTGCGTATAACCCGAACGGGTAGTAAGACGCGGTGCTAATAATAATAGTAATAATAGTATGATTATTCTTTAATAGGGTGGGTATGAGAAAGGAACACACATTTGCGTGGATGGGAAAGTGGGAAACCTCCCTAGAGTTTTTCGAATAATGTTGGTCACAAACATATAGTGGTTCTAATTGGACCAGGGAAACACATTTCAAATCAGTGCCGCTAGGTATGAGCTACCCGATTAAATGGTATATTGTGCCAGGATGGGTGATTAAAAGCTTTGTTTGTTGAATTGGTACTCAACTTGGGGGGCTGAGGGGGACCCTGGCATCACACTCACTTTATACTGGACTTCATATATATCGGGGTTCAAATCCCGGGTGTGTTGCTGTGGGTGACTCGTCATATAGGCTATCATTACGTGGAGGGTTTGGTGTGCAGACCCAGTGGTCCACGAGCCACCGGTCTAAGGCAGCACTCTCGCAATATACTAGAATGCAGGGGGTTCTAATCCTGGTCAGGTGGTACACCTCATCTGGCACACCACCACCAGTGGTCCTCTGGCCACCCTTTGAGAATCACCTTATTTGGTCAATAATGGTTATTTCACAAGCCATGGGTTTTGGATGTAGGCCAGTATTGGTAGTAGGACTCCATAACAAAACAAGTCAGAAAATATACATAGCTTATTCAAGCAACCATTATTCAGAAATAAAACGTAATAAATGAACCAGTTTAATTTGAAAACCAAACACTGCTCAATCCTGTCAAATACCTATTGTAACACACTTTATTTTTAAATCTCAGGCTACCTTTAAGCACTTCCAAACATCATAGGATACAACTGATCGGATAATACTTTACAAAACTACCGGTACCGCACTAGCGCCAAGCTCAACAACAAATACTAATAGATTATTTATTTACTATAAGCTTCCAGTTCTAGCTTTCCGTCCACGATGATATAATATTGTATAGCTGAGCATATCAACCACTCCTTTTTACTTTATCGCTATCTTACAGATAGAGAAAGTATTGTGATCGTCATGAAAATCAAACTCAAGATTTTGATTAATGTCGACGTTTCATGACCCCCCGAATCCGAAAAAGTAGTTTTGCATTTCCGTCTGTCTGTCTGTACCTCGTAGTAGAGCCTTAACTATTTTACCGATCTGGCTAAAACTTGGTATCTAGGGTTTTCATCAGGTTGCCCCGAGGAGTTTTTGGTGTTGGATATTTAAGCCTAATATTAAGGGAAGGTATTTTATTGAAGGGATAAAGAGGAAAAATTGATTTTATCAAAATCGATTCTAACGATTTTGATTAAATTTCATTTCTAAGCATTGAGGGATATTACAAACAAAATGGCTACCCTCCATTTTTCTTCAAAATGACTTTAAGTGTTCCAATCTGAAGACTAAATTCTTTTTTTTTTTTTTTTCATATCTCCGTAACGCTTTGAGATATAAAACTACTTATATTGCAAATAAGTAGGTATAATTATAATAAAAATCTTTTATTTGAAACATATTTTTTATAAAACCAATACTTTTTAAGCTATAGGCCTACACAATTATCTTTATTTTTTAACTTTTCGAACACTAAAGGTAAAGTATTGCGACCGTAAAAAAATCTAACCCAAGATATTGATGGATGTCGACATTCAATGACCCCTTCCCCCCCGAACCCTAAAAGTTAGTTTTGCCGTATGTCTGTGTGTCTGTTTAACCCTAAAATTAAGAGTAGTTTAATAAAGGACGAAAAGATTTAAAAAAAAATAGTTTTCTCAAAATAAGCTCTAACGATTTTGATTAAAATTCATATTTAGGCATTGATTAATATTATAAATAAAATGGATATTTCATTTTCCCATGAAAATGACTTTTAAGGTATTTTACAGAAGCGGACATTTCCGTATTTCCGTTACTATTTGAAATAATAAATAACTTATCATTGCAAAGCTTTATTTGAAATATATCATTTCTAAGATATTGTAAAATATATTAGTACAATTGTGTGAGCTTTAGTTGTGAAGAGATACTACTTAAGTTGTAATGCAATCATTATCTAATGCCATAGAGTAAGTAAATAAGTAAGTCTCTCAAATGTTGATGTTTCTTTTCCTTTACCCTCATAGCTGAAATGTTTGTACAGCAATAATATATCTATCTCAATTTATTTCAATAGTCAATATTTACTTATTTTATTGATCAAAATTTATAAATGAGGAATTTAATTTAAATGCGATAACCATAAGATGTTTAACCCCTAATAAAATGTCGAAATCTTTAACCGGAAGTCGAAATTTTAATACGGTGTGTTGGCCCTTGGTGACCCAATATTGATTATTTTATTGAACCAAATATACAAATGAGGACTTTTCATTTAAAAACTAAAATTATAAAATCTAAAACTTGGAGTCAATAATGTTTTACGTAATTGTAGCGCAATTTTTGCTCGGGTTTGCTGGTGTATATTATTTCGTTTCACATAAATTACGGGTTTTGAGTAAATATCTCTATTTAAAAAAAACTGAGTGATAAAGTCCGTGCGAAGAGTTTCGAAACTTTTTTTTTTCATCTGTTATATTTGAAAGAACACCTTCTCAACAGACCTCAATTCAATTCTATCTTTGCTGTTCAGAAATTATTCAATAACGGTTTATTAACTACCTCTAATAATATATACTGGTTTCTAATATTCTTTATATCATTTTATAAAACATAGTTTAAGAATTATCTCTATATTTACTTTATACATTTACTTCCAATTTTACTTAATTACATGACTGTTGATGATAGCATTGCCAAGATTATGTTGACTGCTTTATGGTGCACAAATAGTTTATAGGGGAAACGCTAATAAATGTTTACCTTTAATTTCACTATACATTTCAGTCTTATCCAAAAACCGTATTCAAAAAGTAAATTTAAAGTGAAATTGTTTGGATATTTCCCTTGTTTGCAGCCTAAGGATTGTTAACGCACCCATTTCAAGACACCTGAACATCTGTGAGTATCTGTTAACTTTGATTTAAGAACGAGTTAGTCAGCTAAAATAATTAATAAAATATTTTAAATTATAATATTTAATAATAAATTGAAATTTGAATGATAGTAAATTTACGACCCAACTTAAATGAATACACATTGATTCAAACAAAATAAATATAATAATGTAGTGTGAAACAAATCAGTTGATGTTAAAAATATGAACACTTCTTCCAGGTCCATTACGTTGTTAATTACACCTACACGAGCAAAAACTTAGGTATTTTTTCGTGAAGTTAAATGGTAATTAAATATTGTTGAAAAAAATAAACATGTTTCTCAACACTCCACAGGCCTTTTTTCTTTATGGGGAGGGTCTTCATATGGTAGGTAAAAGTGCTATTGAATAAATGTATTCAAATAATCAAATAATATTATTTCAAATCACAAAAGTCTAAAAATAATGTAAGGTTTTTCAAAGGGTGGCTATGAAAAACGAGATATCCACTTGAACTTGTGCGAAGAAAGGAAGAAACATTGTGTATACTCACAAGTGCTTTCTGTGGACATTTTGTTGTTCTTCACTGTTCGGCCCGTGCGTCTTTCTCCTCACTTGCACAGACCGCGCCAACCAGGACCATCACCCTACCTCCCCACCTCAACTCACGTTGCCGGGACTGTCTCATGTTCCACCGCCACTAACGTTGCCGGGACTGTCTCATGTTCCACCGCCACTAACGTTGCCGGGACTGTCTCATGTTCCACCGCCACTAACGTTGCCTGGACTGTCTCATGTTCCACCGCCACTAACGTTGCCGGGACTGTCTCATGTTCCCCCGCAACTCACGTTGCCGGGAATGTCTCATGTTCCACCGCAACTCACGTTGCCGGGACTGTCTCATGTTCCACCGCAACTAAAGTTGCCGGGACTGTCTCATGTTCCACCGCCACTAACGTTGCCGGGACTGTCTCATGTTCCACCGCAACTCACGTTGCCGGGACTGTCTCATGTTCCACCGCAACTAAAGTTGCCGGGACTGTCTCATGTTCCACCGCAACTCACGTTGCTGGGACTGTCTCATGTTCCACCGCAACTCACGTTGCCGGGACTGTCTCATGTTCCACCGCAACTTAAGTTGCCGGGACTGTCTCATGTTCCACCGCCACTAAAGTTGCCGGGACTGTCTCATGTTCCACCGCCACTAACGTTGCCGGGACTGTCTCATGTTCCACCGCAACTCACGTTGCCGGGACTGTCTCATGTTCCACCGCAACTCACGTTGCCGGGACTGTCTCATGTTCCACCGCAACTCACGTTGCCGGGACTGTCTCATGTTCCACCGCAACTCACGTTGCCGGGACTGTCTCATGTTCCACCGCCACTAACGTTGCCAGGACTGTCTCATGTTCCACCGCCACTAACGTTGCCGGGACACTCTCGCTGACATTTTCCCCTACCCCTACCCACACCACCCGTGAGACCGATGTCTGAACACAACGTCACCCAGAGACTGCACTTCCCCGAGACATCAACCATAGGCCCCCGAAGCCGCAAACTAGGGATAATAGTTTATGTCTAGTCTTCCTATTCTATAAATAGATACATCTCGTGCTTTACAAACTTACATCAACATAATTAATATGTCGCCAACTTTAACACGTCATGATTTTATCTTGACCGAAAATGTCTTGTTTCATGCAACGAGGAGATTCGCGAAAGGAATGGTTCATCTTTATGTACAAATTCCCTACGTTAAATTTTTATCCCAAACATTGAAGAATGAAATAAATTCTATTAAAGTGAGATATATTTTAGCTACTATTATACCTAATACCGACATTTTTATTGACTTAGACCATAACTTACTCCGTTAAGTAAATAATGATGGGAAACTATTGATCTTTGGTTATCCCCCAGCATTGAAGGGTGATATCACTTTCTTGAAAGATATCGATTTTAGTCATTCTATTAGTTTCACCTCACTTTTGAGTTTCATGAACATGAGGCTTTTTGCTGAAAAGACTCATGTCTTGAAAGCGCTAATACCAAGCATAACACTTTTATTTTATTTTTTGCACAGCTTAAGAAAACAAGAACATGAAAGAATAAGGTTCTATCGATATAATTAACTCGGAAGCTGTATCTTTCATCCTAACGATTTTTTCCAACAATAAGGACTCTACACGTTTTCTCATCGATTTTTACTACTCATACAAGGGAAACTACTACTAAAAAACTGTTTCTATATGGAGTAGATTTACCTCACGCATTTTTATTAATGGTATATATAATCTTTTTTCAATAGTCTGTTATGAAATACACGGAGAAGAGATTGATTAGCTAAAAGACGTGGGTGTTTGCACACAAATTAATCATTATTTCTTATTGAGGATGGATGAACCATAGTATCTTGAAAACACTGGATAACGGATTGAAGAAATACATTTTGATCCCGACTATGGTATATTTGACGTTGTCATCCCTCTAAGAGTGGTATACTGGATTACACCTAGGTATACAAGTATACTGATCAACGATAAACAGTAGCTAGTACTAGTATGCTTGGGAAAAATAACCGATTGAGATTGTCTTAAGTTATATAATTTTATCAGAAGCGAACGTGTAGTCGATCTTCCTTTTAGTTCAGAAGAAAAGTGCCAGAGGCATAACATCCGAGCTTCGACGCAGCACATGTACTGTGAAAACGTCAACTCTGCTGGAAAAACTGCTCTATTGAGATTCGTGCTTGAAATACGATGCTCAACGACAAAAGTCGTTTCGATCATTTGTAATTGTGAATAAACTTTATTTAATTTCAGTCATGCATTAGTATAAATTATCTATTGTCCCCACACCTCCTTGTATCTTTGCGTTTGGGCCTAAGATCTGTCAGAATCTTTGTGGCCTGGGTTAAGAGGGAGGGGATGTTGAATACTTGTGTGGTTTCGTGAGTGACGTTAGGCTTGGCTTTTAAAGAGGTTTATTAATACTACTATATCTATTACAAATGTACTGTTAGAATGAAAGTTAGTATGAAAAAACTTAAAGGATATTAGGAAGCGTGTGACTAAACGATGTGTTATGAGGTCCACCCAATTACTTCTAGGTGGTCCTTACATGATCGCTAAACCCAGTTCCCTGGGCTCGAGCGGCAGTCTCCAAGACTGGCACCGATAAACCAGCGTCTTAGCCCACGTAGCCCCAAAACTAGCAGAGTGACCCTTAGCCTTCAAAGCTCTGTAGTCAGCCATCAGGGCTTAATTCCCCTCATTTTAACAGGGCCTCCAGCCTGGTTTCTCAATAAGTAATGCTGACAACACTTTTGTGGTCAGCTCCTCTAGTTTATTTGTTTATAGAATAATTGTAACAACCTCGCGATTGTTAAATGTTGAGACTTATATCTAATAAATAACTTTTTTGCATTAATATGTTTTTAACCTATAACCATTTTACACTACACCTTTTATACCTCTCACCCTTTTTACCTTACACCGTTTATACCTTACACTCTTTATACCCTATACACTTTTTAACCTTTTTACAACCCCTTGAGGTGACCTGGTTGTCTAGGGGTAAGGTGTCAGACGTATGTGCTGGGGGTAAGGGGTTCAATCCTCGATCCCGGCACAGATTTATCTGATTACCAAACCCTTCCTTCACCTCTGACAGGACGTGTATTAATCACAACTTGTGAATGTGAGGAATGCCAGGCCTCCACCATGGTTCGGATTCCACATTAAGTTTTTGGTCCTCCATTTCATCTCACAATCACCCTAATATTACACATTAGCGTAAGTGCGTATAACCCGAACGGGTAGTAAGATGCGGTGCTAATAATAATAATACAACCCCTTGATACTCTTACCATTTTAACCCTGAAATATTTATTCGGGGCTATGCCGGGTTATTAATGTAAAAAGAACAAAAAGGCCAAAAAAGGTAAAGAATGGTTTAATGTAAATCTAATCAAATAATGGCAAAAGGGTAAAAATGGCAAAAATATTCAAAAAATTACTAAAATTTCAAAAAGGGCACATTTGAAGAAATATGGTTAAAAGGGTGAAGAGTAAATCATAATAACAAAAAAGGTAAAGATGCTAAAAAGGGTAAAATATATAAAAAGGTAAAACAACTAAACAAACGCAAAAGGGGGAAAAAATTGTTAAAAAGCTATTGGGATAAAAGTGTAAATAGGGTGGAACGAGTAAAAAGGGTAAATAAAGGGTAAAAAGGGCTTGGAGTATAAAGGGTATAAGGTGGAAAGGGTATTAGGTAGAAAGAATAAAGGGTAAAAAATGATAAAGAGTAAAAAGGGTAAAAATGGTATAAAGTAAATCTAAACAAAAGGACAATAAAACCGAAAGGACGACACTAAAATGAAAAAAAATAAAATAATAAAAAGTGTATAAAGGTTAAAAGGGGTAAAATAAATAAAAATGGTAAAGAAATTAAAAAGGTGTAAAAGGAAAAAGGGGCCAAAAGGGGGGAAAAGTTATAAGGTTAACGTTGTAAAAAGCGTAAACGGGGTAGAAAGTGTAAAGTGGGTTAAAAAAAATAGGTTAAAAAGAGTTTAAGGTAAAAAGGGAAAAAAATTTAAAAAGTAAATCTTATCAAAAAGGGCAAAAATTATCAAAATGTTCAAAAGTGACCAAAATGTCAAAAGGGGAAAAGTGACACGATTGATCAAAATTGGTATAAAGGGTAAGAAGTATATCATAAATAGATAAAAAAAGGTATAAATTTAAAGAAGTAAAAGAAATAAAATAAGGTTAATGATTAAAAATAATTTAGGATTCGATTACTATTCCCTGTGGTTTATTTTACATAATAGAATAACAAATCTACTTTATATAGTCCCCGTGCGATAACGGGTACACCAACTTGTTAGCACATAATAATATTCCTTTTACTCCCTATGTGGAGCATAAAGTCCCATCCACACTATGCTGGTGGCATGGCCAATGCGGCACTGCGGCTTTGGTGTGGACGCTTGTATTTGCCTGTGCCGGCGGCTTAAAACGTGCCACCGGCGTAGCGGTGGCACGCCATCAGTAAACTCACGATTTTCGGTCCTGTTCAAAGGAAGCCGTGTTGGTATCTGTAGTGTGGACGTGCCGCGCTTTTCATTCGGCAACTTCTGCACATTCTCCACTGATTTAGTTATCTTTTGTCTTTCAACCCATGAACATGAAGGGATAGAGTGAAAAAGTTAAGTAATTTAATTGAGCTACGAGCTATTATGCTCACCCTGTTTTGTGGGATTGTAAGCTGAAAGGATATAAAGAACGTAATAAGAAGCACGATGTGCTGATTGAAACTGCATTGAGTTTGGGTGTTGAGAATTACTAAATAAAACATGGATAGTGAAAGCCGCGGCTGGATGCCAATCCTTGTGTGGACGAAGAGCATTTTCAGCGGCTTTGCCAACAGCAGTGCCGCGTTGGCCTTACCAACGGCAGAACGCGGCATAGTGTTGACGAGGCTTCAGGCTGCAACAAAGCTTCGACATTCAAGTCTATTCTCTGACACACTTTTGAGTCTA
>JBCFYV010009882.1:9852322-9908091 GCA_039000515.1 Timema cristinae | reverse complement strand
TATTTACAGATCAGTCATTCAGCCAATCATAGTGTACAACTGCGTAGCCTGGAGCTACGCATCAGCAACCTTACTAAGTAAACTACAAACTACTCAAAACAAAATACTCAGAACTATAACCGGCACAAACCGCTACACCAGAATAGATGATCTACACACCATGACAAAGAGCAGACTCTTACAAGAAATATACAGGGACAGAAACAAGAAGTTTTACGAACAAAGCGACACGCACACAAACACAATCATAAGATCACTAGGACGCTACGACCCAGAAGACACCAGGAAATACAAAAAACCTAGACTGGCATAGTGACAAACAAAAAAAACATTAAAAAACAAAAAAATTATTAAAAATATATAAAACAAAAAAACAAAAAAAATCATTAAAAAACCAAAAATTTATTAAAAATATATAAAATAATAATAAAAAAAAAATTATCATTAGTTTTAGTTAAATATCACTAGTTCTTAGTTAATCACCACTAGTTATAAGCATATAATAATAAGTAAAAAAAAAAAGTCACTATGCCAAAATGCCCGGTGGACACGGACTACCTGCTCGAAGGCGCACGGTACACTTTCATGCACAATCGCTCATTTCACGCCATTACTACCTTAGTCACGGCCGGACGCCACTGGAATAACCGACTAGGTCAACCTTCTAGCCAGAGAATAACGCTGGCGCCACTGTCGGCCCCAGATGGGGAATGGAAATGTATCCACCTCACTCCAAATCCCAAGAAAAAAAAATCCTTCCCAACAAGTTATTCTTTATCACCTTTGCCACCGCCGGACTCCACTGGGATAACCGACTAGGTCAACCTTCTAGCCAGAGAATAACGCTGGCGCCACTGTCGGCCCCAGATGGGGAATGGAAATGTAACCATCCTCGTCAAACCAACTCCTAAAACAGTTAAGCCTACCAACCCACTCCCGAAATCACATTACGCCATCACTCACAAATCGATCATTCCAAATAAGCCAACCTTCCTCATCCTAAGAAAAGAAAATCCTTCCAAACCCTCTTACCACAGCGAGATCATTCACAATCACCACTATTTTCACTCAAAGGGTACTAATTTATAACTTGTATTTTATTGCAGCATCATTCAACGGTTTCACCTATTCATTGTTTTCACCCTCATACCATGAGGATAAGGGCTAGCGACTGCTGCCTGTAACTCACAGAACAAATCAGCCCTTTCATAGACAACCTGGCGTGGCATAACTGTCAAGTCAGATGTTCTATGTCAGGCAACAGCCGAAAGGCTTTTTTTTTTTTAGTGGTGACCCAACCTTGGAGAACCACCTTTATGAAAGAGCATAATAAACCATCTTTATTCGTTTGAAAAGAGCATTTCATCGTCACTCCCTATCCTCCCACGACTATCCCCGACCTCCCACCGCGACTCCGTGTTGCCGGGATGGTTATCCTGCCTCCCACCGCGACTCTTGTGTTGCCGGGACTGTTCCCCTGCCTCCCACCGCGACTCCGTGTTGCCGGGACAGATCCTTACCTCCCACCGCGACTTCGTGTTGCCGGGACTCTGACCTATCTGTTTTCTCCCCCATCTCCCTTCCTTACCCCCATCCAATGGACCCGCGAGATCGACGCCTGACAACCACCGTCGCCCGGAAACTGGACTTCGACGAGACAAAACCACTCCACGCGAAGCCGCAGTAAAAGGATAACAAACTGGTCTGCATTGGTTTGTTCAGCCCCAAAGAGAACCAGACCAAATCATAATCTCAGGGTTTTCCAGACCAAGTCTGTGTTGTATTGGTTTGGCTCGTCCCGGAGCAAACCAGAAAATAAAAAATACCAGAGGGTTCCAAGCAAAGTAAGGTTTGCACTGGTTTGTTCCGTTCCAGTGATAACCAGAAAATATCACAGTCCCAGAGTGTTTCAGACAAAGTCTGATTTCCATTTGTTTGTTTCGTCCCAGAGAGAACCATTAAAAACCACAGTCACAGAGTCTCCAGACAAAGTCTAGTTTGCATTAGTTTTTTCCATCACAAAGAAAATCAAACTAAGCCACAGACCCGAAGTGTTCCATATAAAGTCTGGTTCATATAGGTTTGGCCCATCCCAAAAAGAACCAGACCAAACCAAAGTCTCTGGGTGTTCCAGACAAAGTCTGGTTTGCATTGGTTTCTTCTGTCCAAAAAAAACCCGGACTAGACCCCACATCAATAGTGTTCCAGACACAGTCTGGTTTGCACTGGTTTGTTCTGTCTCAAAAAAAACCCAGACCAAACCATAGATTGAGAGTGTTCCAGACAAAGTCTGGATTGCAATGGTTTGGCTCATACCACCAAGAAACAGGTCAAACCACAGACCCAAAGTGTTCCAGACAATGTCTGGTTCCCATTGGTATTCTCTGTCCATGGGAGAACTTGACAAATCCATAGCAGCCCACTCATGAGTAATGGTCAGGATTTCCTTGGTTTTCTTTGGAACTTAAAGAACCATACGAAACCAACTACGGTTTTCCTTGGTTTATTATGGTATATTCCTGTGCTTTTCCACCAGGGAACCCACAGAATTATATGGGTAGGCCTATGTAGGCAACAATTCTCTGCTTAAGTTCCTGTGAGATTAATTTAAAAAAACCGAGCCATCACACCTTTCAATATTAAAGGCAATCATTTATTAGCCTGTTTCGTATTTGTTTGACCCGTCCCAAAGAAAACCAGAAAAAAAATTACAGTTCCAAAAGGTTTCAAGACAAAGCCTGGCTCGTGTTGGTTTGAGCTGTCCCAGAGAAAACCAGAACAAACCATAGCCACAGAGTGTTCCAGACAAAGTCTGTTTTAGTATTGGTTTGGATTGTCCCAGAGAGAACCAGACTAAACACTACACCAATAGTAATCCATACAAAGTTTGATTCGTATTGTTTTGACCCGTCTCAGAGAAAACCTGAAAAAAAAACCTACAATTCCAGACAAATCTTGGTTTGTATAAATTGTGTGGCCCGTCCCAGAGGAAACCAGAAAAAATACAGTCCAGAGTTTACTAAATAAAGTCTGGTTCGTATTGGTTTGGCCTGTCACAAAGAGAACCATTAAAACTACTGTACCAGAGTGTTCCACACAAAGTTTGGTTTCCATTGTTTAGTTTAGTACCTAAGAGAACCAGACTAAGCCACAGACCCAGAGTGTTCCAGACAATGTCTGGTTCGTATTAGTTAGTTCCGTCCCAAAGAGAACCAGACTAATCCACAGTACCAGAATGTTTCAGACAAAATCTGGTCTGCATTGGTTTGTTCAGGCCCAAAGAGAACCAGACCAAATCATAGGCCCAGGGTTTTCCTGACCAAGTCTGGGTTGTATTGGTTTGGCCCGTTCCGGAGCAAACCAGAAAATAAAAAATACCAGAGGGTTCCAAGCAAAGTAAGGTTTGCACTGGTTTGTTCCGTCCCAGTGATAACTAGAAAATATCACAATCCCAGAGTGTTCCAGAGAAAGTCTGATTTACATTTGTTTGTTTCGTCCCATAGAGAACCATTAAAAACCACAGTCACAGAGTCTCCAGACAAAGTCTAGTTTGCATTAGTTTTTTCCATCACAAAGAAAATCAAACTAAGCCACAGACCCGAAGTGTTCCATATAAAGTCTGGTTCATATAGGTTTGGCCCATCCCAAAAAGAACCAGACCAAACCAAAGTCTCGGGGTGTTCCAGACAAAGTCTGGTTTGCATTGGTTTCTTCTGTCCCAAAGAAACTCGCACTAGACCCCAGATCAACAGTGTTCCAGACAAAGTCTGGTTTGCATTGGTTTCTTCTGTCCCAAAGAAACTCGCACTAGACCCCAGATCATCAATGTTCCAGACAAAGTCTGGTTTTCAGTGGTTTGTTCTGTCTCAAAGAGACCCAGACCAAACCACAGATCAAGAGTGTTCCAATAAAGTCTGGTTTGCATTGGTGTCTTCTGTCTCAAAGAAACCCAGACCAAACCATAGATCGAGAGTGTTCCAGACCAAGTCTGGATTGCAATGGTTTGCCTCATACCATCAAGAAACAGTTCAAACCACAGACCCAAAGTGTTCCAGACAAAATCTGGTTTGCATTGGTTTTCCACTTCCCAAAGAAAACCATTTAAAACCACAGACCCTGACTGTTCCAGACAATGTCTGGTTCCCATTGGTATTCTCTGTCCATGGGAGAACCTGACAAATCCATAGCAGCCCACACATGAGTAATGGTCTGGATTTCCTTGGACCTTAAAGAACCATACAAAACTAACTATGGTTTTCCTTGGTTTACTATGGTATATTCCTGTGCTTTTCCACCAGGGTAGTAATGAAGTTAGAGTGGTTTTTTCCTCAATGGGTTTACACTCTTATGTCTCCACACAAATGTGCGATCACTTCCTCTAAATTCAGCTTACCTACTCTATATCATTACATATTATAAAATAATTTTAATAATAAATGTCAAAATATTTTTTTTAATCTACAATTATACATAAGATTTGGGGAGGGCGGTGTCTTTTTTTCTTGGGGGCACCCACCATGGGTTCATTACTGCATAATTATGCCTTTGTACATGTTACAAGCTAATGTAGGTCAAGCTAGTTTTACAATAGAAAATTTTAGTGCATATCTAAGATTATATTAAAATAATAATTATTAGTATCTGGGTGATGTAATATAAGAAACTCAAGTAAAAAACACAATTCCTTATTTGTTTTTTATACGTGTATGTGTGTGTGTCCCCTTCTTTTAAGGGTTCTAACAATTTTCAAGGCGGGTACAGATCTCTGACCCCCAATTTTCTGCGTGCATGAAAAAGGGTTTAAAAAATAAAAACTTTTTTATGTTAATTGATTAGATATTTCTATTACCATTATTATTATTATTATTATTATTATTATTATTATCATTCTTTGGATCTTTATATTTTCCATCAAAAGTGATTATATGACTTGACGTATGAATCTTTTAAAGAAAATTAGGCAACCAATGTAACTCTCAAACACTGTCATCACCCTTCATAACTTGGGTTAAGTCAAATGCTGAGGAAATGATCTACATTCTACGGTGTGTCTGTCGATAGTTTTATATCCAGTGTTATTCATTGAGAGTGGACAGTGAAGGAGGGATGGTTGATAGGGTGGGGTATTACTGCCAATTTCTTCTCCCCCTCCCCCCATTGAAATGTGCCTTCCTCCAGTTTGTTTAACTCCCCTCTGATATACTCGAGTTTGAAGCTGAAAGATGGTTTGCATCAAACTTCAAATAAGTTCGATAACAATCTATTATTATTTTTAAATGCTTGGTTAAGGGCCACCCCAAATAGCTTTTAGTGGCATTCCATTTTCAAACATTTTCCATTGGCTTGGAGTCAATCCTCTAAAAACTCCTCGAAAATATATTTCTTTACAACTAACTTGCCCGACACTAATACAGTTTTGCTGACACTCTTGGTAGTCCTCACAATAGTATTTGTTTTTTCATTGCGACTTACTACCCGTTTGAGTTATACACATGCATTAATTACCCTAATGAACTAGGAATGAAGGTGACATTTTAGATTTAATGTATCCACATTTGCATAGAGTGAGCATGGGGAACCATTTTAGGGGGAATTACCCTTCTTGCACACAACTGGGATTTGAAATTCAATCTCCCTACCACCAGCAATCCAGTCTAATAATGTGTGTCCACCATGTTCAAATGACACGCTGAAAACAGGGATATCACAGTTCAATTCCGGTCGAGCGCACTCAGGTGGTTTTTCCTAAATAGTTTTCTGCTCTCACTCCACAAAAATTTGGATGTACCTCTTAATTTAACATTTCCGATGCCTAACACATTAGAGTAATTAGTACATAAGTGTACATTCCGAACGATAGTAAGACGCGGTGTTATAAATAAATAATAATAGCGTGTTTGGAACCGTATTAAGAAAAAAACCTCAGTACACTCTCCTGGAATTTGAACCCCAATTCCGCCACCAGCAAACCAGTCTAATACGAGAAAGTCGAATGAAACTTGTTTTCTTCTACTTGGTAAGAAATATTAAGAAAACCATACTACTGATTATTTGAGCTTAACCTAAAAATAAAGCAGCAGATTTCTGTAAAGTGTGATCTTTGATAAAAGCCGCGCTCCTAGCCTTTCCCTTCCAAGAAACTTGACCCATGTAAACAACAGATTAGCTCGCTCCCCCTTCACTCTTTCAGACTAAACTTGACAGGTATGACAACACCGCAACTCTAGTTCGGAACTCTAGTTCGGTGTCGGCTAAACAGTTTCTTAGGTGTTGCACTGATAGTGATTCTCAAATTTTAGGAGGTAGTCCTTCCACTTAATGTTGAGTTATTAGTGCAAACATTTTTAATTTTGAGGCATTTTATGTTTGGAAAAGTAAATCATATCATTTATGTTCCATAAATCATTTAAAGTGATCCACTTATGGAAATAAACCTAGGTAAGGGTAGATATTGAGCATTTTGCCATGCAAAATATTTATTACTACTGCACCACACCACAAGACATTATTCTAATTTGTCAAGGGGAATGGATCATTGTAAAAAATGGTCATTTGCTCAAATGGCTTAAATTTTGGAAATATGTTGTATGTATGTTTATACTCCTCCCCATTACAGTTTTACAACCTGATATAAGCCCATGTGAGGAAGCAGACCAATCAGTTGAGTAAAGGAAATCAAAGGAAGTGGTCAACATAACTTTCTCTTCCATCATAGTTCCATTGTTTATTGGTTGAAGAAGGGGAAGAGGGGTGAACGGTTCTATTACTTATTCTTCGTCTCTGTTCATGACAGTTTCCTTGGGTGCACCGAGCTGAGCAGAATACATCATGACATCCACGATCAAATATTATAACACACCAAAACTTAACTCACCGTTTCTCCGGAACTAGTTTGACTATCACCATAATTTTTTCGGAATTATTTACAAATCCTTATAAGCCATTGTGATCTTTTTATCATTCCTAAATTCTAACAGGTTTGTTTTGTAAAAAATGTTTTCTTTGAAAAAAACTATAATACAATTTGTATTACAGACATATTTTCAATCTGTTAAAAAGTTTTTTCCTAATTGACATAGATGGGTACTGTAAGTTTTAGAAATAATCATCATGAACTTAATTTTATTATGAAATAAGATTCATTCCTATAACACCAATAGTTTTCGTAGGATGTGTTTAACTACGCGTTATTTGCACTGCTAGGTTTTCGATACACCGTTGGTTGTCAGAAAGACGGTCACTAAACATAATTTTATTTTTTATGATTTACTATTACTAGCTTTGTAATGTGTTGTTACAATATTCTGAAACATTGTCTTTCTTTATTTTTTCAAGGACAGTTAGATAAACTTTCTCAAATAAATCTGTTCTTAATTAATATTTGAAAAACTTTAAATGTAGCGTAAAAGCCTATTATGTCAACAACAAAGTATTTAAGCCACCTTAATACCTTCCTATTTGTTATTTAATTTGCAGGAGAATATACTGAGCAAGAATCAATCACTAATAATTTATTGGAACACTAACACATTTTCTTATGTAGCATTCTCGAGTAAAAAAGCTAACATTTTTTGTAATGAATTATGTCATTTTCAGTATTTCTAAGCTTTTAATAACTTCTTTTTTTTTGTAAATAGCATCACTGCTATTATTGATTTTAAGATTTATTTTTTAAAATTTAGATTACAGGTGCTTTGTATACTCAATCAATACTTCTTAGATTATTATACATTTTAAAAATAAGGCAAACATAATTACAATCTTTGATTCCAATTTTTAATATAAATTATTTTGCTCCCTCTTCTTTCATGAATTCTAATATATTATTGTAAATTAATTTAATTTTTGTCATAATTGTACATGTTGTATAAAAACATTTTTCAGGATCGGCTGGATGTGGTCACTGTCCCCAGCAATGGCACAGTTATTTGCCGATGGTACATTAAATTTGGTAAAAATAAGAATAAATTCTATCCAATGCTAACTCTACTTTATCGTTTGAGTACACACCTAATTTCTTAATTTTGATTACATCTCGGATAGTGGTGACTGATGGGTGGTCCCTGTTTAATTGATTGAGTGAGGGCAAACTTATTACATAATTAGAGATTCATCACCAACTAAACTGTCTGGGCTAGCCCCATGATAGTAATGATCAGGATCAACGAAAATACCACAAGAAGCAACAGATGAATGAAATTTCTCTTCATAGAGTTTGATCACAACCAACTTGTTCATTCTGCCATATTGCATCAATGTTAAGTTCGCTTGAGTTGACAATGGTGACTACTGTGTTGTGACAAATAAATTATGAGAATAAATAGCCCTAATTAAGGTTTTTTTTTATTTAGCACGGCGTCTTACTATTCATTCGGGTTATATGCCTAAGTATTAATTACGCTAGAGGATTAGGAATTGGAAAGGTTGAATTTAGAGGAAGTGACCCCGCATTTTTGTGGAGGGGGAGTGGAAAATCATTTAGTAAAAACCTTCCCCAGTTCACCCGATCGAGATTTGAACCTTGATCTCCCCATCCTCGGCAGTCTAGCTCAACACGAATCTAGTGCGTTAACCAACTACACCACTGAGGTGGGTAATTAATTGTAGAGTGTATAATAATTAATATGTTCTTTGGATGAATTAAGTTAATTTCTTAAAAGTGTTTGAAAAAGAATTTGTAAAATATTTCAATCTATGTTTACTACCCAATAGTTTATTCTTATTGACTTTGAGACTCAACAACTCTTTTTAGTTTTGAACTTTAGTTTAGTATGCCGTAAGTACAGACTCAAACTAAAACATCTCTTCGCTTCAAGTTGTAACTTTTTCTTGGATCATTCAAGCTCAGAAATCTCACCACAAATCCAGAAGTGTGTGCATGCGCAGGGGTGTATGTAAACTACACATTATTTCCAAATAAACTCTCACCCCTATACAGTTTATTGTGACTGGTGAATGAGATAAAATGTAGAAATAAAACCAATCGAAGGTTGGAACAAAGATAACGGGGTGGAAGTTCCACCTAGTTGCTGTGATTATGCCAGTATCATTACAATCCAGCTATATTTGGCTGCTCTGCGTTACGACCTGAGAGCCAGTATGGGTCGTGTCGAGCATGGGGTCAATCAAAACAACACCACTCCTGTAGTTTAACTCTAAATATTAAACTTAAAAAACTGATTAATAAACTACAATCCTTGTTTATTTGGCTAACGTATTAAACAATCAATCCAACCCCTAAATTATATTCCCCCATCAAAACTATATGTATTATTTTATAAAATAAATAATGAGATTGTCATTAAAAATAAAATTAAAACTATTTATTATTTGGTAAATTTAATTATGTTAACACTATACACAATATATTAACCTATTGTATACTATGTTAGAAGAGATTACGCTGAATAATTTATGTCTAGGGTATCTTCATATTAAACCTTGTTCAAATGCTTATAACTTCCATAAAAAATTTTTTTATATATAATTCATTTTATAATCAATATTACTAACCAAAATTACAATTTAGAAATAAAAATTTTCATGCCCCATTCCTCTTTAAGAGAGGGTTGACCGCAGTGTTCTTGAAGTAAAGTGCTCCCTCGCCTCAGGACCTGATGTTTGTGGACTCAAACCCAGCCGGGGTCAACGATTTTATTCTTTAGCAATAAAAATTTGTAGCATAACCTTCAATAACTTACTTCAGAGGAGAAGTAAAATCATCAGTTCATTGTAATTTGTGGCATGTAAAGGTACCCTTGAAAGTATGTTAAAATACCTTTCCTTGCAAAATTGGTAGGCCCTCTTGCTCTCATTCTCTCATAGAAATCGTGGGATGATATAATCAATGGGTTCACAAAGCGCACATTAAATAGGCGAAGTAAATAAATGCAAAGAAGGTTCCTCATGAAAATACGCTATCCAGTACGGCCTTAAACTTAGGATGTTACCAATTTTAGTGTAGTATTATAGAAATTCCACCCACACCAGTCAATTAATTGCCTTGGTAGGTAGATGAGTAGATGACAACATATTCCTCAGCAGCTTCCAAATTTTCAGATCACTATTTTTATGTTCTAGCAGGCCAAAAGCAATGTACATTATTTTTATCATTATATAAATAGTATGTATAACATTTTAGGAATGTACAGTCCAAGGGTATGGAGTGGCAAGATTAGGTGATAGAAAAAAAAAATCCTACTCACAGGTATGATTGAACCAAAAATAGGTGAGAGATTAAAACATTAATATAGAATTAGTGTTCTGACATGATCAGTAGAGTAGGAGTGTAATGTTTATTCAAATATGAAGAAATATTTATTTATTATTACTTTCCCCCTAACTCTAATGTTTTTAGAGCCGATAGATTAAATGATGAAGCTACTATCTCAAGGGGTGGTGGTGTTCTCATTTCTTTCATTGATTCTATTTCTGGTGTGGCCAGGAGAACTGACCTAGAGAATAATATTGAATGTGTCGGGATTGAAATCCCAACATTTGATCGCCAAAAACTGTTAATTAGGAACATATATCTTGCTCCCCAAATAGCAGTCAAAGTATTTAAAAATCACTTTACATCTCTTGAAGGTGCTTTGGCTAACTACCCCTATCGATTAATACTATTAGGTGATTTTAACTGCCCCAAAATTGCTTGGAAATAACATCATGCTCAAAGCATTTCGCATTCCTACATTAGATTAAAAGCTATTCAACTTCTTGCTTCGACTAATATAATAGGATTAGAACAATTTAATTAAGCTATTAATGCCACTAACCTCCTTGATATTGTTTATACTAATTTTCACCATCCCTTAGTAATTCATAGCTCTCAATCACTAGTGAGTATCATTTAGCTCATCCACACTTATTGAATTTCACTTGATGTACCTCTTGCTACTAAAATTAATAACACCCCCACCACATATATTGACTATGTATGTGGTGATTACCTTAATCTTTACAATGACCTGGCCACTGCTGATTGGTCTTGTGTTTATTCTACTACGGATGTTAATTTGGCAATAGATAATTTTAACAATTTAGTCCAAAGGAAAATCAAACTGCATATTCCTCAAATTACTAATTAATTAATTAATTCATCCAAATACCCGAATTGGATTTCTTCTAGTCTTAAATATTATATCAGGAAAAAAAACATTTTTTTCAAAAAGGTTAAACCAACAAATAATGATGTATTCTATTCATATTTTTCTCACTACCGTAAATTAGTTAAAACTACTTTCATTATAGACAGAGCCAATTGGATGAACTCAAGAGAAAATAGTATTAAAAACAAACCCCAAGAATTTTGGAAATTTGTTAAAAGCAATCGTGTGAATAAAGTTTCCCTCTCTAACCTAGAGATTAATGGCAGGATTATAGCGGATCCTTTATTAATTGCCAACGAGTTTGGGATCTACTTTCATTGCGTTTATAATTCAGCCTTACCTGTCTTACCCTGCTCCATTATTGAAACTAGTGCGCCCTTGTATCCATGCCACATTACACCCTTGGATGTTGCTAATGCTATAAAAAAATTGAGTTCTTCTAGATGTGCCGGGACAGATGGAATTCCAAATTTTATTGTTAAAGGTTGTTCCAGCATTTTCAGCCCTTTGTTAGCCTATATCTTTAACATTAGCCTGTCAAATGAAACTTTTCCTCTTACATGGATACAATCTGTTGTCATACCTATTTATAAAAAAAGGGCAAAAACAAATGCTTGTAATTATAGACCAATTTCTCTCTTAAACACTTTCTCCAAAGTATTCTAGAAAATCATACATGAGCATACTTTCCACCACCTTAAAAATAAACTTTCAGATAATCAACATGGCTTTATAAAAAATAAATCTGTCACTAATTTAGTAGAATTTCTTGGGCCTGTTGCCCCTCAAGTCTCTGCCCAAGGTCAGGTTGATGCTATTTATTTTGACCAAAGGAAGGCATTTAACTTATGTCAGCGTAGTATTATTCTCTCTAAGCTTAGTAATTTCGGCCTTTCTCACTCAGATGTAAATTGGTTCAGCAGTTATTTGCATGAAAGATCATTCAATATTACAATTGATTCACACACCTCAAATACTTTTTTAGCCCCCTGTGGCATACCACAGGGTTCTAATTTAGGTCCTCTTCCATGTAATTTCCCAATCATTGAAATTACTTGGACTTATTAATTTATTACTTAATCATTTAAGAAAGTTGACTTTTTATGTCTGTACTATGCCCTGGTTAGATCTAAGTTAGAATATGCAAGTGTTGCTTGGAATTTCATTACCTTAACTGACTCTTAGGTTGGAAAACGTTCAAAGAAAATTTGTCGCTGTGTGCTATGATAAATTCTTTAATAACCGGATTTATTATGATTATGACAGAATTCAAAATCTCTTAAAGCTCCAAACTCTCTTCTCGCGTAGACTTTTTTTGTGATGACCTTTTTGTTTTTAATATTTTCAATAGCAAAATTTATTGCAAATTTGCCCTTGATCATACAGGTGTTTATATTCCTTCTCAGGCTTCTCGTAATCCAATATTATTTTTTCTCGATAGCTCTTATAAGGTGAGACCTATAGGTTGTTGTATCCATAGCGCCAATTCGAATTCGAATTATTTAAGGAAATCCCATATCAATAATTTATCATGTAGAGGTTCTGCCTATAATATTTTATTTAAAATATTCTGATTTATTTTATGCATATGGTCGCTGCTCTTAACTACTCTTTAGTTATTTGTTATTATTGCTATTTTTTTATTCTTATCATTATTAATTACTATTTTTTTCATAACTATTCATCAGTATATATATAATTGTAATGTTTCTAAATTAGTTTAGTTTTATACGTTCTCTTAGCATAGTCTACTATACTATTTATTTTACATGACACCAATAAATCATTACATTTAAACACAACTTCCTAGTTCACTGCTCCCAAACACAATGATCATCAACATATGTTTTACCATGTCATGGATTACAGATATCACAGCACTGTTCAAGGTATTAAAGTTAAGGTCCAATCACTGAACATTCCAATAATTATTTAGCTATTATTGTTTTTCTTATTTTCTTGTGTAATTATTATATATTTGTAAGGTACTTGTGTACTTTTCAGTGCTGGCCTGTTATAGGTTTTACGACTGTTGTTCAGCATTATGATAAAGGAAATTGAAATAATAATTGTCGTCGTCATCATCATCATTTATTTATATTGTTATTATTATTTATAGTATTATTATTAATTAATTACTTATTAATGAGTATGTATGGGCTTGAGGTGAGTCCACACATATTTTGAGTTAGTGAGTAATAGCTAATAAATAATTCATAAGACTAAGACATAAGATTGGGGTTTAGGGTGAAGATGTGCTAATCAGGTGTGTAGCACTTGGCATTAAAATGGCTTAATACAAAGGCCAAAAGCTTGTTTTGGTATATTTGTATAATTTGATCACTTTTGGAAGAATAAAATGATTGTAACTCAGTTGGTCATTGAAGAATTATTAGAGATGTCAACTTCTGTCACTCGTTGAGTAGCCAAACTAAAGGATTTGAGGTGAAGCTGTCAAACACTTCATGATAGCTAAGCTTATGTTAAAGTCACTAAAGAAGTCTGGACATAATTGATACACTCTCACAGGTGCACTAAGTACTCTGATTAACCTACAAATTTAGGACAAATCTGTTTAAAGGATTTAAAACATAAAAACTTTTTTTGAAGTTATACTTCTTTAGGCGCATTATGAAAAAATGATGAGAGTGAAATTTTAAGATGCGCGCGCATCACTGTAACACAAAAGTAACAGGTTGAAGCTAAACCGCTCATTAAGTCTTGAAAAAAAAAAGCTACCAACAAAATAGAAATAGAACCTCTGTTAGTCGCGCATGTTGGTACGCTCGTCGCCTCTGATCACTGTTTTCATATTTATAATATTTATCCACATGTTTCTAGTTTCTACATTCACAACACGTGTTTTAGTTTCATACAAGTGTGAATTATATATGTGCTAATAAATTATATTCAGTAGTGATTTAAATTGAATATTTTGATTAATATTATTTACTATTCGTAAATATTAGTGAAAAAAATTGTGCTTATAGACTTTTCAAGTGCTCTAATATAATTGAGGTTAACTATCCGTATGTATTATTTATTGATATAAATTAAAATATTATTATTTAACATAATTAATACTTAATATTATTAAATTATTATTGTTAAATATTTATTATTTAATGATGCCAAAGAAGTATAACTTCTCACGCGCGTGCAAAAGTACACACACCCATTTTTTTTTTTTTTTTCAAATTCTACTATAGACTTTATTTAAGAAGTGATCAGTCTTTGCAAGTACCTATTTAATGTGAAATACTAATGTAATATAAGTATTTAATGTAAACTATTTATTTGTCTAATTTGATATATTTAGCTTATTTTCAATAATTAAATAGTGAGGGAGAATTACAAAAGAAAAAATGTTTTACATTGGTCATGTTTAGGTATATATCACAACAAATGCAACCATATAAACTATACTAAGATTATTATGACCATTCATTGAGTTTTTTAACTTTAATACTTGTTTAATTCCAGCACAATCATTGGGTATGGTATAAAAACCTTGATCACATATTGTACTAATAAAACATGTACTATTATCGAATATCACTGAGGCAAACCCTTCTCACTCTTTTTTTTTTAATACAAACTATGCACTCTCATTACTACACAAGGGTGGAAATAAAGACACGAAAGAAGATCTATTTGTTCAAATGATCACTCACATGATCAAACAAAAGAGAGTTTAATTGTGTGGTTTCCCAACTGTTAAATCTATAAGCATCTTAGGTTTTTTAATGCCATAAAGTCATAAACTAAAAGTCTATATATTTTCTCTTTATTATGTTGTGCACAGTGAATAGAACTTTCACATGAGATTACAAAGAAAATATATACTATAATTGTATAAAAAAGAATCAAAACTAAATAAAGGGAAACAAAATTTTAGTGTTTTAAAGAGGGTTATAAAAAGTTTGCCTGTTTACATGTTACATGCAAGAGATAATAAAAACAAATGTATGTAGTGCCTAACGACAAATGAATTCCTCTGTATTATATTCAACCAAACTGAAATGCACAACTGTTAATATATTAAATGAGAAAATAGCACATGGGAGCTACACACAAAGATCTGTGAATAAGATGATTCAGACATTGTTCTAAAACACTAAACTATAAAACTTAAAAAAAATATCTCGTCAAGTGTGACATAATTGTTACCTTACAACATCAAAGTATAGTAGTATATAAGGGCTTGGTCTAAATGGGCAAGATATTTGAAACTATTACAACAAAAACTTATGTCCCCGTTTAAAAAATTGTCAATTCAAAATATAGGCATAAATTAACTTTTTTTTTTGTACGGCAAATACAAGCACATCACAATACTGGAGCTATGATAGACTAATCCTCTATTAGAAGCTAAACAATTATTTAAAAAAATGTACAGTAGTTTTTACCCAAAACAAAATTCTCTTGCACTCTCTCAAACAAACATTCTCAATAGACATAAATAGTCATTTTTAAAATGTTTATGAAAAATCTGAATTTGTATTTTAAATGCTCCTTTCTTTTCTATAAAAAAAATGTTCTGTGTTCTTGTTCTCTATTATGCTATAACCTGCTTATATCAATTTTCAAGGCATTTGATGAAAAATTGTAAAGGTTAACGAATCTTTATATTAAATATATTACTTCTTTTAGTAAAATTGATAAATCAACTACAGAAATTATAAACACTATGTTTCACAAAAACTTTAACAATTTACAGATTACACTATTCAATTTATAAAAATAAACAACTTTTTAGAGTATAACTATGGAAATTTTTTATTGCACTGTTTCACATATTGTTTTGGTTAAATACTTTAGAAATACAGTTAACTTCACGAATAACTAATTAATCTCTTAATAACATGTTGCAACACAAACATCTTTTCATAACTGACTTTTTTGCCATGATTTAGTGGTAATGAAACACAGCCACTGTTATGATTGTATTCATGGTTTTGAAGAGCATCAAGTCCATTCGCCTGCCAAGCTGCTTCTAGAGTTTAACAACAAAAGAAACAATGTTTATATTAATTTTGAGAAACATTCCAAGCATGATACTCATCCAATACATTTGTCAGTCACCTTCAAGGGAAAAGCAGAACTTATATGCTCTGATAGACAAAACCTGAGAAAGCTTTTAATAGGCCTAATTATTTTTCTTTATTCTTTGGATCTGTATGAAAATCATGTACAAGAAATTCCTTGAGCCAATTCCCAATTCTGAAAAAGAATAAAATAATTTAACTAGTACAACCTACATATGTAATTTGTTTCTGAACCAATTGTGAAACAATATCTTATGACCCACATCGATGGTTGAATTTAACATTGAGAAATTTAGCCCTATCAAAAGCCACTATATATCTTAAGTTCTAATTATTTTTTTTGTTAAAATATGCAATTCTATGCAGGGATATTCTAGTTTAGGTTGGTACCATCGTTAGATGTGTTGTTCGTTTTTTTATCTAATCTGTGTCCATACACATGAACTTGTGTAACAGTTGAGTCATGTTCCAGTTACAGCATGTACTGTTAATTCTAAAACCCGTTAATCTTTCTATAAACTTGTGTACTCTGACAGGTTATGGGCCCAGGCTTGTGATTGTGGATTTTAGGATGGATAAACCTATAAGTCAAGTGTGCACTGTAATACGCGTGAGCTTTACGTGTTTGCTTGTTGTTTGTGACACCGTTGCCAATCACCATCTTGCCAATAACCATCGCCATAATGGTTTTAGAAGAAGACAAAAAGTACAGAATTCCGCTTTTCGATGGCACTAATTTTGACAACTGGAAGTTTCGAGTAGAAACTCTTCTTGATGAAGTCGATCTGTTGCCCTTTATTCAACGTGACTATCGGGACTTGGTAAAAATTGCGTCTAGTGATAATGTTGAAATTAAGGCGGAAAAGGAAAAAGAGCTGGACAAGCTTTGGAAAGCCGATCGTAAGTGTAAGTCACAGATTATACAACGAATCTCGGACAGCCACTTGGATTGTGTGAAGGATAAGATCACCGCCTATGATATATGGCAAGTGCTTTGTATTACTTGCGCTCATAAAGGTATTGCTAATCAGCTTTTATTACGCAAAACCTTGTTGATGATGAAATTTGATCCCTCTTTAGAGACCCTTGAATTCCATTTTATTAGGTTTGATCGTACCATTCGGGAATTGAAATCGTCGGGAGCTAACCTCGAAGAATTAGATTTTGTCTGCCATCTTCTCTTGACTATGCCATCTGAATATCAAGTAATTGTCACTGCCATAGAAACACTACCTGCTGATAATCTCAACCTGGCATTCGTAAAAACGCGCCTACTTGATGAGCAGAGCAAACGCCAAGCAGAAGGTATCGATGGATGCAGCCAATCATTCTCTAGCGTTACTGATTGGAAGGCTAGAAAATTGAAATCTTCGCAGCCGGAATGTTGTCCCAATTGTAAACAAAGCATTTCAAAGCAAGTTACTGGTAATAAGTGTTTTTTTCTGTCATAAAGATGGTCATTTTCGTTCAGACTGTCCAAAATTGAAAGGCAAAAAGCAGCAGAATAATTCAATACGTAAAGCAAATGTAGCTGAAGCTAGTGATGATGAATTTAGTTTGACTGTGTTAACGTCAGTGGCTTGTTGTGATGGATCTGTGTGGTTGCTTGACTCTGGCGCCACTGAACATATGATCAGTGATAAAAATATTAGTTTGGTCTCAAATAAGAGACGCCTATCAAAGTCTATCAAAATAAAAATTGCTAAATCAGGATCGATGTTGTGTGCTGAAGAGATCGGAGATATACACGCGTCTGTGACTCACAAAGGTAATCAAAACATTATCAAAATTTCCAATGTACTTATTATCCCTGGATTACAATTTAATTTACTCTCAGTTAGTAAAATGGACGCTAATGGGCTTAAAGTTGTGTTTGAAAAGGGGAACGCTACTATTTTGAAAGACAATATTTTTGTGGCTGCTGCCACTCGATCTGGTAAAGTGTATACAATGTCTCTTTCGCCTCGTGAAAAAGCATGTGCTGGTGTTGCTAGTTCCAATGTAGCATCATCTGATTGGTGGCACAAGAGGCTTGGTCACATTGGCAAAACCGGTTTAGTTCACTTAAGTAAAATTGTAGATGGAATCAAGGTTGATCAAGGATTGATCTCCGATTTATGTGACTCTTGTATACAGGTTAAACAAACGCGTCTTCCTCACACAAAGCCACGCATTAGAGCTAAGCGCCCTTTGGAGATCATACACAGTGATCTTGTAGGGCCTATTAAGCCCGTATCATATGATCAAAAGAGGTATATACTTACCCTGATTGATTACTATAGTCACTTTACAGTCATTTACACTCTAAAGGAAAAGTCTGAAGTGTTTACCTACTTCAAACAATTTGAAGCTATGGCAACAGCTCACTTTAACCTAAAGATGTTGCTTTAGGTCAGATAATGGTGGTGAATTCGTGTCGCAGGAAATGCTAGATTATTTAAAAAAGAAAGGTATCCAGTCAGAGTTTACGATCAGGCATACCAGTCAGCAGAATGGTGTCGCAGAAAGAATGGGACATAGCATCATTGAGAAAACACGTTGTTTACTCCTTCATTCTTCTCTTAATAAGTCACTCTGGACGGAGGCTGTTATGACTGCAGTCTATCTAATATACAGATCGCCTACTAAAGCTCTTGAAAACAAGGTTCCAGCAGAACTGTGGTATGGTGTAAAGCCTGATATGTTAAAACTGAGGGTTTTTGGCTGTGTAGCATATCTTCGATTACCTAATCAAGTTCTTTAAAGTAAGCTTGACAGCCGCTCGATAAAGTGCTACTTTGTTGGTTACTGCCCGAATGGGTACAGGCTGTGGTGTCCACAGGAACGAAAAATCATACGTGGTCATGATATAATTTTTGATGAACATTCGTTCATAACCAGTGATGTTGTTGGTTCAACACCCTCTCAAGCTATTGAGGTCATCAGTTCGACTCCAAATGAAGCTTTTACTGAGGAATTGCAGGAGGAGCCGTCTTCAGGAGAAGAACCAGAGGCAATTTCTGACGAAGAAGAGACTCCTGGTGAGGAACTTGAACCTTGCGTAGGAGCATGAGACCTCGCACTCCACCAGCGTACCTAAATGACTATGTCACACTGGATCTTGGTGCTGAGTCATTTATTGACAACTTGCCAGAAGCCTTTGAGGACATCCACAGTAGAGATGATGCCCAACAATGGATGGCTGCAGTTGAGGAAGAGATGTACTCATTGAAGAAAAATTAGACCTGGACCCTTACACAGCTGCCATCCGGTAAACGAGCTATCAACTGTAAGTGGGTCTTCAAGATGAAGCAGGATGAAAATGGACAGCTTGACAGGTACAAGGCAAGGTTGGTGGTGAAGGGCTGTGCACAGAAGAAAGGGTTTGACTACAATGAAACGTACTCACCCGTAGCCCATTTAACCTCTGTCAGAACCCTGCTTGCAATTATAAACAAATAAGATTTAATTGCCTTCCAGTTAGACATGAAAAATGCATTCCTACATGGAGACCTTTCTGAAGAGGTGTATATGAAGCAGCCACCTGGCTTCGTAACTGACAGCAACCTTGTTTGTAAGTTACACAAGATCCTCTATGGATTGAAGCAGGTACCACGGGAGTGGAATGCTAAACTTGACAAATTTGTGAATTCTCTTGTATCTAAGCAGTCTGGAAATGAAAAATGTTTATATTTCGACTTCAGCAACAGCATAAAAACTTACCTTTTGGTTTACATAGATGACATAATTTTGGCGGGAAACAATCTGCAGAAGTTTAATGGCATCAAAACATATCTTATGTCAGAATTCGAGATGAAGAATCTTGGAGGTTTGCACAACTTTCTAGGTATAAAAATTGATCAGAAAACTTATGGTATGTCCCTTAAACAAACAGCCTACTTGAAGAAAGTTCTCAAGAAATTTGGTATGGAACAATGCAAACTGGTAAAGACACCGATGGAGGCCAAACCACCTGAAATAACTACAACAGAATGCATAATAATAAAAAAAAAGTACCGTGAGCTTGTTGGTAGTTTGATGCATGTGATGCTCTACACTCGCCCTGATCTGAGCTTCTCAGTGAATTTCTACAGCAGGTTTCAGAGCAATGCAATAGAAGCTCACTGGATTGGACTCAAACGAATACTACGATACATTCAAGGAACACTTGAAGTTGGTATCTTCTTTCCGAAGAACTGTGATGTCGCCTTACGGGCCTACGTTGATGCAGACTGGGCCAATGACAGCAATGATCGTAAATCTACATCTGGGTATTTATTCCAAGTTTTTGCTGCCACTGTTGGTTGGACTACACGTAAGCAGACTAGAGTTGCCCTTAGCTTGACGGAGTCAGAGTTTGTCTCCCTGTCAACCGCCTCATCCGACCTACTCTGGTTGAGAAGACTGATCCAGGACCTTGGGATCACTCTAGAACCCACCAAGGTGTACGAGGACAACCAGTCCTGCATAAGATGTTTGGATAAATGGGGACATCGAAGACTAAAGCATATTGATGTCAAATACAACTTTGTTCGTGATTTGTATTTAAGTGGTGTTTATCTGGAAACAAATGAACAATGTGCTGACAGTCTGACAAAGAGTTTGGTTGGAAATAAGTTTGAGTACTTTTGTAATTATATTGGTTTAATCAAATGCTGATTCACTAGATTCTATTTGCATGTATTTAAGGGTACATGTAGGACTTTTGCCTAATTTTTGTGGTTGTAGTTGAATTGAGGAGGAGTGTTAAAATATGCAATTCTATGCAGGGATATTCTAGTTTAGGTTGGTACCATCATTAGGTGTGTTGTTCGTTTTTTTATCTAATCTGTGTCCATGCACATGAACATGTGTAACAGTTGAGTCATGTTCTTAGTTACAGCATGTAATGTTAATTCTAAAACTCGTTAATCTTTCTATAAACTTGTGTACTCTGACATTTTTTTCTATCATTTTTAGATCAAAAATTAATTTTATTTACCGTTTTTTAATACTGAAATACAACTTTTTACTTAACGAAATTCAATCCTATAATTTACCACAAATCACTGTCTCTAGTAAGTAATAATGGAAATAAATTAATCTAAATACAAAAGGCTAATTAATAAATAGCAGTAATTAAATGCTACTAACAGGAAAAGGTGGGAAAGAAAAGTAAATATAATATTAACTTAATAGAATAAATAATAGATTTAATAGTAGATAAAAGGAACAAGTAATACTTAATAGAACATTTTTTAGTAGCCATTAACATAAACTAGTGGGTAATTTAATTGTAAAAAATAAGAACGTGTATGAATGAACAGTAAAAATAATTAATAAAAGGGCAGGCATTAAAAATAAATTTAATAGTACTTGACTTGAATAATCGGTTTTTTTTTCTTTAGCAGCGCATCTTATTACCCATTCGGATTATATGCTAATGATCAATACAGATTAAACCCATTTTGAAAGGTACCAGGAGAAATTAAGAGTTTATATAATATATGAGAGGAAAAAGTGGATATGAATAGTAATCATAATCGTAAGCACCAAGAATGATATCTACTTTGGTGGTGGCTTAATTTAATAATAATAATACTTAGCACTGCATCCTACTACCTGTTTGGGTTATACACTTAAGTACTAACTACGCTAATAGGTTAGGAATTGGCAAGCTTGTTGTAGAGGAATTTAACCCGCATTTTCGTGGAGGGAGAGTGGAAAACCATTTAGGAAAAAGTATAGACCACAAACTTAGATTCTAAAAAGAGGGATGTAACTGTTAATATTTGCATAATGTGACTATATCTGGTTGAATTTGGGACAGCTGTAATGGAATATCTGATTCTGCATTGAGGTGGGATCTGTATTTTGTTTTAGTAGTCACATGGGCAGAGAATCATGATCAATATAAGTAAGTTGTTGCAAAAGGAAGAAGGATGATTTTCGCTTTATCTGACAAAACTTCAAATTTATCTCTTAGCTGAAAATTCTCTTTTATTAAAGAAGTTAATGTCACATCAATCAAGCACTCATACTACTGCAATATCAGACAAAATGGCTTTTCTGACATAAAAGAATATGGGTTTACACCCCTAAAGTTTTATATATTTTTTTGTGGAGTTCTTCCTTAAAATAACTTGAAACTATCAAACAAACAGGTGAACGTGAAACTTATTTAAGATATCTTGAGCTATGTTGGAATCTAGTTCTTCTCTAAATTCTTTTACCATTGGAAAGCTGTCTAGATTTCAATTTTTAATTGATTCTGCCCAAAACTTGATTTAATTTTCAAACACTTGTATTTTATAGCTGGAGTCAAAAACAGTTGCAGTTTTTCTTTGAAGTGAGCGAAACTTAGGACATAAACTTTTTTAAATGTCTGATAAATACACCAATTTTAAAAGCCAACGCTCATCACACAACCCGACTCCCAAAGCAAAGTCGTCAATCAGGAATGTTCTGACTTAAGTTCATTTTGAAGAGCTGATTCAAAGTTTTGCTGTGAGAAAGTCACTTTACTTCTGTGGGAAGAAGTAAATAAGTATGTATACGCCCCATGCCACCACACAACATTTTGAATATGTTTGTATTATAAGGTTGGGAATTGATAAAATTAATTATTTTCACACCTTTGTCCAGGATTTCTTTAAGGGAGAGTAGCATTTGTTTCACCGCATGGACTTGGTGATCCAGAATGCGGGGCTACTGCTGTACTCTTTGACCTTTTATTTTATTCTTGAGATAACACCTGACGTTCTTCCAGCCATATCCTTCACGCCATCTGTTAACACATCAATGCAGTTTTCTTGTGGGATGCCATTCATTGTGAAAAATGTATCTATTAACTTGAAAATTTCAGCGCCAGGTGTATTAATCGGTAATGGCTTGCAGAGAATCAGATCCTCTTGAAACAACTCCAAGCATTAGTAGTACATAAATACCATTAAAATGGCCAACACTGTTACATCCATTGAGTTATCCATTTGAAGTGAAAATTTAGCGCATTTTATTTGTGAAGGTTAAGTATCTTTCACATGCTCTGCTAAGTCTCTGATTCATTGTGAGATTGTATTTAACAAAGGAACTGTGTCTACTAGATTAGTGGGTTTTTCATCCAGCATACATTCCACTATGTCCTATACACAAAACTTGCTAAGGTTTTCAGCAATCATATGGGTTTGCCAGCTTGAGCAACCCGTTAACTGAATAAGTAGGACAACATTAAAGACTTTTAACTATTATTGAATAATAAGATATCATCTTCTGGACTTGTCTTAGCTCACAGTACTTCCTTCAGTCATTCTGGATCGACCTCCTTAAAATTACGATGTAATTGTGATGCGAACATCACACAGTTTGCCGACACTTTACCTCAAATCACGCTCTGTGATTTGTTGTCACTGGTCTCAACGAAACCAATATACAAGTAGGAATCATGGTACTTCCTTTTTAATATCATATTCTCTGTGGAACTGCGCTTCAAAACACTAGTAGTAGGAAGTTGGTTGAACACTTCAGGGAGTTTTGACGCATCCATTGTTGCTGATTTGTCTAAAAACCCTTCATCGTGTCCGGCAATTCTAGCACTAGCAAATGCTACATCTTCCAAACTACAATTGAAAAGTAATATTCGTATAAGATGGAATAATGATGAATATGATGATGATGATAAGTCAGGTAAATAATAAAAAAAATTATTGAGGAACCGTGATTCCCAAGTTAATGTTGAATGTTGAATAATGTTTGGTAATGTAAATATTTATCACATATACTCTCACAATACTGATTAACTGCAAGTGGCCATCTTTTTTTAATTGCTTTGTGCCATCACATTGGCTGCTGATTCAAGGTTATTACCAATTAACTTGTCAAAACTTGAAAACTAAAAGAGTGATATGAGATTTTTTTGTTGTTAAAATTGCAACAATATGGACAATATGCAATTTATAATAAAATAAACTATATATATTGAAAGGTCTTTATTTACTTTTTTATTTACATAAAGCTATATATACCCTCTTATAGGTCCTGATTTATTAGCACCCAAAGCTGGTACACGTTTACATGTCACATGTTCTTATCCAAAAGACCCTCACAGATAATGTTACTCAAAGTTAAAAAATCAAATAAAATTTTGCATCCAACATAATATTTGGACATACCTCATAGCTGTTGATGCATCCACAGCTACTGGAGGTACTGTGATGGAGGATTTGACAGGTTTTTTTTAAGGATCCATACTTCAGCTAGTGATCCATTGAAAAAAGAAAAGATAATTTCTGAATCACTACATAGTGTAATGGGCTATGCTCATTTAGCCCATACATATGAAGAAAAGATAAATTGCCATACATACAAAGTAAAAAAAAATATTGCATTTTATTAACTCACTGTGTAATTGTGTTCTTGAATACGACTTGGCTCACGTGAATACTTCCAGTCTAGACGACCAAAGAGAGAATAACCGGACCTAACAGCTAACTTGGACAATTGGGACGGCGTCTCGATACTGACCGTCTATCGGGTGCTGCCTTGGATGGCGGCCAACTGGAGTTTTGTACTGGGCTATTCTATCATGTTTTAGCAAACCCTTCCTTCCCCTATACTTCTCAGGTGTCAGATTCATTTTGTATATAATGCAGCACCTCTCGTACTATTTTTTGTATTTATTTCCAACAACTCGTCACACAAGCATCCAGGAGGCTTCAGTTACACATAAACCTATAAATTGTGGTCAAGATGGTTGTTGCGTCGGTCTCACCACATCCACGCAGATAATGTAATATCTGCCATGATTATATATTTAGTCTTTTTATAGACTTGTACTTTTTTAAAAGCTTTAATGTAGGTTTAGTGGATTAGTATACTCTTTGATAGAGTTTGTTTATTCTAAACAGAGTGTATCCTTATGACAACACTTGTTTATTGTTTAACTATATCCATATGACTGGTCTTAAATGTAAAACTCTTAAGTCTGAGTTTGTTTGTTCTAAACAGAGTGTAGTCCTTATGACCACACTTGTTTATTGTTTAACTATGTCCATATGACTAGGCTTGAATTTAATACTCTATGTCTGAGTGTGTTTATTCTAAACAGGGTGTAGTCCTCACTCATGTTTATTATTTAACTATGTCTTTATGACATGTTGTAAATATTTGGGGGACAGTCTGATGCCCTGTTCTATGTGATCATTACTCTAATCTATAAATTTGCTGAAATGGGGCGATTAGGTTAATCCATTACATTACTTTATGACCTAATTGGGTCTTTGACTGTTTTCAATCTTTAGTTTGCCAACATTATTGTACCTTAGTGCGGTGATCACATTGTGGGTATGCTTCTATCCCAGAAGGGTGGCTCACTTGGCTCTTTAATGTCTAGAAGTTCTCTATTGTTGTAGTCTGTCTCCAGATTACTGTTGAGTATGAATTATGCTATTGGATGATCAGAGCGTTCTAATTAGGAATAGGCCTGCCATAGTTTCCTAAGGGCCTAGATTACTGGTATCGATCTTTTTACTATTTGTGAACTAATAGTCCTAGCACTTTGAACATTTATTTTGTATCATATTACTCTTATCGGAGTTAACCAACGCTAGCTAGCTCAGTTATAAACTATCAATGTAACTCCTTAAATAAGAACTTCCTAGTTTTAGATATTGTTCAACTTCATTATTTGTTCACACTTATTGGATGGTGGCCCTGTGGACTGGTATGCCTCCGTTTGACGACTTTCGTTATAAGTAGTACACAGGGCCCACGTTGTGAGCTTGCTCGTGGCGGCGGCCCAGAAATGGGTTGAACTCTGTGGGGCAGTTTGTTTAATGACCGACGAGTGATGGCGTTGGTTGCGCGGTTGGTTGGTCTGGGTTCCTGGGGTTCTGGTCCTGTGGGCCTGGGCTTCGCCATTCGTGCGGTGAGCTGTTTTAGAGCTCCGGTGCTAGCCTGGACAGTTAGTAGTGCATGGCTATAACATGGGCGCCTCCACTCGTACGCACGAGGAGTGGGGAATTACTTTCCCGAGCGCAATGGGCGCAACCCCATTCCCCTACACACAGGAAAGAGTGGAGATTGAAAGTTCTCTTCTGTGAGCGGAAGTAAGGTAGCTCCAGTTACCACACTGGATAGGCGGAAGGCACGTAGTCACCCAGTGTCAGTCCAACCAGTGAGTGACTGGAAGGGGAGACTAAGTTAATTCTCACCTTTCTGGGTATCCGGCCTGATCCGGATCATCCCACCCTTCGGGGTGCGGGGGTTGGAGCTTTTTAGGTACCGACATAGAAACTGCCTTAGGCCATGATGTCCGCGCATAGTGTTGCCTTAACACGTTAAAGATAAGTGTTGTCTAGCAGTATTTAGCAGAAACTAAGATAAAATCAGTTGTAGTTTCAGGAAGAAACAAGTAAGTTGTACCGTAATTTCAACATGTTAAGCACTGAACAAACCTGAACTGATTAGTAATTTTCATGTCAAATGAAATGTCTCATTCTATCCTTGTGTAGGGGTATTACAATTTTTCTACTAAAGAAATATAATAGAATTTAAAATGTAGTTGCACTATCAGGTAGGTACCCTCCATTTACACTGATAGCTAGCAGGCTAACTTTGCCTGTTTCCACTATGGAGTAGTTTATAATTGGTTGTAGTGTTATCAGTCAAAGTAAGATTGCTACTATTCACAGTGATTGGAGGGGTCATCCTACAATTAACTACAGTAAAGTTTTTTGTAATTAAAATTCCTATATCATGGAGTGTCAAAAGGGTAAGCAGAGCTAGTTCAAATCATACCTGTTCTCTCCAACTTGCTCACCAATTTATCAATCATCTACAGGCTTTCACTACATACCCTATTTTGAAATGTATTTTTGTTAATATATGGCCAACAAATGTTCTGCTGAGTGATGAGAACAAGTCACAGATACAGTTTAAACCAGTTCTGCTTAACCTTACAACATTTGACACCATTCCACTGCTAGCTCCCATTGTCAATCTGTAACTTATAAAAAAAATAATCAAACGTTCTAGCAAAGATTGGATGAACTGGTATGGTATCAAATAGGTACAAGTTTTTTGTTGTTGCAGATTTCTCAGATTTGTTATTCTTTATACAATATAAAAGTAGTTTGTTAAAACAATGCTAGACAATTCTAAACCTTTAAACTGGATATTGTAGATGTTATTAATGCATACGATAAATTAAACACATTTTTGTTTTTGGCAACATTAAAGATACTACTATAAAATATTTACTTTTATTCACCCAATTGTATTAATATTTTTAAATGTTTTAACAGTGCTATTTTTATCCAAAAATTACTATATAAATTCAATTTGAACCCTAACATATTTTATACCGACATCATATATGAATGCAATGCAATGCAATTTAAATGCTGTAAAACATAACTTGACCATAAATAATATCATTGAACTTCTAAAATAAACACAGACGTCTAAAGTTATGATACCTTTTATTTGATATAAATTAAAGAGTCCGCATTAGTGGCACACACATAGGGTGAAACTGGATATTTGACTCCCTCTTTTTACTCAATAAAACACATAATTTTAATAAACCCTACAAACAAGTTAAGCACATAATTATTGAAGACGTGCCTAGTGTTTGGACTTAATTTTAAAACAATACATTCTACTTGCATCCTGAGAGTGATTTGGAAGGATAACAAGAAACCATAAGACTGGAAAAAGGAAGTTATAATACCAATTTTCAAGAAAGGAGACAGGAAGAGGTGTCCAAGTTAATGGTGGATAATGCTAATGTATTGTTGTACAAAAATATATGAGATGATACTGGAGAAGAGAGTAAAAAATAAAACGAAAGGAAGGTGAAGAGAGGAACATCACAAATTTAGTGAACAGAGGTTTATAAGAGACTAGATATATGCTATTGTATGAATTTGAGAAAGACTTAGTAATGGTGTTTATGTATGTGTATAAAGCATTTGATGCATGTATAGAAAAGAGTTTGAAAAGCAATGTAGAAGGCTGAAGTAGAAAGAGGAGTTGTAATGAGATCAAAGAGCATGTCTGAGGATAATAGGAGCTGTGTTCAGACAGAAGGTGGGAGGAGGGTATGATAAAAAAAAAATTGAGTGAAGGAGTGGGGTGGGTTCTCAACACTACTATTAGTAGTAGTAATGGAAATGTTCATTAATAAAGTGGCAGGAAAAATTGGGTAGGAAAGAATGAAAGCCATGATGTTTGTTGATGACTTGATGGTATGAGGGGAGAAGTAAGAGCAAGTACAGGAACAGTTATAAGAATGTAATGAGGAAGTGAAAGAGTGTGGAATGAAATTTCGCATGGCGAAGTGGGAAGTCTTGGTAATGAGAAGGAATAGGATAAGGCCAAGAAAAGCTATAAAGTTGTATGGAGTAGAGCTGAGAAAAGTACAGAATGTAATATGTAGTTGGATGCATGATTGAGGCGATAGGTGAAATAGAGAGGATCTAATGAGAAGAGAATAGCAGGGAGAGTTGTTATATAAGTGTGTAAGAGACCTGCTATGGAAAAGCGATACCCTTGAAGTGTAAAAAGGTGTTGTAGTGTCTACCCATTCTTACATATGCAGCAGAAACATGCACATTGAATGTAAGAGAAACTATGAAAATGGAGGCCATGGGAATGAAATTTGTGAGGTGCATCTTAGCTGTCACGAGGAGAAACATGATTAGAAATTAAGTTATCCGGGAAAAGGGGGAGGTACAGGGAGTACATAATATAGTAGAGGATGCAAGAATGAGATGGTATGGCAGGTAATGAGGATGAAGACGGAGAAGATGCAAAATAAAATGATGGACATGAAGTATGTAGATAAAAAAGATAATAAGAGAGGCCAGGACAGATATGGGAGAAGCAGATAACAGAAATTGTGCAAGTAAAAGGAAGTAAAAGATACTATTTATATAGTTATAAGCACCAAGTATGGTCCTTAATTTCTTAACTAGAACAAAATACAGAAATAATTGCTTGGTTCATTAAATCCTCTAAACCCCTTCCTCCAAAGTAATTATTTGTGTGTGTCAATGGTCCGCATCAACATGTAAATAAACAAGACATATTCTCAACAGTAAAAACCAATAAAAATAAGTTAATATGTTCTAAATATATTAGATATACTGACAATAATATAGCCAATCATTTCTTCCCCTTCACTCTTCCTCCATAAAAGGATAACTCTAAGTGTGTGGGTGTATGTGTGTGTGGTTGTGTGTGTGTGTGGTTGTGTGTGTGTGTGTGTGTGTGTGTGAGAGAGAGAGAGAGAGCGTGCGTGTGTGCTAAAAATTTAAAATTTATACCGTATTGTTTGTTCCACGTTAGACCCAAGGCCCGAGTTCCTTCTCAAGAAGTAAGGAAGCATCAAATCGCCCCATCACTCTAAGGATGTTGAGAAGATCAGGAACTGCACTACATTCTTGATGGCGAGCTTCCCATAAGTCCAGGATGTGCTCAGTGGGGCTGGCTTTCGTTGCAAAGTAATTAATATACCTGGCAAAAATAAATTAATTACAACAAATAAAGTAGAAGGAGCTATTGTGATATTAAATATTTCTCTACTTTTAATGTTTTCGATATTGCGATATAATCAACTCATATTTTTTATATTGACTTTTCATTATTTCTCTAATTGCTATTATTTTGCTAATGCAAAATTTGTTTTTTTTTTCAAATATAAACCAACCAACAAAACTATTAAATAAAAAATTAAATCAAACAACATATCACAGAAAATCAAGTAAGTCCTTAAGCATATCATGAGTAAGTAGTATATGCATACAGACACATTAATGAGCTAGATAGGTCATTGGAAGTAGTATTAACAAAGACAAAGCCTATCAAGATAAGTCAAGAATTGGTGAACATACTTGGGTAACAGTCAGAGGGTAATAAGAGAAGAAGATACAATTTTACACAAAGACTCAACTCTGTACAAGACAAAGTTAATATAATCCAATTTTAGTTGAGCTAATAAAAATACAATTAGCGATTAAAGTTTTAAAATGTGTTATTATTTGGCAATAATGCAGACATCCACTTGACATCACACAAATAAGTAAATAAAAAGCTCTTGGTTGATGAGGATGCTGCAATGCTCCAGAGAGTTCTGAGCTGACCTTGCTTACCTGCTATTTGATAGCTGGCCTTTACAGTGTTTGTTTTTTCTGTGGCAGATCCTACCATTAGCAAATTTATAAGATGGCATGCAGCTCGCCACCAGTTCTAAAGGTAGAAAATAATACCAAGGACTTAATATCAACGGTTCCCTTCTAGGGGTATATATGTTCCACCTTTAAAGTGGGTGAGCTTTTTTCAATCCTTTCATTTAGGTAGTGAAAAATACACACGGGTTAAATCACGTCAGTGATAATTATGTCTTAATCAGTCCCTCCATCCATGCTACCAGCTTACACCTGCAGATTTATCTGTGCAACACTTTATGAGACAGTGTGGGATGAATTTATTTGATCCCCAATATCTCCCACAGTTTCGGCACAGGTTCCATTCATCCCCCCCCCAAAAAAAAGCGTAAAACATCGACGCCTGCAGCTGGGAACAGTGAACCAGCTTATTCTTTACGGGACTTCTCCAACTTTTACGCCGTTGATCCTGTATTATCACCCTTAGAAATTAGTTAACACTTTCGTCTTCATTGTGGATCATTCCGTTTTCCTCAACAAATGGCTCCACTGGGCTGGACGTGTATTTAAAGCCCTCTGGCAGAAGAGTCCTTCCCCAATACTTATGATCCTTTTAGTTCTCCCTCTTCTCAGAAGACACATTACCCTGTGTTGTATCTTCAAAACCCTCATCAAAGTTGGCTTCGTTACTCTCTCCATCCACTTCTTATGCTGCAATGGTCGGGAACTCTCCCTTGTTTGGGCCGGCTAAGACCTAGAGTATACCTACCATCAGTAAGTTATTTGTCCCTATGGTTTAACTTCTTGGTCCGATCGGTGGTAACATGTCTTCAATGTCAACATTCTTGTTTAAATTCTGCTTCAGGACTTTGAAGTCTTCTCTTCAGAGCAGCAGGTAACTGTCTACCCAGGGGAATTTTATGACCATGATAACCTTTTGGGGTTTCTTCGATCACAACTTTTTTTTTTAATTGCACTTTGAAGGAAAAGTGAATTAATAGGATAGTCCTACAACTACCCCTAAAATGGTAGAGGATATCACTAATACATTGTCCGAACGAGGTTAATATATTTGGTAAATGGCGCATTTGGAGATCGTACTGATCGCCTCTTTAAAAGGTAACCAGTAACACTTATTGAGCTTAGTGAAAAGTTTATATTTAAAGGCCCTCCTTACCTAACTTAGCCAAGACTGAAAGAGAGCGTAAGTAAACTAATAATTAACAAAACAAAAGGTAGGTTTAGAAGGTTACACAAAACACGTTGGTTTCCCACAGGGATCTTTAAATCAAAAGTCATTTACAAAAAAAAAAAAAAACTTTAGAATTTATTACAAAACAAAAAAATATTAAATACATTGTATACTGTTAATTTAAAGTAAGAGAGAAAAGATTTACATTTACAACTTTACCGATTTGTCCAAAAGGGTTACATCATAAAAGATGTCTCTAGTAGAAGACCAGAGAACCAAAAATAATATTAATAAAGATAAAGAAAATAGCCTTCAAACATCATACCTAATCCTCTGTGTGATTATAGTTTAAACTGCGTGGTATATAGGATGCCGACCGGTACAAAATAGCAACATAAAAATACAGGTCTCATGGTCGACACATTTAGTTACATCATTATACAAAAAGATACAAAATAATAAAACCTAAAAGGTCAAAATCATAAAGATAACTACACAGTAGCTTTAGGTCATAATACCAAAACAAAATAATAACAAAAGGAAAAAGACTACATTTTAAATTTGAATTAATTCACCAATCAAGTTAAAAAAAAGAAGAAACAAAAATTTAACATCTCACGTCAATTGAATCCAAAGAGCGAGTGAAAGAGTCAACGGCGTCATCTGCCTGAACAGGAAATCGTGATTTTGGTGAGGCCAATCAGGGATAAGTCCGCAAGATAAAAGGGACCAATGGCATTATAGTTGAAGACCTAACATTACAAAATACTTAGAAAACAAATATACGCCAAAGGAACCCAAGGTACAAAAAAAAAAAATTAAGGTAAAATTAAATACATAAAAAAAGGTACAAAGAGATTTAATTATTTAGCAAAGATTGAATTAATCATTTAGAAAAGATGATTAAAAACTTTAGTTCCACTAATTCCCATCCAGATCGCCACCTACTCCGGAAGTAATGCTCTTTAATTTAAACTTTGTCAGAGAGACTTCGCTACTCACCACTACCAGAAGCTCAAGGTCGATAGAAACTGGTCAGTTTATAACCAACAGTACAAGATGAGAGAAACGAATGGTGGTAGGGAACGCCCATTTTCAATTAACTTGGTTACAGTGAGTTAACATTCAAAAGACGTTAACCTTTCCGAGGAGGCCATGCTGAACTATTATAAAATATCCGTTAAGCCATAACTCTGAGTGAGTGTTCCCTAGCCCTGGTCACTCATCCTCAACTTTTGGTGTGTCCATAACACAGACTTACAGGTACCAGAAGAGTGTATGATATAAAGTGTGAATACTGCTTCAGAGCCCACTTTGCGATGTGGATATTTATCTTTGAATGGATTCTGATTTGAATGGAAGGGATCAAGTTGTTCTGTCTTCTTGGTCTGCTATGATACTTACCTTTGCTGCATGGCTTGCCCCTTTACCTAATCCCACCATGCACCCTTCTCCGGATTCTGCTCTATTCCTGGTTGAGATAAGAGGTCAAAGTGATCCATACACACTCAGAAATTACTTGCACCAAGAGTTGACACAAGACAGCCCAAGTGATAGATAGATAACTGGTCAAATAAATTGAATACATGTTTAGAAAAGCTACGTGAATAAAGAAGTATCAGATTCCGTTTATAAAAATGAGATTAACGACCGTAACGCTCATTGTGATAACCCCATGGCACCCCTTTATCGACAAATGTTGGCACTATTATAGCTAACGGTGGGCGCCATTCAGTCCGTATAGCTTGCTTGTGAGCTCAAACCATGGAGTTTTTTTTTTGTTTTGTTTTTTAAAAAGATTGGTGAGTTGAGTGGGATGAGTGACCGGGACTTTTGCTCTTTAATGTTGATCAGTTTCTTGTTGATCACTTTGTCCAATATGTATGAGTTGGTCGAGAAGCTGATCCAAGTAGTGATAGTTAACCTATTTAAAATTTGTCAACCAGTATATTGTCTATCAATTGCTCCTTCTTGTTCCAAACCTTCGTCAACATAGTTTCTTAGTGTCGTGAGGTTGTTGTGCCTCACTGTTCAGTCGGCCCTTGTATTTTTCCTCCACACTTGCACAGGCCGCTCCAACCACCCTCCCTACTTCCTGGACCACCCCACAGCCTATGTTCTCTGAGCCGTCCATGACGCTTTCCCCACTGTAGTCAGCGCCAGCGTGTTGACAGCTCGTGCGAGTCCGTGGACGTAGAGGGACTGTCTTCAGGACCAGACCTCCCGTTGATGCGAGACGAGTCGAGCCAGGGGTCCGATGATGAGTCTGAAGGATTTCAGACCGTAAAACCCCGCCGAAGGAGGAAGGCCGACAACACCAGGAAGCTGCTGGGGAGCAACCCTAACCATTTAGGCGGCAGCTCTGGCGATGAGAGCGAGGTCAGTGGTGGCCCGGGCCAGGGTGCGCCAGCGTTGGTTAAAGGTGGGAAGCGGTGGAAACCTACAGGTAACAACGCAAGCGGTGCCTCACCCCAGCCTGGTACTAGTGGCTCTGGGCCGGCTGGCAGGGCAAAGGGGAAGATCCCTTCCATCATATTGTGTGATGTGGAGGACTACTCCAAGTTGGCGAGGGCCATCCGATCCAAGGTTCGAGAGCATGTGGAGGTGGTCAGGCAGCCAGGGGATCGAATGCGTCTTCAGTGCGGGTCGGAGGAAGATTATCGCACCCTCTAGAATTTCTTGCCGAGCTTGGGGATCCAGCATTGGTCCTACGAGCTGGGACGGGAGCGACTGGTCAGGGTCATGGTGAAGGGACTCGTGACACAAACAAACCCTGAAGACATCCAGGAAGAGCTAGTGGAGATGGGTTTCCCCGTGAATTCCATCACCCAGATGCTCTCCCAATGGAAGTGGGATCAGAAGACCGGAGAAAGGCAACGGTTGCCGAACTTCGTTGTCTCTCTAACGCCCGGGGAGCACAACGCAAGGCTGTATTCCATATCAGTCCTGTGCGGGCTCCGCGTCAAGATGGAGAAGTACAAGTCTCCAGGTGGCCCGGTTCAGTGTAAGAACTGCTTCCGGTTTGGTCATGTGCGCTAACCCTAGGTGTGGGTTCTGTGGTGGTGACCACGAGAGGGGCGGGGGCCCGGAGGAGAAACGATCTCCCCCGAAGTTCCTGCACTGCTCAGGAGCCGATTCCTCGGCGTGGCGGGGCTGTCAGTCCCACATACAGGCCCTTGCGGGCGGCGGGGAATGTGCGTGCCTCCAAGGTTCAAGAAGGGAGGACGAATGGGCTAAGTGAAGGCCAGAAGCCCTCGGGCCACGTTGCGGGACGGAGGGTGACAGTGACTCCAACTCCAACACCAAAGCCGCTGGTGCAATCTTTCGTCAGTGTTCTGTCAAAGAGAGATACCCCTGCAACTCAGGCCGAGGTACCAGCCAAAGCCACCATACCTGAACCGGAGGCATCCAGTTCTACCCTTTCGGTCGAGGGCCCGCCCGAGACTGCTCCACTCCCTATCCCAACCCCCACCTCTACCCCTACTCCATTGAACCCTTCCAACCCTTTTCTACCACTCCCAGCTCCAACCCGTGTTAACCCTGCCACCCCCACACCTGACCCGCTTCCCACACCCGAGGGTGATACTGCAAAGCTCAAAATTTGCATTGAGATGCTCAAGGGTATTCCGGGACTGGACCCATGGGACTTTTCTTCGAGTCTCTTGAGGAAGGTCCAGGAGTCTCCGAGGAGTAACCGTGGCCACCTGGTCATGGAGCACATCATCCTCTACCTGGTCTCTCATGGCAGTGCACCCAAATAGAGGACAACCAGTGTTGAAGGAGCTCACGGTCGCACTCTGGAACGCCAACGGAGTCGCGGGAAAGAAGGCTGAGCTTGAAAGTTTCCTAGCAAAGCATCGTGTCGATGTAATGCTGTTGGGAGAAACCCACTTGCGCTCCGCAATGAGGTTCTCGTTAGCAGAGTTTATCTGCCATCGGAGTGACCGAGCGGGGGATGTGGGGAGGGGCGGGACGGCGGTCCTGGTCCGGAGGCGCCTTGACCATCACGTCATCTCACTTCCTCCCCTCCAACACATGGAAGCATCGGCTATCAACTGATGAACTCGACCAGCCCAATGCGTCTAATTTCCATCTACTTCCCACCCTACCGCCGGTTTGACCGGGCTACGGGGGTTGACATGGAGTTTCTGATTCGAGGTACCACGCCTGTTTTAATCGGTGGTGACTTCAATGCTAAGCACCCTTCATGGGGCTCTAGGATTATGTGCGCTCGTGGCAGATTGCTCCACGACGTTATGGCTACACGGTATGGTGGCTTCCGGCCCTCCCACCCCTACCCACTTTCCTCTCAATCTCATTGGTTTCCCGGACGTCCTAGACTTTGTTGTCTCCAGAGGGATCAGGGGGTGGTTAGTGCTGAAGTCTCTAGCTGAGCCCCGTTCTTGTGAACCTGGGACGTGCTGTGTCCTTCAGAGACCCCCCCCCAAAAATCCTGACCTAAAGCGCACTGACTGGGACAGGTTTACGAATGTGTTAAGAGATAGGTTGGGACCCACCCCTACCTTTCGAACAGCAGCAGAAATCGATCGTGGTGCGGAGCTCATAACTTCCGCCATCAAGGGGTCGCTCGAAGCTTCGACACCAAGGCACCGTCCTAAGAGGGCGCCACAGGCTTCTTTGACCGATTCTATCCTCAGGCACGTCCGGGAGAAAAATCGGCTGAGGAAGGCTTGGCAAATCTCGAGGGACCCGGCGGACAAGGCCAACTGGAGCCGCAAAGTCCATGCGGTTCGGGAGATGGTCCGATAATACCGGAACAGTGTCTGGGAGGACAAGATTGAGAGCCTGGGCGTTTAGGACAGGTCCCTGTGGCAAATGACGAGGAACTTGATACGGGTTCCCCTACCAAGGCCGCCTATTTTAGGTCGCACCGGGGTGGCCAACTTCGACCAGGAGAAGGCCGATGCTCTCGCTGAGCACTTAGAGGCGCAATTTGTACCGACTGACAACCCGTCAGACCCGGTACACGTTGTGCACGTGGCTCAGGTCATTGGTGCGGTCTCGTACTGATCCTTGGATGAACCTGAACCCACGGAGGTGACAGAAATGTCGCTGGCGATAGCCGCTCTAAGACTAAACAAAGCCCCCGGACCCGACGGTATCAGTAACGCGGTCTTCAGAAAGCTGACCTTGGAGGCGATTAACTTCCTTGTGGAGTTATTCAACGCCGTCCTGTTCCTGAGTCACTTCCCCAAGCTCTGGAAGCACGCCAACGTCGTCTGCTTTCATAAGCCGGGTAAGGACCCGGACCTAGCCTCATCCTACCGACCGATCAGCTTGCTCGACTGTCTGGGCAAGTTGTTCGAGAGACTACTACTGACGAGACTGACCCGACATGTTCGCGAGGCAGGCATCTTGGTGGACGAGCAGTTCAGCTTCGGGCAGGACACGCTACGTCTCACCAACTTGTCCGGCTCGTGGAGCAGGTCACGAGGAACTTCAACATCAACAGGCTGACTGGTGCTGTCTTTCTCGACGTGGCAAAGGCCTTCGACCGTGTTTGGCACGAAGGTCTCCTTTTCAAACTCCTCTCCCTGAACCTGCCTTTCTACCTAGTTAAGGTTGTTCAATCTTATATATCCCAACGCACCTTCTCCACTACCTTTGGGAACGCCACCTCCCAAGTCAGAAGCATCCGGGCTGGAGTGCCACAGGGTTACATGGTGGGCCCGGTGCTCTTCAGCCTGTATGTAAACGACATTCCAAAATCCTCAGACACCAATATGGCACTGTATGCGGACGACACGGCTCTAGTAGCCGAGTCGTGGTGAGGGCAGCTGGTGGAGAGGCGACTCCAGACGCACCTGACGCAGTTGGAGGGGTGGCTGACCACCTGGAGAACAAGTATTAATGTGGAGAAGAGCACTGAAGTGCTCTTCATATTGAAAAGAAAGTACTACAGGCTGGTCCCACTCAGGCTGTTCGGAGAACAGATCAGGTGGGCGGACAGTGTTAGGTACCTGGGACTTACGCTGGACGCCAAACTGACCTGGAGACGCCACTGCAATGAGAGATTCAACAAGGCGAGGCAAAGGCTGGGAATCCTAGGCCCACTGCTTAACAGGCGTAGCGTCCTGTCAACAAAGAACGGTCTGACGCTGTACAAGCAGTTGCTCAGACCGATCCTCGACTATGAGTGTCCCGCTTGGGTTCACCTGGCAGACACGTATATGAGGAGGATGCAGGCGTTCCAGAGCGTGTGTCTGAGGATCATTGTGGGCGCACCTTGGTATGTCCGGAATGAGACTCTGCATCGCGACCTGGATATGCCTACCATCAAGGACCACTTCCGGAAACTGACACAGTCCTTCTACGCCAGACTTCCCGGTACCACCAATCCTCTTATCCAGGGGCTTGGGAACTACGTCATCGATCCTGGTGGGTGCCATCGACGTCCCAAAGCCCTGCTCGGATAAGTGAGATGTGTCAACAGTGGTTTGTGAAGCTCTCACCCAGCCCTCCATAGAATAGTGTCTCCGCACGTAACTCTAAAAAAACCCTATATTCTTTCCCCAAATCTATTTCCCCACCACTATAACTAATAATGCCATTTGATTTCGGATTTCGAGAACTCCTCGTGTGTCTGAGGATCATTGTGGGCGCACCTTGATATGTCCGGAATGAGACTCTGCATCACGACCTGGATATGCCTACCATCAAGGACCACTTCCGGGGACTAGCGCAGTCCTTCTACCCCAAACTTCCCGGTGCCACCAATCCTCTTATCCAGGGTCTTGGGAATTACATCATCGACCCTGGTGGGTGCCATTGACGTCCCAAAACCCTGCTCGGATAAGCGAGATGTGACAGCAGTGGTTTGGGAGGCTGTCAACCAGCCCCCCATAGAGTAGTGTCTCCGTATGTAACTCTAAAAACCTTTATTCAGTTTCCCAAAAACTCTTTCCCCCCACTATTACTAATATGTTTTCTCTGTTTTCTCTATTCCAGAACTTCGCAAAACGCGACAACCTGTATTTTTACTTGCGAACCACACAGTGTGACCAATTGGTCGGTACGTGTTGGAACTTGATCTCGTTCTCCCCTTCAGGGAGCATCAAAGCATCCATTCGAGTGTGTGACTGTGAGAATTCCTCTTTCTATTGGATCGCTTGGCGGCCACTATCATTCATGTTTTTCCGCACCAATGTTAAGCTCCCTTTTCTCTCATTGGACAAGGCCAGGCAGCAGCGGAGGGTATATAACACGGTGAGTTCTGGAGCCGATTCAGTGCAACTGTAAACACACGAGCTGGAACAGTCGCGTGTCAAATCAGGCAGGCCGGACACTGGCTGGCCAGGCATCAACCAAAAACTTTACAGTCCTGGCGACCAACGAGCCGACGTACTATCCTTCAAACTACAGGCATCTCCCCGACGTACTGGATGTAGTCCTGACGGATCTCGACACGCTACCGGAAGATCTCGAAGCCCTGAATGAACTCGACTCCGACCATCTCCCGGTCTTCGGAAGAATATCACTTAAGACAAATCCAAGACTGGCTTACCACAGGAGGAAGATACCCAGAAGTGACTGGGAAGAGTATCGACGGGTACTGACAGAGGCTATTCCATTGAACATGGAGGTAAATTCCCCGGAAGAAGTGGACAGCTCCATTACCCTTCTGACGGCTACAATACTCGAAGCGTACCGTGGAACAACTGTTTTCGAGACGCCACCGGTGACGTTGAAGAGGGACGACCCTGAGCTGAGCTTCATGATAGCCCTTAAGAGGGAAGCGCGTAGGGAATGGCAGCAGCACCGAGATCCGAGGCATCGGGCTGAGTACAACAGGCTGAGAGCCCTGGTGCGCAGGAAGGCCAAAGCTCTAAAGATCTCCAACTGGAACGAATTCGTAACGAACACTTTAGCTGTGGACGGCAACGTGTGGAAGGCGTCGAGACAGCTCAAAGGCACGAAAGGAAAGACGGGGACCACGGTCATCCACGGAAGAAGAGGGTTGGTATACCGGGGAGAGGCCAAGGCAGAGGCCATAGCTGAATCACTGGAAGATCAGTTCAAGGCAAACTCAGAGCCCCAAGACGAAGAGTTTACCAGGACTGTAAGAAGAACGGTTGGGGTATATTTAGCAGAGCCGGTTATAGAACTACCACCCCCCATCACCAGGAATGAAGTCTCCTACCAGGTGGAAAAATTGAAGCCACGAAAAGCGGCAGGCCAAGACAGGATCTCAAACGAGATGCTGCGACACGCACCGGAAGGGGTAATCCAACTATTAACAAAAATGTTTTCAAAGGCATTGTTGGCAGGCTACTTCCCGGAGGCATGGAAAGTTGCCGACGTTGTCTCATTGCCTAAACCAGGCAAGGACCGCAAGTTCCCGCAGAACAGGCGGCCCATCAGTCTTCTTAGCAATATAGGGAAACTATTTGAAAAAATAATTTTGCAGCGGCTGAAAGCCTTCGGCAGGGAGCACAGGATTATTCCCGATGCCCAGTTCGGATTTCGGACCCGGCACTCAACGATACACCCGGTCCTGAGGCTAGTGGAGGATGTGACAGAAAGTTTCAATATCGGGGAAGTCACGCTAGCAGTACTTATGGATGTAGAGAAGGCATTTGATAAGGTCTGGCACGCCGGCCTTATCTACAAATTAATTCAAGCCAATTTCCCAAAAGTATATGTGCAGATAATCAACAGCTTTCTAACTGGGCGACAATTCCAGGTCAAGATGGAAGGGAAAAGGTCGCTTCTTCATAGGGTCGGAGCGGGGGTACCACAGGGGTCGGCACTCTCCCCATTCCTTTACACTATTTACGTCGCAGACATCCCCACCGACCCGATGATAAAGACCAGGCTCTTCGCAGACGATACAATGTTCTACACCGCCAACAGGAACGTGAAATACGCCCATCGCCGTCTGCAACGATACCTGGACGAGTTCAGCAGCTGGCTGGAAAAATGGAGAATTAGAGTAAATGCAGAAAAATCGTCAGCCATGTTGATTACTAGGAGGAGACCCCAAACACCGGACCAGTTTGTAGTATTGGAGGAGGATATCCCCTACAAAAACGCTATGAAATACCTTGGGGTGATGATCGACTCTAGACTCGCATGGAAGGAGCATGTAAACTATACGAGAAAAAAGGCAATGGGGGCATTCATCGCAAACTACGGCCTGCTCAAGACCCCAGTGCTAGGGATCAACAACAAGATGCTACTATACAAGAGTTTAGTACAACCAATACTGCTGTACGGATGTGAGGCGTGGGGGTATGCCCCAGAGTCAGTGTTAGGTACACTACAAACAGTACAGAACAAGGTGATTAGGAGTATCCTAGGTGTCAACACCCGATCCAGCAACGAGTTCATTCACGCTACCACTGGCTGTGCGACATTACAGGAAATCTTCCGGCAGCGAGGCGACAAGTTCTATAAACGAGCCCGCGAGGTAGAGGATAACGCCATAATTAGAAGACTCGGCCAATACGACCCCCATGAGACAAGAAGATACAAGAAGCCCCCACTCGAATGAGAAATACATCTGCACACCTTCCCAATCAGCCCCTTCCTATTAACCACTCCTCTTCTAAGCATAGCCAATCCCTGGGTCCCCATCCTCTCACGACCCCACAACTATGAACTAGAATCATTCTATTCACACTTTCACTTTCATCAACGCCATCTTCGCTTTGTGACTAATATTATACCATGTATTTTCTTTCAGCTCGTCTAGAACTTACTTACACACTACACCACTCACATCGGGCCTAACTGCGCTTGTGTTTTCCATCACAGTGTATGAGGGCTCGATCTAGCTACTACACACAAACACTGCTGCTCCCAACATACAAACCTTCACCCACCAACTCCATTTTCCCTTCACAATCAACTTACACACTCACACATAAAGGTTATGATCTGTGACTACAGATCGGTACTTTAGGCAAAAAATAGCCGCCTACTTCCTCTGAAAGTCGCTTCTGACACTCAGAGTTAGTAGTTTAAGGCAAACAAGGGAGCTGCAAACAAGGGAGCTGCCGATTCAGTGGTGAGCCACCCTGGCGAACCACCTATACGAAAGAGCTAATAAATTGTCGTGTTTTAAACAGCAATTTTGTCTTGACTCCCTCTCCTTTCACCGTTCCTACCACCAACCGCGACTCACTTTGCCGGGAATCTATTCTACCTCCTGCCACGACTCCCCTTTGCCGGGACTCTTTACTACCTCCCACCACGACTCACCTTGCCGGGACTCCGCCCTACCGACCACCAAGACACCCGTGTTGCCGAGACTCCCTCATTATACCCCTCAACTCTCCCCATCGGCTTGTCTTCGTCACCGGCAATTCCATAAGATGGTATACACCCACCCCTTCGGCAAAGCCCCACCGACGGAAGATCCTGAATAAAACGTCACCAAGAGACTGCACTTCGAATAGATGCAACCAGCACCACCCGAAGCCGCAGTTAGGAATGACAAGTTTGTCTAGCAACCACTTCGTCATCGTGTGTCAATTTTTATTTTTAACACCACGTTTTACTACCTGTTCAAGTTGTATGCATAAATACTAATAACACTATTGTAATAGTGGTGAGAAATATTGCATTTAAAGGAAGGGAACCTACCTTTTCTTGGAGGGGGAGTATAAAAACATTTAGGAAAAACCCTCAGTACAACCGATTTGTATTGGAACCTCGAACATCAATGGTAGTCTAGTCAAATGAGGGTACTGAATTGTATCCACTTGGAATGGTATCTATTTCAATAGTTTTGTGAAAAACTGATTTTGTGAAAAATCGGAATCGTATCCACTCGGAATGGTATCCATTCCAATAGTTTTGTAAAAAACGGCTTTTGTGAAAAATTGGAATTGTATCCACTGGAATTATATCCACAAAAACTGGAATTGTATCCACTGGAATTATATCCACAAAAACTGGAATTGTATCCACTCGGAATGGTATCCATTCCAATAGTTTTGTAAAAAACTGCTTTTGTGAAAAATTGGAATTGTATCCACTGGAATTATATCAACAAAAACTGGAATTGTATCCACTCGGAATGGTATCCATTCCAATAGTTTGGTAAAAAACTGCTTTTGTGAAAAATTGGAATTGTATCCACTGGAATTATATTCACAAAAACTGGAATTGTATCCACAAATGGCCGACTTGAGGTTTAACAGAAGGAACGTTTAACGTAAAAACTTTGTCACACTTCTGGTAGAGGGCAGCAGGATGGAATCCTCTTAACTTACTAATTGTATACTAGAGTGCAGCCTTGTCTAAAAATATTTTCTTAAACATGAAGTATTCATTCTCTTTAAAGATTGCACTGCATACTAGAAAATTAATTTGCAATCTTATTTAACTGGTAAGATTCTTTATTTCAGATCAATACATTTTAAAGTATGTATAGACTTATATAATTTTAAAGAGATAAATCAATTATTTTATTTGTCAACAGACTTTAACCACTATGTTTATGAAAGATTATTGGAAATCTAGCTTTAATTTATTCAAATCTAGTGAGAAACGAGACACTGTTTATGAATTCTGGCAAGAATTTTATTAATGTGCATTGGTAGCACTGCTTTGCTCATGTCCTGTGCTCAGTGAGCTCTAGTGATGGGAAGAATCAAGTAAAAGTAGTCGACTACACCTTTCGTTTATTGTAATTGGCTGTACTCGATTCTTCCAGAAATACTGAAGTAAAAATAGTTGCTCCATTTTTTATCTTAAGATATAATACACCATATTGGTTGGCATGTTTTACGTGTTATTTTAAAACAATTTTTTTTTCCCCATACAGTTCATTTTTCAGTCATACTTTTATCAGCGCACGATTTAGAACAATATTCAATCCCCATTTGACATTTTATCAATAATACATCTATGACCATATCGGGAATGGAACTCTGGACGCCTAGCTTGGTTGGCACACCCACTACCAACTGTGGTAGTGTTGAATATATGCTAGGTGTTTCGTTAAAGATTCGAGCCCCAACCTCATTACTAACAGTGACAGTATTTGCAAGCGATGTTCACCCCAATTATTACAACCACCATAAAATTACTGTATTTCCCACACTAGTGGAAATATACTTATGACGTCATATTAATATATATACTTTTGAAGCTGAAAGACAATGTTAATTTTCATAATTGGGTTGAAAAAAAGTGGTTTAAGAATCAGTTTTTTTTTAGTATATATTGCATTCACTAGATGCATCATGAATGCTGTATAATAAATATTTGGTGCTTATTTCGTATAAATAATTGTGTATGTTTTTAACCTACGTAATTGCAACTACGCTGATTAGGAAAAGAATAGCGTTAATGGGGATACCAATGGGATAGAAAGAGACGTAAGTATCTATAGGCGCATCTACTACAATCTAAGAGCGAAACGACCTATCGGTATTCATTATTTGCTCCATAAATTTATAAAGGTTTTGTACATATTTATGATATTTAGATATTTTAGTAACAATTCATCACACGAAATATAATATAACCTGACATATATTAAAAATTTGCGTGTCTTATCAAGTGTTAAAAGAAAAAGAAATACTCGAAAATTTATTTTTCTCTCACGCATTATATAAAAGACGATAGCTCGAAAATTTCAGACACAGACGTCGAAATCAAATGATCATTGGCTGTTTTGATCTGAGTTAGGTTAATCTTATTGAGCCTAGTATTTCCATTCTTAACCTAAATTATAGAGTTTAACCATGGCTAATTGTCGAGAATTAACATCTACAACGATGATCAAGTCACATTTTAAATTCTCCTAGCTATAAAATATATTGATAAATGATCCATCACTAACATTTAGATGAGTATGAAGAGGAAAATGCCCAATTCACTTGTATAATTCGGACATTAACCTGTGGGTTAAATGCGAGCTTAGTTCAGTGGTTTCCAACCTTTTGCCGGGTTTGACATCAATTTTTGTCTTGGAGACCATCGCAACCTCTTTATGGACTACAAATATTAATATCCTGGTTTTTAAATTCTAGTTTTTTAATATTCTTACTAATCAGAGCTATACAAATTTTAGCACCACATCTTAATACCCATTTGGATTATAAACATGTTTACTAATTTCGCTAATGTATTAGGGATGAAAAAGGTTGAATTAAGATTAAGTTTACCTGAAGTTGCGAGGAGGGAGATTTTTTTATTTTTTTTACTACCAATCTAATTCAGCCTGGCATCTTACAATTTTAATCCAGGCCTTATTACACATTATAACAGAAATTTCCTACTATTACACATCTAATTTATTTTATTTTTAAACAGGTTTTGGCTCCTATACTATAGCCCCTACCCCTTCCTATTACCCTCCCATCCCTACCCTATCCTATTCTAATCTTATCCTAATATTACCACTAGCTAACCTAAATAACTGTAATCCTCCGGGGATATCCGTTGCTCCGATGGTACCAGGGGGCTGAAGAGCAGCCGCCTATCTCCATCTTGACGCGTAGGGCCCTCACAAGACCTAATCCTAATCTTCTTGTTTCCAATAAGAGGGATCTGCAGTCACAGGGTTCCCCCACGCGTCCCGTTTCTTTCCCCTCATCTTTCCCATTATTCGGCTGGAATGATGATCCCTCAGAATTACCAGGGTTACCCCAGTAAACCTCCGGATCCATCAGCCGAACTGATATGCCAGTCCCACAAGGCTTCGTGTTTGCCACTTCCCGGCATCTCTCCTTGTTCCTCGTGTAAGGTTGTATGTCAGTAGTTCCACAAAACAACCTTCACCTTTCCCTATATTCCCCCGCTGAGACCTCACCTGCGTCCGTCTCAGTCCCGCTTCTCGTGTTTCTGTCCTCGTATACTCCATTGTCCTCGTCATTGTCTTCGTCACTATCCATGTCACTGTCACTGGTCTCTCCCCCACTTCCTTCTCTGGTCCGCCGTCTGTTTAGTCTTTGTCCCAGTCCTCGTCTCTCTTTCATTGCCCTTATATATTCCGCCTTGGCTCTTTCTGAAGCTTCCGCTGCCAGCTTGTCTAGGAACCTCCAATGGGCAGGATCTCTCAGGAGCTCACCCACCAGTCTCCCCTGCACTTCCTGCTGGTTAGGTCTTCTTATCTCAAGCGTACGGGCACATTCCAACACTACGTGTTCCGGGGTACCCACGTCACCACATTCACACAGATCAGATTTGACCAATCCCATTTTCCTTAAGGATTCTGGGTATGGCCCCTTCCCCGTGATGAAATGAACTAGACCCGGGGATGGTTCCAGATGTGCGTTATCAATCCTTTCGACCACATTGGGAAAGAGTTGATAAGCCCTCCTACCAGTTTCACTGCCCTCCCAGCGTCTCTGCCATTCCCTCAACAGAGCAAAAACTGCATCCTCGGATGTTTCCACCTCAGGTGATGTGAGTATCCTAACTTTCTCCCAGTTGTCCTTTTTCTTCCAGTACCCAATTGCCCTCTTCTTAACCAGAAGGTCCAACGGCCACACACCTAGGGTGACGTTCAGTGCGTCTGTCGCCACTGTCCGGTAGGCACCCGTAAGTCTCAGAAGGACATTCCTCTGTATACTCCGAACAGCCCTAGCCGGCACGACGTTGTTCAGTCTGTGCGCCCAGACGCACGCTCCATAGCCAACAATAGAGAGAAGGATCACTTGGTGGTATATCTTTATTATCCGCATAGGCAGGTGGAACCTCCTCTGGCCAATGCTTATAATCTTATTCATGACCCGCTGAGCTCTCCCCATCACTTCCTCTATATGTGCCGTGAAGTTTCTCTTCTCTTCGAGAGTGACTCCCAAGTACCTGACCGTTTGGCTCCTTCTCAAGTTCTTCCCTTCAACCTTTATTGCAGGATTCCGCAACATCTTTCCCTTAAACAGCATGAATGTCGTCTTCGCCGGTGCCATCTTTAGTTTGACACTTTTACACCACCTTACTAGCCTGTCTAGCACTCGATTGGACCTTTCCTCCAGGCTCTTCCTTGAATTACCTTCTACCACTATTAGAAGGTCGTCTGTGAAGGCGACCACCCCATGCATTTCAGGAATTTCCTCCAAGATCTGCAGTCCCGGCTCCAGCCCCACATCCCAGAATACCGGCCCACAGACCGATCCCTGGGGACATCCCTTTGTCAGTCTTTTCTGCACGCTGATACTGCGAGGAGGGAGAGTGAAAAATTGTATAGGGAAAATCAATCCCAGAACCGTCAGTCAGAATATGACTCCTGACCTCATTAGTTAAACCAAACTAGCGTGCCGTTAAGCCCACGTGTTTGATTTAATTCCTATAAACTAGATTATGCTATATTATTTATATGAAAGCAACTAAGACGTTTCAAAAGTGGATTAATGAGCCAAGTGGGGTATTTAGAAAGCTTGATAGCAACGCTTCTTGCCTAACACGAGACTCATACAGCAAACTAAGTCAACAAGAAACTGCTTGAGTTAGGTAACCAAAATAAACATAATTAGTAACCAAACTGTTTTTACTGTATTTGAATTTTGCACCTTCCTATAGTAATAATTAATTTAAAAAGTAAACATAACACTATAATCTCAACAAGCAATGGGATTACACCAAATAAATGCCACGACCCTGAATGTGGTCACGACTCACAGGTTGTAAACCATTGGTCTAGTCACTCTAGTGCCTTAGTTCACTTAGTTATCAGCACGGGAAATGGTTGTATTTGAATCTCTCTATCACTGAAAAGCTGACCTGCCTGTCTTCCCGAGTGGCGAGTGGAGTTTGTACCCTCCTGACACAGGTAGCAAAAGAGGGGAAGGGTAGTCATGGAGGGGGTAAGAACTGTCAGATGAGGCCACATATTTTATGCTTGAGTGTGTTAGGTTAAGATGCAACCCTCTTCATAAAATCGCTTCGAATTCGCCAAGTAGGCAACGTCGTTAAATAAACTACCTTTAATTTTAGGGTTGGATATCTAACTCCAAAAACCAAAAACCTCTCTGGGGAGCCCTATCAAAACCTTAGATATCAAGTTTCAGCCTGATCGATGAAATGGCTTAGTCTCTATACACAGATACAAACACACAGACAGGCGGCATCGCAAAAATAACTTTTTCTGTTGCATGGGGTCATGAAACGTTTATCAAAACTTCAAATTTTATTTTAACATAGCAATACTTTTTATGCCCGACCGGTGCTAGAAAGAAAAAATTATTTCCACAAATTAAATCAAAAGTTTTTTATTAAGACATTTATAGAGGTCTTGATTGAAAATCCTTATGAACTAACTTCGTGTTCACACATTAGGAATTGTATGAGAGGTAGAATTTAGAGAAAGTGTATCTACATTTGCATGTAGATAAAGTGGAAAATAACTTAGGCAAAATGATCTTGAAACATCCGGTAAGTTTCGAACACCGATAGTAGTTATGGTAAATCTGGTTGTAGCTAGGACGATAAAACTTCTTATGTGTGTGTGTGACCATATTAGCTTAGCAGTTACAAACAGTTGTTAATATTCAAAAGTAAATGTTTTTAAAAAGGTTTATAATTGATTATTCACTCTCTTATTAATATCAAATTAACATGAAACCACAAACTTATATTTACTATTACTATTAAGGGGTGTGAGAGGTTGACTTTTTGATTCAGTTCAAGATAGAGAGCTCTATTATTTTGATTGAGATTGGGAAAGGGTAATTTTAAATCCATAATTTCGGGGTGGTTTCAAGAATACTGTTATACGAACCATCTCTCCTTCTCCTCAACCCCGTTTTGGCATTATCTATCTTTCCATATTTTTTTGTAAGCCCAGCTACTCCCACTTCCTTCACCCCATTTATATCCTGATCAGGAAAAACCCTTCACTTGAAACTAATTGTCTTTCACTTTATTACTACTATTACCTCCAAACCTGAGTTATTGAAAATATTCCCGGTGATATATTGAATGATACAGGCCTAGGCCCTATGTTAAAAGTGCTTTTTATAGAGTAAGCTTGATCCTGTTTAGCTTATAAATAATTTGCATAAATAGTGTTGCTTTGATTAGATAAAACCTATTTGTATAACTTTGGTTTTGTAAGAAAAAGTGTCAAAGCTATTATTTCTGTCCCCTGAAAATTGTCATCGAATGATTTTAATTTAAGACTCCTTTATTTTAAAATAAATTACACTCACATGCACATACGTTTATACAGGTTGTTAAAAAAAATTTAGAAATTATGGATATTGTTGTGCATATTAAAATGAGTAAAGGAATCTTAATGATGTTTCTTGTGTCGATACGTCAGTAAACTTCAATAGTAGTAAATAATAAAAATGTTGGTAAACTCTAATAATAATTTCAATTTCAATTTCCTTTATTATAGTGCTGGCCAACAGTCGTAGAACCTGTAACAGGCCAGCACTGAAAGTACACAAGTACCATACAAATACATATATTTACGCGAGAAAACCAATATTGTGTATTATATCTTAGGATAAAAAAAGGGAGCAACTAGAAGAAAAACACGGCCCAACTATTTTTACTTGAGTATTTCTGGAAGAATCGAGTACAGCCAATTACAATACACAAAAGATGTAGTAGACTACTTTTACTTGATTCTTCCCATCACTAGAGCTCACTGAGCATAGGACATGAGCAAAGCAGTGCTGCCAATTCACATTAATAAAATTCTTGCCAGAATTCATAAACAGTGTCTTGTTTCTCACTAGATTTGAATAAATTAAAGCTAGATTTCCAATAATCTTTCATAAACATAGTGGTTAAAGTCTGTTGCTAAATAAAATAATTGATTTATCTCTTTAAAATTATAGAAATCTATACATACTTTAAAATGTATTGATCTGAAAAAAAGACTCTTACCAGTTAAATAAGATTGCAAATTAATTTTCTAGTATGCAGTGCAATCTTTAAAGAGAATGAATACTTCATGTTTAAGAAAATATTTTTAGACAAGGTTGCACTCTAGTATACAATTAGTAAGTTAAGAATATTCCATTCTGCTGCCTTCTACCAGAAGTGTGACAAAGTTTTTACGTTAAACGTTCCTTCTGTTAAACCTCAAGTCGGCCATTTGTGGATACAATTCCAGTTTTTGTGGATATAATTCCAGTGGATACAATTCCAATTTTTCACAAAAGCAGTTTTTTTACAAAACTATTGGAATGGATACCATTCCGAGTGGATACAATTCCAGTTTTTGTTGATATAATTCCAATGGATACAATTCCAATTTTTCACAAAAGCAGTTTTTACAAAACTATTGGAGTGGATACCATTCCGAGTGGATACAATTCCAGTTTTTGTGGATAAAATTTCAGTGGATACAATTCCAATTTTTCACAAAAGCAGTTTTTTTATAAAACTATTGGAATGGATACCATTCCGAGTGGATACAATTCCACTCCCCCAGTCAAATGATAGAATGATGCCTTAAAACATGCGGCACCAAAGTATATCCTGTGTAATTTGATTTGTTGTTATTATTATTAGCCCCGCGTCTTACTACCCATTCGGGTTATACGCACATAGGATAATGTGTAATGGTAGGGTGATTGTGAGATGAAATGAAGGACCTACAGTTTAACGTGGAATCCGAACCACGGTGGAGGCCTGGCATTTCCCACATTCACAAGTTGTGATTAATACACGTCTTCTCAGAGGTGAAGGAAGGGTTTAGTAATCAGATAAATCTGTGCCGGGACCGAGGATTGAACCCCGGCCGCCAGCACAGAGATTTGTTGTTGATCGCTTTGTTCAAAATGTTGGAGTATGTCGAGTATCTAACCCAGCCAGTCACTTGACTCAACCTGCCTAACAAATATTAATTTAGGGATGGACCACTCGAATCTTCGAATCCTCGAATCCACCATATCCTAACAAGTATTTGAGATTCGAGGATTCAGTGTTTTACTGGATTTGATGGTCGAATCTTATACCTCATAGACAAAGCATAATATTTTGAATTCCAAAATGACTTAGTCAGGCCTATTTGAAAAGCACAACTTAATCCGTAATATTTATTTTGTTGGACAAAAGAGATTAGCATGAATAACATAATTATTTTTAATAAAATCATAATTGTTATGTGTGGAAAATCTTACATGCCTAGTACCTACCCTCCCACTTCTATGGGAAATTTGGATTCAACCGTTTTGGCACATGCTCACTTCTAAAACTTTCACCTCACGAGCAATCTTGTAAATATTTTAATGAACACAATAAAACGCTTCAAAAACTGAAAATCAAAACTATAATTAAAAATAAACTTGAAATAAATAAAACAAATTACGTTTTTTTTAACAGAAATAAGAACACAGTACACACGATACAAAGTCGGCCGCCATGACGTATATTATGTTTACTCGCCTGAGCGATGATTAAAATACAGATACTGTTAATTCTTACCACCCAACTGGTTTTAATTATCCACATCTATGCAAAAAAATAAAACAATTTATTGCATACAAACCTTAAGTTAGACATTTTGTTAGGTTTCATGAAAAATAAATACTGTCAACAGACACCGAAAAGGCTGGGAACACATGAGTGTACAATGTACGTGCGGTGTAGAATCATTATATTACAAGTGGAGCCCACACATGATCAAAGTGTGCATCTCTTAATGCACGTTGTAATGGATGTATATTTTCTACCTACGCATTTAAGCCACAACACACGTCAATGACGTCATGGCATGTTAACGTGCGTTGAAGCAAATACACTTGAGAACTTGTAGGAAGCCACACTTGTGTTATATTAATGTAAATTAAACAAGTCCCTGAAGTAGTGATATTTTTTTAAATGGCTAACTTTGAGACTGAAATATTAATAAGTGAAGTAGAGAAAAGAGAATTGCTATGGAATACTGCAAATGAAGATCATAAGGACAAAAATAAGATGCATTCAGCATGGATTGAGGTGTGTTCATCTTTATTTGAGGATTTTTTTGACAAAGTTACAAGCAGAGAAAAAATTTATAAATAAGTACATTATAATTTAATATAGCATAAAAGTTTGATTTTTAAATTACATTTGCTGTATTTTTTAAATTATCATTATTTATTATTATTTAATTATTTCATACTGCCATGGTAGTTCCCCATCTTTACTGCTAAAATAGTTAGTTAAAGCTTCACGGTAACGATTGTTAGTTCGGTTGATATTTGTGTTGTCATTGCCCTGGCAGTCCTCAAATCCACAAATGGCCAATGTATCATCAAACTTACACCCATCACGTTCGCGAACTAAGTTGTGGAGAACACAACAACATTTAACAATGTCAACAGCAAAATCAACATGAACATCAAAGGGCCTATGAAATATTCTCCATTTATTTGCTAGTATGCCAAATGTACATTCTATGTAGTGTCTAGTCATTGATAGTCTGTAGTTGAAAACTATCTTACTTCTTGGTAAGTGGGTACCGGAGTATGGTTCAAGCAAATGTGTTGACAATCCAAATGCTTTGTCTCCAATAAAAGCAAAAGGTATAGATATTTCTATACCAGGTATTTGTGTCGGTGCGGGAATCATGAGGGTTTTCTGTTCTATTTGTTTACAAAGTGATGAATTCCTGAATATAGTGGATTCTTCATCCTTACCAAATGATCTCACGTCTACATAAGTGAAACTGTAGTTGGAATCAGCAACAGCCAACAATACCCCAAAAAATAAAAAAATGTTTATAGTTCATGTAAAATGAGCCACTTCTTGCAGGCTTAACATCTCTTATGTGTTTACTCTCGACTGCTCCTTAGAAGTTGGGAAAATTAGCTCTATCTTGAAACCCTCCTGCTACATTTTTCCAGTTGTTTTCATTGGGTGTAAGTATGCATTTCTCTTTCATTACTTCCCAAATATTTCTGCACATAGTCCGTACTATTTTACTTGCAGAAGATCTACCAATTCTGTAACTGTAGTGTATGTCTTTAAAACTGCATCCACTGGCAAGATATCTGAAACAAAAATTATTGTTGCAGTGCAAGATGTCATGTAAAAGTGGAGAACAATCAGAGATAACTATGTACGAAATCTCAAAAAGCAATCACTATACTACAAGTCAGGTACCGGTGCAAAGAAAGTGAAAAGCTATGTCTACAGGGAGCAATTATTATTTCTGAAAAAAAAAGCATGGATCCACGGGCTACAACTAGTAGTATTGAAAATGAAAATGAAAATCTAGACAATGACGAAGCAGCTAATGAACATCCCAATAACACGAAAGCAGACAGTATTGATTTAATCCTTCACAAAACCACTCCATCCACATCAAATAAGTCAGCTCCAAATAAACGTAAACCAAGTTATATAGAAGATAAATTGCTAGAATTTATGCAATCCCACAAGCCAAGAAAGAACACACCTGAAGAATCTGAAGATCTTGCCTTTTTTTACTCGATTCTTCCTACAGTCAGGGGCCTTGATCCTGACCAAAGATTTACCTTTAGATTTCAAACAATGCAATTTCTTCAGAATTAAAAAAAATGTCATACCAGAGAAGCACGCTTACCTTAAAGCAAATTTCATACGACTTATTCCCCAGATCTATCATCAGCTTCAGCGAGTTCATATTTTTATCAATTTTCACCACAAGATGAATCCTTTTAACTAATGACCCTAAGGGCTTACTATTTACCAATATGTATTCCCCCCCCCCCTTGTGTAGTTATTATGTTCTGTATTATTTTTGTTTAATAAACTACTTACCTTAATGTTATTACCAGCATTTCTTCAGGTGATATTAATTCATCATATTTGTATCTTGATGCCTTATGTGATCTTTTAAACATAATAACAGTTCATCAAATGAGCTTGGAGATATTATGAGATAGTTAAAAAATTTATCAGGATCAGCTTTAAGTCGCGCATATAAAGTATAATACTGGCCATAAAGATACCGTTCACTATTTATAGAATGAACCCACAACCTATTCTCTTTGCGTTTTCTTTTTAAATATTTATCTACCATATAAACAAACTGTACAATTTCCCTAGCGTCCATCTTACCTTCACGAGTCTTTCAAATGCTGATGCTCGTGTGTTGTCCAAACAATGTGCGTTAAAATATACACAAATTACAACACGCGTACACAATACGCTTGTGTGTCCCCAGCCTAAACTGTTTATTTATGCCTACCAGCCTACGTATCGTATATCGATTGATTGTTTGGAATCGATTCAGGTAATCTGATCACTTAGTAAGCGCTCTCAAGTTTTAAGAATCAAATAACCACTTTCTAATTCATTATTTGTTTTTAAATGGATTTTATCTTGGAGTTTATTATTTTTTTAAATAAGTTATTGAAGTAATTGTAAAAAAGATTCAAACGTAGTCCTGCCTTATAAAGTGGGAATGAACATATTGTACTCGAAAATATCTCCGTGTTTTCAATAGAATGTATTCTCAGAAATCGATATATCGCAAGAATCGAATGTATTTCTTGTTTTCTACGTGAAGATAGATAATAGATATACAAGAAAATAATAATTAAACATACTTAGGCATTAGTGAGTACATAATTTCCAATGTATGTTTAATTGTTAGGCATGTTGTTTTAGTCTTTATTAAAATTATCCATTTGTATTTTAATTTTTCTATCTTATTAAAATTATTACAATCTTTCAATGATGATTAAAGTTGATCAAAGGATAACTAGGCCTAATCTGTTTATTACACATGTTTTTAGAAGCTTATCTCATTCTAACAACACTTTTAAAAATAACTAAAATACACTCAAATGTTGATTGATTTGATTTTTAAACAATAATATGAGTCTAGATTGTTTAATTTGGCTGGATTTAAACTTGTATTTTGCGACGGGTGGTTGAGGTTGATTAAAATTGAAAGCATGATTGAAATAAATGTTAAATTTACAGTTTAGGCCTATATTGCCTAATGTAGGCCTATTTGTAAATCATTAACATTTCAAACAATTTGCTAGGATTCGGATTCGAGATTCAAAAATAAAATTTAGATTTGGATTCAAGAAATAGAGGATTCGACACATCTCTAATATCTCTGAACTAATTTTTAGTGTTTTCTTAAAGAAAATATATTTTAAAGTGAATATCTAATTATAGTCAATACACTTAACACATATTAATGTAACACAGAGGCTATAAGAGTTTAAATATCAACATCATAAACTCATAAAAAGATAATGACATGTAAGATATAAAATGTTAGAAATAAAAACATTAAAATGAATAATTTTTCTGTATCCTATAGCCTAAAAACCTTGTCACTAAAATCTAAAAACCAAAATAGTTAATGTATTTTTAATATCAGATGGATATTTATTAATATCTATAGTTACTATAAAGAGATTCAAAATCAAACTTTTAGTAATATTAATTTTTGAATGTAGCTTTTCCACCTAATATTGATAAATACAGTAAAGAGAGGAATACCTACATATTTTGTAATTATTTGAGTTTTGTTATAGTGACACTGGCACTTGGTTATGAAAGTCATGTACAAAGATCTTGTAAGACAAAATTAAAGATTGTTTATGTCAGTGGTGTGTCGTGAAGTGTTGCCAAAGTAGGCAGCATTAGTTAAAACTGTACCTGTGAATTGTTCACACTTCTCAGTATAACATTTCGTCACCTGAGAATGCGAGTGTTTTAAGTCCAATTTTTCACTTTTATATAAAAGAGCATTGAAGTTTAACCTTGTGTATAAAACCAATGTTACTAGACGACAACTCGAGTTTGTATCTTCTTAAGTAATTATAAAGTAGTCTCAATTTCACCGCAGGTGAACTATGTGCATTCTAAATAGACGTAAACACCAAATATCTCAAATTTAACACTTTTGGAGATAGAACACTTGCATTCTCGGGTGACGATTTATTGGTCAGGTGTTGAGGGGAATACATTCCCGTGTGAGGCATGCAGAGCAGAGCATGTGTTTGATTGGTCAAATAGGGCCCAAGTGGGTGAGAACATATCACAGATACAGATTGGCCAAGTATCGAGGGGAATACATTCCCGTGTAAGACGTGCAGAGTAGAGCATATATGTGATTGGTCAAATAGGGCCCAACTGGGCGAGAACATATCACAGGTACAGTTTTAACAAGGTCTGCTTCCCTTGCAACACTCCATAACACGCCGCTGGTGTATGTGGTGATATGACTCTGATACGAGAGCCAACCTTATAGAAAACTGAGAAATTAAATAAATATCAATCATGTTTTCACTTTATAATTGAAACTTGTGAATACATCCTAGACATACATTGATGACATGCTACTTTCTAATACCTGTCAACTTTGAGCCTTTGAGCCAGCATTCTCCAGTCATTACCTCGAGCGTTAGGTGGATCTAGGTATTGACAC
>JBCFYV010009882.1:9824837-9852222 GCA_039000515.1 Timema cristinae | reverse complement strand
ATAGAAGATAAATTGCTAGAATTTATGCAATCCCACAAGCCAAGAAAGAACACACCTGAAGAATCTGAAGATCTTGCCTTTTTTTACTCGATTCTTCCTACAGTCAGGGGCCTTGATCCTGACCAAAGATTTACCTTTAGATTTCAAACAATGCAATTTCTTCAGAATTAAAAAAAATGTCATACCAGAGAAGCACGCTTACCTTAAAGCAAATTTCATACGACTTATTCCCCAGATCTATCATCAGCTTCAGCGAGTTCATATTTTTATCAATTTTCACCACAAGATGAATCCTTTTAACTAATGACCCTAAGGGCTTACTATTTACCAATATGTATTCCCCCCCCCCCCTTGTGTAGTTATTATGTTCTGTATTATTTTTGTTTAATAAACTACTTACCTTAATGTTATTACCAGCATTTCTTCAGGTGATATTAATTCATCATATTTGTATCTTGATGCCTTATGTGATCTTTTAAACATAATAACAGTTCATCAAATGAGCTTGGAGATATTATGAGATAGTTAAAAAATTTATCAGGATCAGCTTTAAGTCGCGCATATAAAGTATAATACTGGCCATAAAGATACCGTTCACTATTTATAGAATGAACCCACAACCTATTCTCTTTGCGTTTTCTTTTTAAATATTTATCTACCATATAAACAAACTGTACAATTTCCCTAGCGTCCATCTTACCTTCACGAGTCTTTCAAATGCTGATGCTCGTGTGTTGTCCAAACAATGTGCGTTAAAATATACACAAATTACAACACGCGTACACAATACGCTTGTGTGTCCCCAGCCTAAACTGTTTATTTATGCCTACCAGCCTACGTATCGTATATCGATTGATTGTTTGGAATCGATTCAGGTAATCTGATCACTTAGTAAGCGCTCTCAAGTTTTAAGAATCAAATAACCACTTTCTAATTCATTATTTGTTTTTAAATGGATTTTATCTTGGAGTTTATTATTTTTTTAAATAAGTTATTGAAGTAATTGTAAAAAAGATTCAAACGTAGTCCTGCCTTATAAAGTGGGAATGAACATATTGTACTCGAAAATATCTCCGTGTTTTCAATAGAATGTATTCTCAGAAATCGATATATCGCAAGAATCGAATGTATTTCTTGTTTTCTACGTGAAGATAGATAATAGATATACAAGAAAATAATAATTAAACATACTTAGGCATTAGTGAGTACATAATTTCCAATGTATGTTTAATTGTTAGGCATGTTGTTTTAGTCTTTATTAAAATTATCCATTTGTATTTTAATTTTTCTATCTTATTAAAATTATTACAATCTTTCAATGATGATTAAAGTTGATCAAAGGATAACTAGGCCTAATCTGTTTATTACACATGTTTTTAGAAGCTTATCTCATTCTAACAACACTTTTAAAAATAACTAAAATACACTCAAATGTTGATTGATTTGATTTTTAAACAATAATATGAGTCTAGATTGTTTAATTTGGCTGGATTTAAACTTGTATTTTGCGACGGGTGGTTGAGGTTGATTAAAATTGAAAGCATGATTGAAATAAATGTTAAATTTACAGTTTAGGCCTATATTGCCTAATGTAGGCCTATTTGTAAATCATTAACATTTCAAACAATTTGCTAGGATTCGGATTCGAGATTCAAAAATAAAATTTAGATTTGGATTCAAGAAATAGAGGATTCGACACATCTCTAATATCTCTGAACTAATTTTTAGTGTTTTCTTAAAGAAAATATATTTTAAAGTGAATATCTAATTATAGTCAATACACTTAACACATATTAATGTAACACAGAGGCTATAAGAGTTTAAATATCAACATCATAAACTCATAAAAAGATAATGACATGTAAGATATAAAATGTTAGAAATAAAAACATTAAAATGAATAATTTTTCTGTATCCTATAGCCTAAAAACCTTGTCACTAAAATCTAAAAACCAAAATAGTTAATGTATTTTTAATATCAGATGGATATTTATTAATATCTATAGTTACTATAAAGAGATTCAAAATCAAACTTTTAGTAATATTAATTTTTGAATGTAGCTTTTCCACCTAATATTGATAAATACAGTAAAGAGAGGAATACCTACATATTTTGTAATTATTTGAGTTTTGTTATAGTGACACTGGCACTTGGTTATGAAAGTCATGTACAAAGATCTTGTAAGACAAAATTAAAGATTGTTTATGTCAGTGGTGTGTCGTGAAGTGTTGCCAAAGTAGGCAGCATTAGTTAAAACTGTACCTGTGAATTGTTCACACTTCTCAGTATAACATTTCGTCACCTGAGAATGCGAGTGTTTTAAGTCCAATTTTTCACTTTTATATAAAAGAGCATTGAAGTTTAACCTTGTGTATAAAACCAATGTTACTAGACGACAACTCGAGTTTGTATCTTCTTAAGTAATTATAAAGTAGTCTCAATTTCACCGCAGGTGAACTATGTGCATTCTAAATAGACGTAAACACCAAATATCTCAAATTTAACACTTTTGGAGATAGAACACTTGCATTCTCGGGTGACGATTTATTGGTCAGGTGTTGAGGGGAATACATTCCCGTGTGAGGCATGCAGAGCAGAGCATGTGTTTGATTGGTCAAATAGGGCCCAAGTGGGTGAGAACATATCACAGATACAGATTGGCCAAGTATCGAGGGGAATACATTCCCGTGTAAGACGTGCAGAGTAGAGCATATATGTGATTGGTCAAATAGGGCCCAACTGGGCGAGAACATATCACAGGTACAGTTTTAACAAGGTCTGCTTCCCTTGCAACACTCCATAACACGCCGCTGGTGTATGTGGTGATATGACTCTGATACGAGAGCCAACCTTATAGAAAACTGAGAAATTAAATAAATATCAATCATGTTTTCACTTTATAATTGAAACTTGTGAATACATCCTAGACATACATTGATGACATGCTACTTTCTAATACCTGTCAACTTTGAGCCTTTGAGCCAGCATTCTCCAGTCATTACCTCGAGCGTTAGGTGGATCTAGGTATTGACACACTTGACTCTTTACAACTTGTGGAATTCTGAAACAATTTTGAATAATTAAAGACCAAATATTCGATTTGAAACTTCGAATAGTAAGTTCGAATAACAAGATCAAATAGTAGTGTCAGAAATCTCTTTAAAGTTCCACTAGTCCAGTTCGTTTTCCAGTGGAAGTTTGTGGTGAGTCAGGCAGCTAGTTAGATAATCTCAGGGATTCATTGCTAAGTAACCTTGCTTTCTTGTCCTTTGTACTATTAAGGGGAAGAGGAATACCAATATCAGCAGCAAGTGACTCATCACTACCTACTGGAGGGGGGCTATTTTATTGCTGGTGGAAGCAACAAACAAATGGAACACAGACGGAATTTTTTAGCACCGTGCCTTATTACCCGTTTGGTGCTTATGTACTAATTACACTACTGGTTTTAAAGATGAGGAAGGTTATATTATAGGAAGTGTACCCACATTTGCATGGAAGGAGTGGAAAACCATTTTGGAAAAACCAGCCTCAGTACACCTGACCGAGATTCAAACCTAGATTTCCCCAACATCGACAGTCTAGTCTGCTGTAAGAGAAGTGCATCAGACCATGCTGCCACCAAAACAGATACAGAAAAAATTGAGAAACTAATAAGTTTCTTGGAATTAAAAGTATTTTTTATTGTGATATTTTAAATCCTAACTTATTATGAGAAACTAAAAGTTGGTAAATACATTTTTCACCAATCTTGCATTTGGATAGCACGATAACACATAGCTTATAGTTATATGCAAACTTGTGCTATCAACAGTTATTAATTGCAGTTCAGCAAGTGGGAGACCTTGAAAGATGTATAGAAGAATAGATATATTATACTTTACACTTTATTAAGCGATATGGAAAAAGGTGTGTAGGGGAAAATGGGCAGGAAGAAGAGGAAGTAGCTTGCTAAAGTCAACCAGTTATGAATTAACAGCTTCAGTATGTTTTTAGTAGGAAATCCAACCAGACAGAGAGTAGAGACTAATGGGTGTTAAACCATGAGGACCTTTAAGGGGTGTCACAACTAGTAAACATTTATAGAGTTTCAAACCTATAAAACATTTAAGGGGTTTCCATCCTATATAACATTTAAGGCAGCCTTTCCCAAACTTTCTGAGTAGCCGACTGGTTTCTCAGTCCATTTTTCTTGTGACCCACAAAATTTGTATCATGGTTTATATATACATCATAAAATATTTATTTATGTATTTACTTACATAGCAAAACACTTTTTTGTATTTTTATTTTTTATATAGAAATGTAGGTATGTACAGTTATTAATAAAAACAAGTTTTTGAAAGGCTTAGTATAAAATTATGTACTGTACAAATATTCAAATCAATAAAAAAAATAAGCTTCTTTAATACTCAATGAGAAGTGGGATGCTATTTTTGTTTACACAAAAACTTCTGTTTAGAAGAAAGAGAGGTCAATTTTATCCTCAGATTTGGTTCAAAATCTACTCTGTTTCTGTATTTATTTTTTAGGATAACCAATGTTGAGAAACCAGCTTTGACCTTAAACGTCATTACAAAGGGCATGGGAAATCTTACAGCTTTTTCCGCTAAATTAGGATATTCACAAAATTAGCTCAGTCAAAAACATTAAAAAAATTGTATCAAAGGGGTTTTTTCAGTACATTGTCACACAACAGTTCAACATTAAAATCATTGTCAGATCCATTTATTTGTGGCTCTTCATTTTCTGTGTTCACCATAGAGGGATTCCTGATCTATACTTTACTGCTATCAATTGGAGATCAATATTCCCCTAGGCTTGAGTCCAGTCCAAAAAGGTGTTTTTTTAAAAGGAGGGGAAATTTCATCTGGGATGTTACCTTCATATTCTTTTTGTAGCTCTGCAAACTTCGAAAATTACTTAAATTATTTTTTTCAACACAATGGAGCCTCTGAGAAGAATTTTATTAGGGGCTACAAACTTTTTTCGTGGGAGCCCTACCATTTTCCATTAATTTTGTCTAAAAATTAATCAACTAAACCTATTTGTTAAAAAGGAAAAGAAGACAAAAAATTATATATAATATATACTTTTATATATATATATATATTTTAATATTATAAAGAGGAAAGATTAGATTTTTTGTTTTTTTGTTTGTAATGGATAAACTCAAAAACTACTGAACCGATTTTAAAAATTCTTTCACTAATATAAAGCTATATTATCAGCGAGTAACATAGGCTATATTTTATTGTGAAAATTTAATTTATTCCTCATATAAATGTTGATAATATATTATATAGTCGTTGGAAAAAAAAAAGTTGTTGAAGGGAAAGTGGGGTTGGTGAAGGAGGTGGGGGTAGGGGTGAGGAAAGAGGAATGAGATGAAAATAGGAGGGGGGATAAAAAGAGGGAGGGGGCTATACAGTGATGGTAGTATTAAAAAAAAAGTAAAACAAGTTTTGTTTTTATATTGACATGATGGATGATTTGAAGCTTTGTTTTACAGGATTCTTTACAATATTTTTTTTACGGGGAATATATATGCAAACACTTTCTGAGATCCCAGGAAATTTCCATGCCCCTTTTAGATCCCCAGGCCCAGTATGGCCTTGCACCCCACTCTCATAGAGGTTGGAAGTTTTTTAATTGATGCTTCCGCCTTTTTGTAAAAGTATGTTCCAATTGATAAACATCAAAACACCCAGTGTAAAAATAGGTAATGATATGCACTTCCCATTTTTTTTGCATAAAGCACTGGAGACTTGTTTTCGCAGCTAAAGACTCTCTGTGAATGCTACAATGCACACACACACACACAGTCTGATGCTACCAATCAAACCCTAAAAAGTCCAGTATGAGAGTTTGCCATTGCATGTGCTCCATCACTACTTACTACACATTACTACTTAACCCTACACATCCCCCCCCCCCAACCCCCAATTCAATGCCATTTTGAACCATATAATCATTAATAAATTTCTATAGTTGTTCTTGTTGGAAGTAGCTTGCAAAGAAAAGTCTTCATATTCTTTTTCAAATTCTTCACAATGATCATATCTTAGAAAACATATTAATTTTGCATGGCCTGCTATGTTAGTAGCCTTCATTGAATTTGAGAAACACTGATTTAACGGGTTTCAAACCTTGATAATATTTAAAGAGTTTCAAACCTTAATAATTAAGGGGTCTCAAACAAAATAATATTTTAGGGGGTTAAAAGTATACCACTCTTGAATTAAATTTTACATATTTCAGTCCACCTCACTCTGTTATATTTATTTAATAGTTGCTACTAACAATAAGTTTATTTTAAAACTAATTCTATCAGTCATTGCTATGGTGTTATTTTAGTAAATTTATGGCTGTACAATCAACACATACTAGTTAAATGAACTAATCTATTTGTATTATTGAATATGATAAAAAATGCTATTTGCACTCCCAAAGTCTAAGGGTTGATGGTGAAGATGATAAGTATGTGGGGAAATGGCGAATAATAAATTTGTTTCATTAGAATAGTGCTTTGATGGACCTGAAAGGAGAGGATGCATTTTCCAATGTTGTGTTCATAGAGCTGCAGCCACTACTAGTTGTTACGGTAGGTGTTTGACTCGGAACTGGACTCCTAGGAACCTAACAACAACAAAAGAAACATAAATAAATTATGTGTCTTAAATGTTTATATCTATTTACTATGAACAAACATTTCTAATCATTAAAAAACTTTATATATTCTTGTTTAATAGTTTATGTTAGCATAGCAAATACTAATGAAAAATACAGAAAGATTTTGTACAGAGTGTTTTTACAAACTTTTACTTTTAACATTAAAATGGCTATAAACACATATTTAAAGTAAATTGTTGCATATTTGGATTCATAATAAATGCGCGAGATAAAACCAAACTAAATATTTTTGCAAAATTGACTACTTGACCTTTTAAATTAAAATTATGGTCAATTTAGTTGATTTAAATGTTATTTAAAAATAACATACCAATAACAAAAACAAAGTTCCCTCAGCCTTGTAAATTTATTTTCCTCAACCAAAGAACATTTGTAAAATATATGTTTAACCCAGTTAATATTATAACGGGTATATGGTTACCAAATAGAGAAGAAGAAAAAAAGACTATGTTTAAGAAATCTATATGATTTTTTTTTTAACCTTCTATATTTGATTTGTTAGGTATTCAACTCTTTTAGTGCCATGCCTATTCCAGAATTCATGCGCAAAGAGTTCCAAAGGTCTCTTAGGTTTTGTGTATAAAGAATGCCACAGCTACTTCCTCATTTTTTAAGGGCTTGAAAGAAAATTTACCAAACCTTTATTTATGAAGTGATTATTTTGATTTTGTTGTCAATTTAATTGGTTTTTACTGTTCCTTAGCAATAATAAATTAATACAGTTTATTTAAAATTATTTAATTTCTATATTTTATATTTTTTTTCAAAACTAAGGCTAATTAACATATTTTAAAAAATATGATATATACATTTCACTATTATTTTGTTGTAGTGCATTTAGTTTTATACAAGAAAATAAAGTTTTGAAAATATGTGATAAAAAATAGGAAATCAAGGAATTTTTATGTGATATCCTACAATAGACATTTTTGGGCTGATATTGCTTACCTTGCAGCAAGATTTATTATATTACTTAACTCATGAATAAATACTTAGGTCTACACATAATGAATGCGTTCTTCAAAAACCTTTTATAATGAATAATTTCATATGTATTTTTTACATATTATATAAATTTATAAAGTTGTTACGCCAAAATTACGAGTGTTTGATTTATATTACATCTGATACTGGTGAAACAGACATTCAGTTAAGTTCTGCTGGTTGAATTCTGGTGCAGTCTTCTTCAAGAATATCCACAAGTGTCTATATGTGGATTACCTAAACTTCTTCCATTTCCAACAACTTATCTGTGCGAAGCTGGATTTTCAAGGTATGCAGCAACAAAATCTAAATATCATTGCAGACTGGACATTGCACCCAAAGTGAAAATTCAGCTGTTTAAAAATTTAAAGGACTTTGTGAGACAAAGAAACAAGACCATTCTTTACACATGTAACCTAAAAAGGAAGATTGAATGTTTACTTAGTATACTATTGCTCTAGTATAATTTTTATATCACTCTGGAAAAATAATATATTTTAATATACTTTTTAAATTTTGGGTAGCAAGCATCTAGACACACTGTATTTTATGCAAGCAAGGATGTGAGGATTCGTGGACATCTTACAAAGCCAAAAGGGATCCGAGAGTAAAAAAGTTCGGGAAACACTGCACTAGAGCTTTATAATAATCAAGCTTCAGCTACAGCTGAGTCTGCGTGTGTTATTTTAGTGAGAGTATTCATTTTGAAGACAATGGTTTCAGTTTCATATCCTGTAACACCATACCTCAAAAAGGGAGCTGTTGCCGTAAACAATTTGATTTTTTTTTTAATGTTGCACCCCCAAAAATCTCGCGTCCTAGGCACGTGCTTAGTCTGTTTAGTGAGTAATGCAGCGCTGATGATATGGAAATTATTTTTGGAAATAATTGTCTACATACCGAGGCTAGTGAAGCTGGTTGGCTCCACCTACTAATATATGGTCACATGTAATGTGTAAATTAACCACTAATATCGAGAGTGGGTGATTAAAAGCCTAACTTACTCATTAGGTAACACACCCATGGCTGATTATACTTTGGAACATCAACGATGTTGTGACGAAGGGTTGGAGGGGAGGGGGAGTCAATGTGTTTAACTTATATTTGACAAAATTTAATATTAAAATTGGTATTGTGTAGTTAAATGAGTTTATTTACCAGTGCTATAACTAGCTTTTCTTTCATATACTTCATACGAGGTTTTAATTTTGGGCCCCAATTTTTTGGGGAGGGAGAGGGTAGGGGCGTAATGATAAAACAAATACAACATAACACTTGTTTATAAATAATGTTTGTGTTCGCAAATAAATATATGAGCATTCACATGTAAGTATAATTATTTTATTGCACTTTTCTGAATTTCAATACAATAAATTTATTGACTAAATCATCATAATAATATCTTTAACGATAATAAACGCAATCAAAATTGTGTAAAGATTGGATAATAATGGTTCTTGTCCGATAATTGATCTTAAATAAGTCTTAATTCATATTGACTCGCTAAAACTTCTCTAACATGAATAATAAGAATGAGAAGAGTGAGAAATACTCAAAGAGCATCATTGATATTTGGATATGACTCTATTAATAGAAAGTTATGAAGCGCCTGTAAAAAATCAAGGGGAGTTGCAATTTTAATGTTTTATATTAGTGCCAAAGCTTCAAAGTTATAGCTTTGAATTTCACATGTGAGCTTGTACGTATTTAAATATTTGTTATACTTAATAATAAGATATGCAGCTGATTTTTGTAAATCATCAATGTTAATTTATTCTAAAGACGAGCCATAGTAAAGCAAATATCATTACACACAGTTCTCAATAGATCATAGCGCTAATATATTTGAGATAAGAAAGTCTCAAAAACACTATACATTTTCATTTTAAATAATTATTCGACTGTTATTCTAATTCCTTCTTTCGGTGCTTCATCTATTTCCAATTTCTTAACTCTTCTGTTCCATTTATTAGAGGATTAAATCTATATATCCATTGTTTCAACCAAATTTTTTGCTTCCAGGTAATTTTGTTTGAAACCTTTTTATTGTAATCCTTGTAAAATACACATGGCCCATAAATTGATTTTGTTACATGGTTTACTGCTATATCCTTTCATTGTTAAGCTTTATTTATCTGTCCAGTGGAATGTAGAATTTTATTCCACACAGAAAGAGTACAGAAAAATGTATACCGTTAGCTAAATTGTAACAACAAACTTTTTGCATTTTATACAGCTTCAGGATTTGATAAATAAATTTCAATCATTTCCAATACTTTCTTTACTTCAAATGATTATAAACATAGCAAATTTATTGCAATGGGCTTTGATGACCCCCTTGTATCAAAAAACTTTTAAGTAAGAATTTTAAATAATTCGTTAAAATTTCCCATTGTGTTGTTGAGGACAAGAAAATAACTAAATAATCTCTGCCCAGTACCAAAATAAGTGATCATTTCTGGGGTTATTGATTTAGCTTGGACACCATTAGGTATCACAAGTGGAAGTCAGACTAGTTAACAAACAGCGTAAATAATATTTTCAGATGTGGTCATTGAGTAAAAAGTGGCATAAGCCACAACATTGACATAAACATTCACTCCTGTCGCACGTTTATCAGTCCTGCGATTCATTCATTCAAATGTTGGTGAGAAGAGGGTGCCCAGAGGACTGAGTGACGCAATTACCAGTCGCTAAACCGCTAATTAACGCAACGGTCTTCCTGGGACCACTCGACGCACTTGGTTCACCAACATCTGAGCCACACAACAGAGCAACGGGGCCAAATTCAAAATTTGAAAATAAAACCATATTTGACCTCTTTTTTTTTAACCAGTTCTATTATAGGGCCCCCTTCATCCTGGGCTTGTTCCTGTGCACCTGTTGCACTTGTCTAATTTAGGCACAGCTATTTACTAACCTTATATCCTTCTTAAATTAAAAAAAGAAAATGTTGTTTGACTTTTCAACTTCTAGTGTGTATTTTTAAATAAGCACAATTGTATATTTCTATACATATTTGCAGAGATATTTACAGCTTATCATTACTTCAACTTCAAGCTTGATAATGTTGGTATTGCAATGATTGCGTTTTTATCCAAAGTAGAAGTTTAATAAATAAAAGCTTTGCTAATAATGTGCATTTTGTGTAAGCTTGGATAAAACAAAATAAAGTGATATTGCACTTAAAAATTGAATTCTGCAAGGTAGACACAGAACCTTACTTCCAATCCAGGCTAGATGTAGCAAGATACTTAAAGTGAAATATGGGATGGAATATTTAAAGTAATTCTCTAGGAGTGTCCTGTACAAATCAGGATGGTGGTCATCTTACTTAAAATACTAATTCTTGAATTAATTATAGAACTAAATAATACATACATACATACATACATACATACATACATATATACATACATACATACATACATACATACATACATACAGAATTGACTGTGCTTGTGGTCTTAGGCTCCCACTTACTAATAATACTGATATTTAAAGTGATTGAATTATGTCCATTATGTGGGACTTATCTATGCTTTGGTTCAAAATAAAATCAAAATAATAAGATACAAAAATCATTTGTGCGGCATCAGGCAGAGCAATTTTTTCTTTAAAAACTTTTTTTTTAATAGCAAACAACAAAATAGCAAATAACAAAAACAGCAAATAACAAAAACTAAACACAAACTTTGAATTACTTTAATAATTATTCCAAAACAAAGTGACCATGATTAATTAAAATAAATTTCCATAGTCAGTTTGATTGGGCTTAGACTCGAGCTAGAGTACCAATCAAATACAACTGGGACTAGTTTTTCATTCTTTCAACATGATAATAATAGTGTATTTCCTCCAATACTATATATGTTATCCAAACCCAATCCCAATAAAACTTTTTTAAGATCTTTGTGTAAATGTATTAATTATAACCTTTGTGTTTGAGGTTAGTAATATACTTTATATGTTTTATATTGTGGTATTTCACATGCAGTTTCTAAACACAGATTATACCAGCATACATCTTAAAAACTAACAGTCTAGGACGGTATACCTAATACTACATACCCATCCCCAGAGTATAAATATTCTTAAGAAGATTTTAAGTTTAATATACATAGAAATGTTAAATTTATTCAACAGTACAGCTAAGAATTAAACCAGTCTTAGGGCCGGATATGGTAATCAGACTTAGTATGCCTCAAGTGCGGCTTGATACCAAAGACAATACAACACCTACCTAAATTCGAAATTAATAGGCCAGTTTAGCATATGGAACCGGCCCATTCTAATCTGGTATAGGTAGGTGTCATCTTGCATTTGGTATCAATCCGCACTTGAGGCGTACTAAGTCTGACTATGAATCTGGCCTTTAGACATATTGAAGAAACCCTAAAAACTTATCTTGGGTAAGGATGGTTCGTTATTCGAATCCCACATATTTTTTAACCAAAATTGAGCTTTGGTTGAGTTGTTTTTAGCTCTAAACCTATTAATTTGAAGCCTGAATATAACTTACTCTAAATAGGGACTTATTGATGCATTGAAAGGCAGATTTCTTGCCCAGGTTGTTATAATTTGGGTATAGAATCTTTTGACCAGATTAAACAGATTAAAACATTCTAAGGCCTATTAAAATAGAATTTATATATATAAAATATACTTTATATATATATATATATACACACACATACATAAACATACACACACACACATAAACAAACACACTCATTGTATCGTGGGTGTGTTTAAATGCAAACAGTCACTTAAAAACATTACTGTAAACACAAAACTAACTAGGCTGGTAATAGATGTAGTGCTATGAATTTCTGTATTGATGCAAAACAGTTGGCGGTTGGTTTGAATTCCTTTCTGGCACACCAAAATACGGAAGGCCCCGGTGTCTTGCAATCTGTCAGTGCGTTGCAGAGTAAAGGAACAATGTAGATGGTTATGTGTGGAGTTCCATACATGTTGAAAAGGAATTTCCTGTGCAAACAAAATAGAAAATTATTTTAAATACAAAAGTAAATTCAAATTTGATATGATTTACTAAAACAAATATTTAATTAGCAATTCTAGTTTAAGCTACATTGGTAGTAAGAAGTATATAATCAAAATATTTCAACTTTTTTATTTCAATTTTTTTTTACCATAGTGATGACCAAGATAACACATTGAAACACACTGCTTACTTTCTTAATAGGCGATATTGTTAGATTAAGTGCATGCCTTAAGTTGTGGTGGCAGATGAAGTGCTACACTTTTTTTTACCAATTATTTATTTCTGAATCGGGAAACATCTTGAATGATATACTTTCCCCTTTTTGGATCAAGATTAAATAAAATAATAAATTAATATTTTACTTCTAAAGTTATGTTATTACTCTTTAGCTAAAAAATTCAAATATGAGTTCCACAAAATGTGTGTCTTCTATGATAATTTAAAATATAGAATCATAGAGAAACACCACACACTCACATGTGGTGTCCTCAACATTTGTTATTGGAATATGATAGACCATGACTGATGCATGTGGTTACCTTGATAATTTCATACCAAGTGGTTGAGAGACATGCTTTTTGGTATGCATTGTTTGAGCCATTGTCATCGGACAACATTCATTCAAACCATACTTGAAAGTTGGGTAGGTGTGTGTCAAACCTTAAGCCTTAGTTATGCAGGGAGATTTATAAAGAAACAAAACTATGCTAAAAGAGTATGAGAAATTAAGGGTAGGAACAACCCGACACATGTGAAAAAGTTGTGTGTGGAAAAACTTCAACATGCAGAAGTAAAAAGCAGAAAATCCCTCTGGACAAAGTATATTGCAAAAACTTGCAAGTATTATTAAGAAATAATTCTATGTTTGGCCAGACTACACTTCCTAACATATATGCTTGGTTAAATGTAGCGGTCTTACCTTGACTGAGTATACTATGACCCAAACCTACATACTCCACAGTAGTGAAACCAAATTAGTTAAGCTTTCAGAGTAAATGCAGAATACACAGGCCGACAAGCTTACCTTAACTTACTTCGCCGTTATCATAAACTTTTGAAGTTAGCGATACACTTAAAAAGCATTATTCTTTTTATGAAACACCATTTTGTTTTGGATATGCACCATAGCAGCAGAAAATGGATCAGGCACCCAGTACAAAACTTCTACGGTATATCAGAATTAGAAAAGTATACTAGTTTTATCTTGAATTAACGTTAAATGTTTCAAAATTGAAGCTTATTTTTCTGATCACTTATTTAACATTTAAAATAATATTTTGTTCAAACCATTAGTAATTTGGGTAAAACATAACTTTAACTTCACGCAAAAGATTTTGATTTTGTCCGATGTATTTAGTAAGTAAGAGTAATTTTATAATAAAGTAAAATGATAAAATTAAATAAAAAGGAAAAATAAACTACTTAGAGTAAATTTTATAAAGAAAGCCCACTTAGGGAAAGAGGAAAAAGTTTAAAAATGAGGTGGCCCAATCGCCATTGGACCACCTCATTTTTAAACATAAGTAAGAGTAAGAAAGAAAAGTGGACGACACACGGCTGCCGCTCATACCAATTTAATATGTAATCTTACTAAACAGCAATGCTTGGTGCACCTAACTCGCCACCGCAGCACATCATTTGTGGAACACTGCCTTTTTGGTTTCACTGTGGCTTAGCTTAAAAGAAAAGGCCATAGTGTTACGAGTTAAGGTAAGACTGCTGCCTTGATAAGGACAATTTCTCTATAAGTTCAAAATAGGAAACGACAGTTGATGTGTTTCCCTTTCCTGGGGGAAGGGGGGGTCCACCAGATGAGGAACTGAGTCGGCGGCCTAACCGTCAGGAAGGGGAAACAAAAAAAAACTTCGAGTACCTTCTTAACAGTTTGAATTTGCCATGTTCCCATTGGTGCAAATTCAAACATGGTAGAGAAGGGTAGGACGGTAATGACCGGTAAATAGCGGTCCAACCAAGGTATTAAGTAGGGTTGGGCCGAGCAAATCTGGCATTCTGGTTTTTAAATTACGGGAGGACTCGGGTGAACTGTGTGACGCTCGGGTACCATAATGATGGGGGGACTTCACTATTTTATTAAGCATAAAAGTTGTAATCAGGTGATAATGTAATTAATAAAAATGTGGTGTGTTACAAATAACATTAATAATTCATTATACCCTATACTTTCAATATTTTAACGGCCAAAATAAGTTCAACTAGAAAAGAAAAAGGTATTGTAACAGCCTTTCAGAGTAAACATATGTAAATGTAAAGCATGACTAGGAATACTTGAGTAGTTGAATATGATTTAGTAAATAGAGTAAATAATGGTAAACGTTTCGAGTTTTTTAACGAATTTTTAATCATAAAATATGCACTTTAAAAAATAAAATAAAAGTGTGTGTTATATTATTTTGGTATCATAATCTAAGTTAATAGAAACTATTCAATGTCAATTTTAATATACATAATGATAGTTATATTAATTATGGTTATGAATGTGGTGAATGGTGAGAAGTGAAATGATGCTGATGGTAATTGCTTTTATTCAACCTGGTAGTCTGCCTGGGGTTTGCATCTCCACCCAGGGCAGATATCCTCTATACTGAGACACAAGTTCGCTCCACCATCTTGGAACAGCATTGTCTTGGGTTTGTCTAGAAGACATCCCCCCAACTTGCTCTCCATTACTTTCACACCCTGAAACAACGTTTTGTCTATTTGAAATACATCAATTTTTCTTTTCTTCTTGTAACTTAAATGATAACTAAACACTACTATATTTTAGAGTAAAATCTGTATAGTCCTCTGGATGTATTTAAAAAATTGGTCTAACTGTGCATTTTAGTATGGATCCAAAATTAATTTATATTGACTACTAGATGTCTAAACAATAATATTTAGGGGAGGAACCATCTTGGGTTTCTACACTTTCATCCGTTGCATGATTTCTAAATATGACACCTACTTTTAATAAAATGTACCAAAATATGATAGAAATATGGAATGGTACTCCCTTTTTTGTCCTAAATTAAACCTGGGACTCAAATATGGAATAAGAATTAATTTACAGTGGAGATGAGTTTATGTAATTCGAGTTGTCTTACCTCTAAGCCGTAGGTGTTATAAAAAGGAGAAGAATATATATATTTTTAAAGATCTTTTATCATTAACCTAAAAGAAAGCTATATTTGTTTTTCACTATCATTAAGGAGTTACACAGCAATATAATTTAGTGACTCATCCCCTAGTCATCATCGCAACCAACACATTTTCAGGCAAGTGCAAGGCTGTATAGCCGTGTTGAGCTCGACTGCTGAGGACGGGGTGATCGAGGTTCGAATCTCGGGCGGGTGAACTGGGGGTGGTTTTTCATAAATGGTTTTCCACTCTCCCTCCATGCAAATGCGGGTTCACTTCCTTTAATTCAACCTTCCCAATTCCTAATCCATTAGCGTAATTAGTACTTAAAGCGTATAACCCGAACGGGTTGTAAGACGCGGTGCTAATATTATTAATATTATTGCAATGCTGTAACCAAGAGGGGGAAGGGGGGTTTCCCCACCCCCAAAAGTTTACAGTAAAAATCTGCCTTATTTATGGTTTAAAGAAAGCAAGACAATATGAATCAGCTATTGCCACCATACTAATGTTTAAATATATTTTTAAAAATGGTTTGGGATTGTGTTAATTAGTCAGGCAATAAAGCTGTGACTATAACCACATATTGACAAAGGGAATAGAAATCAATAGTGAGTGTAGGTAGAGTTGTTAAAGCGGGTAAGTCTCTGAGATTAAGAAACAACAAAACTTTTCAACCGGAAACTATTTAAATAGTAGTTACAAGAACACTTCTCAAATGAGTACCAGCAAAGAAAGAATAATGAGAGGGTGGGGATAGTTTGGAATCTTTACTGTATTGTAATTTTAAATCTTTAGTGCCTTGTAGATAGATACCTAAGGATACGTTTAACAGCAACCCAATGACATGTCAATAGATCATTATTAAATTGACTTACAGAATTGACAGCTTGAGCAATATCTGGTCTAGATATCTGACACAAATATAACAGGCTACCAACTGCTTGTTGATAAGGAATCTTACTACTACACCTTTCAGTTTGGTCATCACCCTCAGCACTTTCACTAAACTCCATTGCATCTTTAGAGGATTTTGAAGCTAACTCCTACTTCCATTTGGGTGGCTACAGGTTTGCAGTCGGCCATTCAAAATCGTTGAGAAATTATGTCAATGTAGGGTCGCTGGCTGATCCATAACTTGCCGGTGTTGCGGTCCCTGGTGATGGTCATTACCAGGAAATGTCTAACCTCTCCTATATCCTTCATCCTGAACTCAAGAGTCCAGTTTTAACTGGACTCTGTCCTTTAAGCTTCTATCATTGGTAACCAGGAGCACGTCGTCAACATAAATAGCAATGATTATGACTCCTTTAATTAAACGTTTGAAATAAATGCATGGGTCCACTTTAGACTGTTTGAATTTCATGTAAGCGATGATTCCAGCATCCACCACTTTGTTTGAGACCGCACATGGTCCTTTCCAGTTGCCAAACTTATTGGTTGGCTTATCTTCAATCTCGTCTGGGGTTGATCATAAATCTCCTCATCGAGGAATTTGTGCAGGCAAGCGGTCTTGACATCCATGTGGATGATTTCTATATTTTCCTTAGCAACCAATGCATATAAATACCTTACTGAAGAATATTTAATGACTGGGGAAAATATATCTTCATAATCTAGCCCTGGTTTTAGTCTGTATCCCTTCACAAATAGACGTGCCTTATATTTAAGTTGCTATGAAAACAAGTCTTTGATCTTGAATACCCACTTTGTTTTGAGACACGTTTTATCTTTGGGCAAGTAGGCCCATTTGTAGGTTTCATTAGTCAAAAAAGATGATAATTCTTCACCTATAGCTTCCTTCCACTTTGAAGCATGTGGGCTTGTTAATGCTTCCCATAGCGTTGATGACTCACAATTTTTTTGCAACAAGCTAAGTCACGAAATCTGGATCAGTTTTAGGCCTTCGGACAGGCACAGTTCGTCTTAACAATAGTTCAGGAGTCTCTTCTGTTTTTCTGCCATAGGAGAAACCAAAAAACAGTCCCTCTGTCCTATCATCAGTGCCTTACTCCCGATTTACATTTGAGTTCTCTCCCTGATCTTCATATGTATTCTCTTCTTGGTCTTCGTTTGTGTCTAGGCCAACTGATGGAGAAATTGAGGGCCTGCGCACTTCTTCTATTGTATTTGTTCTAATCATTTTGTTTTCCAGGACGATTATGTCACGACTGATGGTTATTTGATTGATGGTTGGATAAATTAGACGATATCCTTTCGTGTTTTCACAATATCCAATGAATATTAATTTTTTGAACGAGGATCCTATTTTTTCTTTTCTCATTTGGCATCTTCGCCATGGTCTTACATCAAAATACCTTGAGATGACTCAAGTTTGGTTTCCTTGAGTGCCAAACTTCATATGGGGTACATTCTTAGAGAGCTTTCATTGGACTTCTGTTATTTAGGTAAACAGCAGTCGTGACTGCCTCAGGCCAATATGTTTTGGGAAGGTCTGTATTTTGCAGTAGACATCTGGCTTTATCTACAATTTTACTGTTAGTTCTTTCTGCGACTCCATTCTGCTGTGGTGAGTATCTTTCCGTTTTTTAGTGTCAGATACCCTTTTCTTTCAAGAATTTGGCATCCTCCAATTGACATATTGTCCCGTTATCTTAATGTGTCACTTTTATTTTCTTGTTTAGTTGGTTTCCCACCAGGGCACAATACTCTTTGAAAAAACCTGGCACTTTGTTCTTGGATTTCAAAATATAAACATGGGTATATCTTGTGCAGTCATTAACACAAATGAATAAATACCTATTTCCTCCTAACGAACTGGTTTCCATCGGCCCACATAGGTCTGTGTGGACTAGCTATAAAGGTTCTTTGGCCCAAAATTTACTCTTCTTAAACGGTTGTCGACTATGCTTTCCCAAAATGTTTATCTCACAGGGATCCATATTGCTCTGGAGTGTTTCAACTCCAGTGCTCATGTAATTTAACATTGCCATACTTCTTCTATTTAGGTGACCCAATCGTCTATGCCATAAGTCCTTAGGCGATGTCACAGCATAGTCCGGTGGGAAGATGATACATCTAATTGATAAATGCCTCCTTGTTCAGTTGCTGTGGCCATAAGATCCCCACCATTGTTATAAATCTTTCCCCCACGTCTACCAAAAACAATTTTGTTCCCTTTCTCGACTATTTTACTTACGGATAAAAGATTTGTTGCAATGCCAGGTGCATAGTGAACGCCCTGTACCTCGACACTATCTTCACTACCACATATTGCAACGCTAATGTTCACACTTCCCTTAGACTCGGTTTTGATAGGTTTACCATTAGCCGTGAAGATTTCCACCTCACACTTATTTGGATTATTTATGCTCTTATTGTTTGTGAGGTGCATTGATGCACACAAATACAAATGCTATAGTTCACTTTCTTTCAACACGTTCGAACTTAAATATGCTAGGAATGCACTCGTGTCCTTTTCAGCTCATTTATAATTATTTCCGCTGTTTCTCTATTTTCTTCGGCAATTTACTGTGAAATGACCCTTCTTGTGACAATTGTAACATCTCTGAGTGTGAGGTGGTTGCCCTGTAGGTTTGTTTACATGTGAATAGTTCTTATTGTTCACATTAGGGAATGCTATGTTCTGTTAACAGCTGTAAAGTGCCGTTTCGGTAGATTTTTGTTGAAAATGTTTGACGTCGTGTAGTAACTTTACCTTTATTGCGTCTGTGTTGATTGGCAAACACGAACTTTCAAGAGCCATGATCATAGGCTTATATTCCTCAGGGAGTCCTGTCAGTAATAACATCCTAATCCATTCCTCTGAAATGTCGAACTTGATATATCGGAGACGTTGAGCTGTTGACACAATTTGAGTGACATAATCTTCGACAGAGTTACAGCTATCCAGTCAAGTTAGGGTCAATTGTCTTAATAATCCCACTTTCCAAGTCAATTCTGTATCTTCAAATAGTGTTTGAATAGTGTCCCAGGCTTCTTTTGCTGTCATGCATTTCTCTATGTGGTGTATCAGGTCTTTTTCTACAAGTAACAAAATTTTATATAGGGTCTTTTTGTCCTTATCCTTAGCATCTTCAGGTTTTACAGCACCTTCCACTATGTCCCATTGATCCTCCAATTTTAGAAGGGCTTTCATGTGAAATTTCCATGTAGAATAGTTTTCCCGGCATCTGAGTTTTTCAACATGGCTGCTATGTTGTCTCAGATACAAATTTTTTTAGGATATTTGTTTTCACATGCCGATTTCACGATTATCCACCTTAATTAACGCACCTGAGCCCATAACCAATGTTGGATATAGGGTGGAAAAATGATAATCCATGTATTACACTTTCTTTGAAGTATAATTACTATATTTGTGGAACGGTATACAATATACTAAACATCTAGGACGCCATACTTCCTGAGATAGTCATATAGAGCAAACAGCAATGGCGACCACTATTATAACAAAAGAAGAACCGTTGAAGAATGGAATTACAATTCACTTTCTAACAGTTCCGCTATCAACCCCAAACTGCTTAACGTTTGTGAAAATATACACAGCAACAGTTTTAAAACAACACATCAGACTTTTTGGTGGTCAAAAGTGATGATATTTTACTATTTTATTAGAGTAATTTTACAGGCATTAATTATAGCTATTAAATGTGACAGCTAGAGAACACATGAATTTATGAATACCTATATGAAAATTGTTTAAAGTAATTTTTGTATTTTTCAAAATGTTTCTTCTAACTTTCTTCAAATGTAGTCAAGGTCGGAAGAGTGGATTGACTAAACCCTGATTTTTACAGGAAGGCCACTTTCAACCTCCAAAATTGAGTATTGTATAGACATGTTTTATTACTAACTTACTTACTTTCATACTCATTGGCATTGCCCTTGCATAGGCCCTTGAAAGTTCATTACCGCACTCACCAAAGTACGCCTCCTATCCCCATCTTGAGCTAGTTCTATCCAGTTTATCTCATTACACCCTATCCCTATCTTGAACTAGTTCTATTCATTCTATCTAATTACACCCTATCCCTATCTTGAGCTAGTTCTACCCAGTTTATCTCACTACACCCTATCCCTTGCAAGTACATTCTAATATTATCCTGCCATCTGCATCTGGGTCTTCCCAGTGGTCCTTTTCCATTGAATTTGATATTGAATGCTTTAAACGCAGTTTTAGATATTCCCATTCGCGCTGCAAGACCAGCCCACCATAACCTGCATGATTTTAATAGCCTAACAATGTCTGGTGATGAGTAAATGGTATGCAAATCATCATTATGTAGTCCCCTCCACTTTCCACTATCTTCATCCATTTTTGGACCAAATACCTTCTTAAGCATCCTATTTTCGGACACTCATATATTTTTTTTCGTCATTTAATGTAAGAGGCCACGTTTAGCAGACATAAAGTACTGGTAAAATTACAGCTTTGTACATTCTGAGTTTAACATTTATTGACAGCAGGCGAGATGCCAACAACTTACTGACCAACTAATAACAAGCATTTCCCGACTGTATTATTTTCCTAATTTCCAATCTAAACATGTTATCGATAGTTAAAATTGTTCCTAAATATTTGAATTCATTAACCTTATCAAATGATAAGTTGTTTGCTGTAATATCTAAATGATTGTCCTCAATCTGTGACCTCTGTGTTATCATATACTTAGTCTTTTCAGCGTTTTCTTTTAGCCTATTTCCTTACTAACCTCTGATAAAATTTCTGCATTTCTTGCGACAGCTTGCAAAGCTAAATCATTTCCAGACGCTAATAGCTGTATTGTACCATTTATTGTCAATTCTTCCCTGCGCTCTTGCATTACCCTAATATCATATTTTAAGGCTAAATTAAAGAGTAATGGGAATGTGCATCTCCTTGTTTCAATCCATTATGTATTTCAAAAGCATCTGATAAGTGAGATCTAACCTGTACCCAGCCACACATATGTCTCAAACATACCTCAATTATCTTGACCAGTTTTTTGGGTATTCCAAACTTAGCTAAAATGTCATATAATTTTTCCTTTTAACTGGATCAAAGGCCCTTTTAAAATCCATGTATAAATTATGTAGTGTTATGTTGAATTTCCACTTTTTTTTCTAATATTTGCCCTGCTGCATAGTAAAAATCTGATCTGGTGTTGATCTATTTTGTCGAAATTAACACTGATAATCCAAAATTATTTCTTCTGCATATGGCGTCAATCTCATAGACATGTTTTAATAGATTTATTAATTATAAAGCTATCAAAGTCTTCCGAACATACTTCCTTGTGGTATACTGTATAATTTCTCTTCACATAATTAATTAAATTGGATAAGTATATATATACAGTTCTAATATTTTTATTTATGCCATTGTGGTAACATGTGAATCCAGTTTTCAAATAACAGAATTCCTATGAAAATCAAAATGTATCCAGGGCACAAACAACCTCAATCTTCCCCCCTCTTCATCATCCTTATCCTGGTGATTGGTCACCATTTTCAATACCTCTGTATCTTATTGGTAAAGTTAGAAATTACTTTAGTTAAATATAATATTGGACTATGTAGGTGGGGGTAACTCAATCTTTTCTTCAAACACAAATTTTTAAACTTCTATAACTATCCAGGGACAGTGGCAGCGGAACTTTGTTTATGGGAGAGGGCTTGATTAACCAAAAAGAGGCTTTAAGGAACTTGTTTCTCGCCCGTAGGCCTAAAGATTTCTGGGCCCTTCCTTGGCAAACATTTGATGATTAGATGCCTTTAGGGTATTGGAGTGGTACTCACCTGGATTTTTTTTAAATTCTTATCTTCTTCTAGAATTTAGGTTAAATTAGTCTTCTCTTGACTTTTTTATTTTTATTTCGATTAACCTAGAAGATATTTAGAATGGTCCTCGCTTAATGTTTTAAATTTTTATTTAATGATTTTATAGGCTATTCAGAGTTTTTTATTAATCATGTCATACTCTAGGATATAAAAGGAGAGTGAAATAAATTTAGACGGGGTGGAAATTCATTTCAGGGGGAAATGGTCTCCCTTTCCCCCTGTTATGCCATCAATTATACCTTTATTTAAGAAATGCTTAATGTAAATTTCTTGACTTGGGAGTAGACGCTTTATAAGTTTCTAAATGTTCACAAAACTGCAGCACATAAATCCCTGCCCTTGGTTATCATAAAAAAAAAGTCAGATAACTTATAGAGGCATTTAATATTCAAAATATTTCTTTGCCTACAGCATTTGGCACACACACCCAAATCAAACACCCCTCCCCTCTTTCCGGAAATGTTGGCCTGTCTGGCCTTGGGGCTGTGCACCTGAGCTTAAACAAGGCACATGAGCCCCTGCCCATATTTCAGCCACACTTGATTATAAATCTTCCTCATCCCTCGGATGCATTACACACTCTGGTTCCTATTGATTGTATTGCTGAATCCACCTGAAGTGTGAAGAAAATGACTCTTGTTAAGGGTTTGACACCAAACTTGTCTTAGCTGATAGTCAACATGCAATACACATTGATGTATGGCGTTCCTAGGTAGAGGGGACGATCTCAGCAAATCTGTTTATATGAGTTAACACCATTTCATATCGTTCAAAAGTGAGTCAGTCACACATTATATTCTCAGTAAGTAAAATAAAGGCAGGTATGTTGATCACCAACTGTGACACCTTGAATCCAATGACTTGAGGAATACTTGTGTAGCTTATGGTCAATGCATTTACTCGACTCTCCCTGGTGTGAACCATTTGACATGGTTCTTGATTTATGCTAGACCTATACACGGTTGGAAAAGCAATATTGCCGTCCTGTGAAAAGACACGCACGTTCTCCTAATGGTGATGTTAAGATTATTATTATAAGCAGCAAATTTTGTGAACGCCCCAATTTTAAGATTGGAATACATGCTCTCAATCTGTGTCACTGCCGAATTAATTAAATCAATTTATGACTTTGACCAAATGTGAAAAATAATCCAAGAAAATGCAGAATATAAGCATGGTCCTTTGATCTAGTTTTTTTTTTAAATAAACAGCTGTGACAAGAAATAGTAGAAGCAAAATCTCCTGTCTCACCATGCACTGAATCTCCTCTGCTTCTTCATGTTGGTGATTAAGCAATACATTATGTTGTAAAACTGTGAGATTGGCTTGAAATACATCCTTCTTATGATTGGTTTTCAGTCAAAATCAGTTCATAATCGTGCTCACCACAGTCGAAAAGGAGCTAAAAACAGAACTCTACTGGCAGTCAGGAGGACATAAAAATTAAAAACTGCTTGTCTTGGACCAATGTATCTATATAATATATATATATATATGAACAATTTTAGTAGCTCTAGCAGCTCTACTTCCACTTCTGCATCAAATGCCTAAGCCTGTTTTAGACAAATAAAGCATCACTATTAAAATCATCCACTTCAAGTTCAGAAATGTCCTTGTATTTTTTTGGATCCGGCCATATCTAGTAACAAGTTCTTATTTTGAACAAATCTTTCTTCAATGCTTTCCTTAGTTGTGTCTAGAATTTTAAAATAAATAGTTTAGTATTTTTGGACAATTTCTCACCATAAAATCTTTTGTTTTATTGGAATTTGTATTTCAGTAAAATAGTTTTGCATATTTTTAAGAGTGTTATCTTTAAAATATTTTGAGCAAATGTTGTTTCAAATGTGTGCCATGCCATTAGACAATTCATAGCTATTGTTTGTAAAATTACTGATACCATAAATGTCACAGAAAACAAATCTAAAGTACCATAGTTAGTGACATCAGTACATTTTTAATTTGGTTCTATTTTTCAAGTACCATACTGGATCAACATTATATTTTGGAGTAAAAGCAACATAACTCCCTTCAAATCTACCAAATAAATGGCATGGTTCTCCAAACATACTGCCTCTCTCTTTTATCTTAAAATAGAGACCTTTATTAAAAACTCGTAAGATTTGTGAAGCGAAATAATATATATAGTTGCAGAAACACTCAACCAAAGAAAGTAAATGAAATAATAGTGTTATAGACACATTGAGAGAAAAAAGGAACATCTTTGTCTACCAAAAAGCATAACAATCAATTTGACTTCAAAGAACTGAAAAAAATAAAATATATATATACATGCATATTTGATTATAGCTCAGAAACCTATGCTTTTTATAAAAAAAACATCTTTTATATAAATATCTTTAATTTTAATAACACTGAAACATTTCAGTGATTATATATTAAAAATCTCAAATAGTTGCAGGGGTATGATTAAAAATGGATATTTTTGCCAATGTAAAGTACCCTCAAAGTCATTTTAATGGAAAGTGAGTGTTAACATTTTGTTTGTAATGTTAAACAGTGCCTAGATACGAATCTTAATCAAAATTGTTTGAGCGAATATCAAGGAAATATACATTTGATCTTTAATGCCCCTTATAAAAACATCCTTAATTTTAAGGTTAGATGTCTAATTCTAAGAAACTGCTGAGGGAGCCTTATATTATTATTATTATTATTATTATTATTATTATTATTATTATTATTATTACCGCGTTTTACTACCCTTTCGGATTATACGCACTTAGGCTAATGTGTAATGGTAGGGTGATTGTGAGATGAAATGGAGGACCTACAGTTTAACGTGGAATTCGAACCACGGTGGAGGCCTGGCATTCCCCACATTCACAAGATGTCTTGTCAGAGGTGAAAGAAGGGTTTGGTAATCAAATAAATCTGTGCCGGGACCGAGGATTGAACCCCGGCCGCCAGCACAGAAGTCTGACACCTTACCCCTAGACCGCCAGGTCACCAGGGAGCCTTATAAAATCCCAAGATATAATGTTTTAGCCCAACCAGGAAAATGGCTTTGGTTCTAGGCCGAGATACAGACACACAAACAGACAACATCGCGAAGACAACATTTTAGGTTTCAGGAGGTCATGAAACTTCGACATTTATCAAAATATCGAGTTAGATTTTTTTACGATCATAATACTTCTTTTTCCAAGGGGTCAGGAAAATTTAAAAATAAAAAATATTACAAAGCTACTGAATTCAATCTCTGTTTCATTAAAATCCATTATAGAAGTAAGAGCCTTATGTTTACTCCACTAAAACGTGGCTCCTATACTTAAGTGACACCATTTACTATGATTGTATGGAGTGCCGTGCCTTCATATAAGATTTTCACACAAACATTATTTTATGGGAGTTGCTTAAGAAGACTCGACATATCCAAACAAATTTATAACTATGTTACAATTAGCAGTGAAACCAACTATCATTATATTGGGGTCATAACCTGTACAATATGTGTAGACAAGGAAGGGATTTTAGATATTTAAATTGGCTTTAATGCCATTGGATGTACCCTTCATATTACCCACTCCATCAAATAAACCGGCCAGAACATTTGCAATTGGAATTCCCAATTTCTTAGCCTCTGATTAAAGCAAGTAATACAATTCTTTACCATTAGAATCACCTAATACCAAGTGCAGAAACGTTTAGTAAACCTTATCATGATCCACAAAACTAACATAAAGAGCTAACTGATCCATAATGGCCACATCTTGTGTACCGGTACTATCTATCTAGCATCAAGCTATACATAACAGATTCTCGAATATTTCAAAAAATTAAATTTTTATCAAAAGATCAAATCACTTTATAATTTTATTATGTAAGTTTTTAGAAAAAAAAAACAGAGCCAGTGAATCTCTTTTCTCATACCCGTGTCACAATCCAACACACCATTTTTTCCTCTGAGGTGGGAAATCGGGAGGATGGACACTTCATCTCTTCAAACTTGTTTTTGATGAGTGAAATATCTCATTTTTTTTAAACTTGTGAGAGTCTCTTATGGTGTAAGAGATTTTATTATGTTCCTTTAAAGAAACTCATGTCCCAAACAAAAAAAAAATTGCTATACTGCATCTGCTGTGGGCCCCCTTGGACTGGACCATTCTGGTCAGCGATTACCGACTTGCTGACCTGGCCAGGTCGTTGCTGATTTTATCCAAATAACAGTTTTTCTTCATTAATGTCATATAATTTCAAAGTATTATTGCAGTTTAAAAGAAAATTGATTTAAGAGTGTATGTTAGATTTTTACAGTTGGAATGGAAAAAAATAATAATGGAGGATTAAAAAAAAAAAAGACTGATCATGCTATGCGAGAAAAACAAGTATGACGCAGACCAAAAGTAAAAGATTAACATGGCAGTCCTTCTCAAAGTCCAAGGTTTAGGCCTACACTATTATTAAAATATTTTTCAATTACTTTTAACATTTTAAGTACCTGATAACTTTTATCTGGAAGTTAAAATGGTTGTTACCATAGTGACGTGTTGTTTTTAATAAGGTTTCACCAATCAGAATCTGTTTTTAAGTTAAACTCTTGGTTCACGTGTTTAGTAAACACAGGCCCGGGCTCTAACTATATAAAGTTAGAACAATTAATTCACTATTATATAAACTGACAATCTATTTGTAGAGTTATATTTACAAAAGAACAAATTATTTAAATGTGAGTACAATAAATGAAATTTTGTAAATGTTGTACCCAACTATTGTCCACATTTTGGCAGACACCA
>JBCFYV010009882.1:9692089-9824737 GCA_039000515.1 Timema cristinae | reverse complement strand
CCTCATGACTTTGTGAGTTTTCTTCCTTTTTCTTCGATGGTCCTCCACTAAGTTGAGGCTCGTTTTGAGATATATTCAAAGATTATGTTGACTTTAGAAACTTGTATTACGGTGTAAAAACCAACTGGTCATTGTTAACTTAGATCTAATCAACTATCGTGTTTGATGCCCGTCGACTGGAGCGTTTTGATGATGTGTATAGTGACTTTTAAAATAATGGAAAATGTTCCTGCTGGTTCAAAAGATTTCTGTCTAATCATTGACAATCATGTGGTTCATCGTAACTTCTCAAAAAGTGATGTCAACAAAACTTATTGAATATTGTATGCATCCCCCCCAAGTCCGAACACAATATGTGGATTGACGTGCAAGGATTTAAGAAAAAGGATTTATCTTTTTTTTATTCAAGTTTGTTGCCATCACCGACAAGGAGAGCAACCGGCACAAACAATTCAAGCGCACCAACCGAGCGCGAATTTGTCGATAAGCACGGTCAGATCAAAAACACCTGCCTTAAGGCGGGGTGCTAGTGAGCGCAAGTTTAGTGCATTTTTTTTTGCAGTTTTTATAGTACAAACATTTTTTGGCCAAAATAAATCAAATATTTCTTCTATAGAATCATAGAGTTTAGTTTTCTGCACATACTAAGCTCAACAATTATTGTTGAATATCTGTCATGAGCATGGCGGCATTTGGTGACAAACATTTTAAATAAAGAGAAAAGTTTGTCACCAAATGCCGCCATGCTCATGACAGATATTCAACAACTGTTTAGATTAGCATGTGCAGAAAACTAAACTCTATAATTATATAGAAGAAATATTTTATTTATTTTGGCCAAAAGATGTTTGTACTATAAAAACGGCAAAAATACTACCCTAAACTCATGCTCACTAGCACTCCACCTTAAGGTACGCGTCTACTAGTCCGCATCACACTCACCGCATGAATCGGATTTATTTATTATAGTGCGTCCCCTGCATTAGGAGCATACGGATATCCAAAAATAATCATCACTGTCCTAATATCTGGCATGGGTAGTCGTTTAGATAAAGCTAAAATATTTTAAAATTATCATTAATTTAACAGCAGGTGCTATTGTAACCAATATAATTTGACTTTAAAATATTATTTTTCTGATAAAATATTGTTCTATATTTTATTTAGGTATTTTTTTCTTTGATTTTAAACTTATCAAAGTTATTTTGGAAAAAATAAGTTCTAGATTTGATTTTTGAGTACTATGTAACTAGTGATGATAGGGGGAAATAATAACTTACTCACACGTGGTAGTTTGCGAACTGGTGAAGGACTAAACTTAAAGATATAGTTCGATCGCCAAAAATGAAGTTCGCGAACGACTGGCCCACAAGAAGTAGTTAGCGTACGACTAAACCACATGAAGTCTTTAGCGTACGACTTAACCACAGGAAGTATTTCGTATACGACTGAACCACAGGAAGTATTTCGTATACGACTGAACCACAGGAAGTATTTCGTATACGACTGAACCACAGGAAGTATTTCGTATACGACTGAACCACAGGAAGTAGTTCGTATATGACTGAACCACAAGAAGTTCCGGTAGTTCGCGAACGACTGAACCACATGAAGTAGTTTGCGTACGACTAAGCCACATGAAGTAGTTTGCATACGACTTAATCACACGAAGTAGTTCGCGTACGACTAAACCAAATAAAGTAGTTAACGTACAACTAAACCACATGAAGTAGTTCGCGTACGACTGGACCATGAGAAATAGTTAACGAACTATTGAACTATATAAATTAACTGTTCATTTCAGTGAACAAAATCACTTTGAACTGTTCCCAACAGTTAACTGTACTGCCAATCTCTAAACTAAAGAGAGAGAATAAACCTGGGAATTCTGAATGCGAATTGTGCGAGTGTCGGGGAGTGCGTCCACTGGTCTGAATCACACGCATCATACGCATTGGATTTTAAACTACCTCAAGAAATCCCATCGACATTGCTGCTGATGTCAGATGCGTGCGATGCGGATCAGTGGACGTGTACCTTAACAGGTACAGAATGGTCAATCACACTTCTATCCAGTACGATTGGAACAAAAATATAGATACCAATTAATTGTTCCAACATTCGTTCTTAAAGTGATAATTTCGCTGCTATGGGACAGACGCAATAGTTCCTGGATGTCCACACATTTTAATGGGCTAATTAGGTAAATAGGATGTAATCTAACCTTAATTAGAACTACTTATCAAATCCATTTTGTGGAGTAAAATATACTTTTATCGTTTTCTTAAATAACTACCATCGATATTTAAATATCTTAAAAAATAAAGCTGTTTCAAAAATAACACGAGAATGAATGTGGTTGTAACGATATCGCTGACCCTGAATGTCCTTTCTTGGAAAATAACGACATGCTGGGAAGCTCCCTGTCATGTCAGTAGGTAGATTAATTAAATACTAAATTACTATTTAAATCAGCCTGATCGTTTAGGCTGTCCGTGAGGGAACATATGAGCCCTATTTACATAGGTACCTTCATACCTAGTTAATATCTACAAACCGCATTCAAAAGAAATATTTTTCTGAATCGGAAACAACAAAAAAACACATTGTTATCACTATACCAAAGTAGATTTTTTCCCTATTAAAATAATTTATGTATGCTTATTGTGTATGATAAAGTTTAAAAAAAAAGGTTTGATTAATTTTAACAAAATTTGGCATACATAAAATCCTCAAATCAAATGTAATTATATTTTATACTTTCCCATTTCTGACGTCAATTTATTGTTCTCCTATTGGGAACGCTCCAAACAATAAACAACTGTTCCTTCCAAATCATTCGTAGTGGACAATCCAATCGAAATATTCCCAAATTAACTTAGTATTTTAATCCAACTTGAATAATTATCAGACACATGTTCCTAAATACCTTCATCGTCCTTTTTTTTTAATTACCGTGCCTTACTATCCGTTCGTGTTACACGCTTAAGTACTAATTACTCTAGTGAGTCAGGAATGGGAAAGGTTGAATATAGAGGAGGTGAACTCGTTTTTGCTTAGAAGGAGAGCGGAAATCCATCGTCTTAATTTGCGATTTTGTCAGGTATAGCCATGCAGGACACATACAGGCGGGGTATATATTTGAGCAACTCTTAAATTTTGTGCAACATCATAATATCCACTTCTGTGACCAATTGGTATAAGGCGTCACTCTTGTGTTAGATTGGCCTGCTTATGACGTGGAGATAAGGGTTTGAATCCCAGTCGATTCAAGGATGTTTTTTCCTAAATAGTTCACCACTCTTCTTCCACGCAAATTCGACTAGATCAACTCTAAAATGCTTCCTTACTCACCCCTGCCCCAATAGAGTAATTATCATAATGAGTATAACCTGAACAGGAAGTAAGACGTGAGTATAAAAAAGATCAGATTGTTAACCAGTGATGGGGCAAATCGCCTTATTAACAGTCGACCTTACATCCCTAGCCTCTATCTATATTCTGTCGGTATAGTTGTCACGTTAACTATCTTGGCTAGCCTGGAGTAAGGTAACAGACTTCTGTGTTAGGGGTCCGGGGTTCAAATTCCGGTACCGACACAGATTCGTCTGATTACCAAACCCTTCCTTCACTTCTGGCAAAGTGTGTGCTTTCACGCTTTGTGAATGTGAGGAATGCCAGACCTCCACCGTGGTTCGGATCCCACGTTAAACTGTAGGTCCCCTCTGCTCTCCACCCTCATCATTCTCACGTATCATCCTAACATCTGGGGGTAATGTAATTCACCTTAATGGTGTCCTCACAACAGAAATGAATTCCTCCATATGCCAGGAGAAGAGAGATATAGATAAGGTTGAATGGCCAAGGTCTAGAACATTAGCCCCGCCAGTATTGGGGTATGTGGAATGCCATTCATAAACAAACTTAAGAGCACAACGCCCACTAGGGACCACTGCAGCACTCCAACCCGCATACTTCTGACTTTTGACGTAATACCACTTGGTGTGCCGAGGAAGGGGGGGGGGGGAGAGGACAGCAGATGAACCTATCTAACGCGGATTGGATGGATTAGGTAGAGGGGTGACAATGTGTCACGGTCTTGAAACGAGTAGTAAAGAAGGTAAGTTAAGCAATATGCGATGGGTGAGCCCACACCTGTCAAGTACTTGACACCCCATTCTTGTATATGTATATAGTAGTTCAATATTCCTCCTTCTTGGTGTGTTGTTTGATGTCGGGGCTAAGATACACAGGCAATACATTTGGTCAGCAGGGAAAATGCCCTATGTATAGAGTGGGAACACCTGTTCTTATTCAATTTACAATAGACGATGTTTTACTGCAGTAAAATAGCAACAAGATCACCAAAACTCAATTTTTTCTTGTGTTCAAATAAGATACTCGCTGCTCCTTGATCATGCACCCATTTGTAGCTGTTCGTTGTAGAAAATCCGACCACCATGTCCTAGCTAGTCGCTTTAACCTTTGTCGAAATGCTATGGTTTAACATTATCATCATTTATTTCCCCACCACCATGTCGTGTTGTGTTTTGGGGTTGAAATATCGTTGACTCTCATCTGTTTATTTCGTGAATCTATTAAATCCTTCGTTGTCAATCGTAGAGACGGTTGGCTTACCTCTGATTGGCTTACCTACAATCACACCACCACCCTTCTTCTTAGTTCATGGATTCATGATGAGTACCGTATATTAAGTAGTTCATAGTCTCTTGGTAGAGTTGAGTATTTTTTATCGGTTAGAGCTTACGCAAATATGTATCGTTGTTCCAAGTCGTTAATTCTCACTTTAAATAACATGTTCATCTTGTAAGGTTTAGTTCACTGAGCACATAACATGTTGCGTAATTTGTAATAGCTCAGAATTTATTAATCAGAGAATTTGTTGGGCGTCTACCTAGACCCACGTTGACCCAGTTACTTATAACCACTTGGGAGGTTCAAGATATTATTATTATTATTATTATTATTATTATTATTATTATTATTATTAGTAGTAGTAGTAGTAGTAGTAGTAGTAGTAGTAGTAGTAGTAGTAGTAGTAGTAGTAGTAGTAGTAGTATTAGCGCCACGTATTACTACCCGTTCGGTTTATATGCACGGTTCAAGATAATTTTAGCCCTAATTGATAGGTTAGAGAAATTAATTTATATTTTGTACGGTATCGGCCTCATTAATCTTAGTTAGATGCATTGATTATAATAGGAATTAAGTAATTGTATGAAAAAATAAGTAGGTATCTCTAACACAATCTTTATTTGAAATATAACATTTTAACCCTAGACTACAGCATGTCATAAAACTTTAAAATACTACATCTTGTGGTGCCTGAATTTCAAATTATACTTTACTGTCTATTGTATAATGATTATTTTTAATTTAGGATCCGACATGACTTAGTTGTTAATCGTTTAAAGTATTGAGGCAAAGTGCCACTAGTTGGGTGCTCCGTCAAGCGTCCCCAGCTCTCGTACTTTGTTCATTTTCTTGTATCCCGATTGACCTAAGTCCTAAATTATCCAACCAACCACAGTCCTGTATTAATTTTTATGGTGACCTAAATTCTGACCTGATTATTTTGACAAAGGGAATTATTGAAGATGAAATATCCGGCGGATAAGTTAAGGTGCCTGGAAGAATGTGGGAGTGATTTAATGCCAGAAAATATTTGTTCCCAGATAAGAACGTTGAAACATACTGTGATTTTCCACCCAATTTAGCCTCAGATTATAGGGGATGATTAAATATTAAGTGGGAATCTTTAAGGATTACGTTAAATGCAAAGGCTAATTTATATTACATAAGTTCTGTAAATAGGAATGTTTACTCAAAACATTGGTTTGATGTCATCTGCAGCCCAGGCATTTGCTTTCGTTACTTGTAGAGCTGGGCGAAACAGTGATTTTACGATATCAGTGAATACAGTGACTGTGATTTTAAAATATCGGTGATTTACACAAGGGATTTTTCACTGTCACTGGTATTAACAGTGTCTTGATGGACTAATATTTGTTCACTTTGCAACCATGGTCAAAGCTAGTATTTAGCTGCTGTCCGAGTAGGCGAATACAATCAAGTATCGAGTATGGAGTTCTGAGTATTGGGTATTTAGTATTTACTCGAATACTCCCATGAGTATCGGTTGGAAGGAAACTAATTATTCGTGTGTTTGGCGGCTTGCAATGGAATTCGATACTTAAAGGCCTAACATAAACTCTTCTTGTCGGCACTGACATTGACAATCAATACAAAATTATGCGTTTTAAGATGTTTCATACAGTTGATAAAAAGAGAAAGCAAAAAATGTTATTTAATATTTTATAGTGAAATATTATGTAATTTGGGCAAACATTATGTTAAACTTGAATACCAATATTAAAACTTATTTGACGTACTATGAGAAACTTTGGTAATTGTGTAATTTATTTTGTGATCTGTTTTACTACAATTAAAATTTATGTGATATTAAAATGAACATAACATAATGGTGATTGGTTTAGAAAATATTGTTTGGAATACAGGCCATATATTATATTATTGTGGTGTTATTTTATTTTAATACCGTACATCTAATAGTAGATTAACTATACATATATTAGAAGCAAATAAACTTTACATTAGACTATAGAATGATTAGGATCATCAACGCATAGTAAATATTAAGGTTTATTTATATATTTTTTATTTTGTTATTTATTTTAATGTATTATTTGCTATTTTGGGGATAGGATCACCGAAAAAAAGAATAAATAATTTTTTTCGTAGCCTACTTTTAAAAAGAATCCTAAATGTGATTTGCTTAGTAAGCAAGCTTTTCGATTTGGTTTTTAACAACAAATATTTTGTTTTAAAAACGCACGCGTGAATGAAACATTTAAACCAATAAGTCATTGTTATGTAACAATCTGATGCCGTTTTTGAAAAATGAGCTCTACGAGATCAAGTGATTTAAATAGAAATAACACGTAAAACACGCCAGTCAATAAGGTCGATTCTCAATTATCTGGTAGAAAATAAAAGAATAACAAGGGCCGCGAAGAGAGTATTTACTCGAGTGTCTTGAGGAAGCAATACTAGCTCCGTAGCTCGAGTAACTGTTACCATCCGATGCGAGCATCTCCGATCACTGATATCTCAATCACCGATACTTTTGATATCGAGTCACTGAGAGTAGCGGTGATCGTGTGGTATCGGTGAAAAATCACAATCATTGATTTATCGCCCATCTCTAGTTACTTGTGTTTTTATTCACCCAAAGAATGGATAGGGAAACCACTGTAAGACTTAGAATGAGGTAAGCCACACCAAGTGTATCCAACCAGGTTACGAACCGAAGTAAAACTTTCAGGTAAAATCTGACACACCATCCGATTTGACTGCAGCTGAGGCCAACTTATTTCTCTTGTATTTAAAAATTTAAAAATTGATCTTAGATACATTATATTTTCATTAGATACGTACAAAATAAGATTTTAAAAATTGATAAAATATTTCATAAATATATTTTTAATTCCTTTATAATTCACACCACTGGTAGGATTGTAAGATAAATAAAATAAAAGTAAGTAAAATATAAAGTAAAGTAAAATATAATTGAAAATATAAAATCTTTCTCTCATTAATAATATAAAACGTGCTTTCTTGGTAACCCAAATTTTATTGTACCGAGAAAAATTTCCAAATGTCACTTGGGAGACAAGGATTTGGATTTCGATCGGGTCTACTAAGGGTGATTTTTAATAAATGGTTTTGCACTCTCATTCCACACAATATTACCTCTAAAATGCTTCCTCCCTCATACCTACCCCAATAGAGTAATTATCATATCTGCGTATAGCCAACCTGAGCAGGCAGTGAAATGCAGTGATAAGAAAAAAATAATATATAATTAAATAACTTTATGTTTAAAGTTTTATCATGATCACTAATAAATATTTGGGCAAGTTAGAAATCTTGCACTATATTTCTACAGTTTTAACATTGAATATTCCCATTTAAAATTTTAGAAGATTGCGTTGACACTTACTGATATTCACTATAAGGACTTTTAAAATATAGAGCCCACGATGATAAAAACCTTCAAGGGATTTATTTAGACAAAAATTGAAATTATATCACAGTAAAGTAACTTATTTTGAAAAAAAATATATTTTAAAGGTTCGTCCAAATATCAATTTTCACCAAATTGATACTACATGATTACTGACTAGACCCTCATTATTTCACTTTAACGGTAATTATATTAAGTTAAATACAGATTAATAATGGCTTTATTGTATCTAGGCAGTATACACAAATATTGGAAATAAGCAGTTAACGCGAGACCAAGAAAATTGCATTTATACTTATGTTGGATGACAAATGTATGCATCTATAATTATTATGATTATAATTTTATGATTACACTAATTTAATAATGCCCTAGATTCTAGAGCCAAGACAGAAGTGGACATGGAGCTGTGCATTGGACTTGCTGTGGCACTTGCTGTCTTTGTACTTGTTGGATTATTTGTTGTGAAGATCCTTCAGAGAAAGGGGCGAGATGACAGCTTAGCGTCTGGTAAGTTCAACTATATTCTCAACACCGTACAGTTAGTATATGGCACTAATATGGCTTGGAACGAAATCTTAAAAGCAAAGGACTGTTTCGAATAAGTTTTAACACTACTGAGATAAATAATGGCAGTCCCAGACCTTTCCCAGATTAGATTTGAATGAATGGTTTAAACAGTTCAACGCTTCCCAGTAGTGTGATATTAGTCAATTATGGGTGTATGTGGTTCCCCTCTTACCACCCCACCCCCTCGTTTTTATGTCACATATTTAGTCGGAGGTGGTTGCGTGATCTGATAGCTCGTGGTCTTAATAAAACCACACATTTGTAGCCGACAATTTTCGCACGTCCATCATAGACTCTGCCTTAAAATATGAGTGAAGAATGACCCTGGGCACGGGACGAATCCTGGATAGCTCAGTAGGCAGAGCATTGATGTACTAAACCAAAGGTCCCGGGCTCGAGTCCCTTGCCCAGCTGTCATTTTTCAATTTTCAAAATACATATTTAGTGTTTGAGGGTCCCTTGTTCGTCTTTCCATGTAGTGTTTACATATTTTGTGTTAGAATGGGGAGTGGTTTTATATTTTACGTTGATTCTCCGGTTTGATGGCTTCTATTGGGTTAAGTTTAACCTAGAGACTTGAGGGAGTTATTTTCGTGTTGTTTTATTTTGTGGGTGAGGGGAGAGAGGGGAGTCTGCTTCCTTCTTGTATTCTTGTGTTTTCATTTCCGTTGTGTGGTTTACCATTTTTGTATCGCATTAGGAAGGTTTAGGTTATCTTAAGTATTAATTCATCGGCTTAACGGATTCTGGGCGGCGGGTATGCTCCAAATTCATTCTTATATGCCATTATTTGTTTATGATTATACCATGGGCGGTATTATGTATTTGCCTTGAATTCCTACATAAGCCTGGGAAAGGTTGATGTTAGGATCGTAGGGTGGTTGCAATGACAATTTATTGTGGGAAACATTGAGGTGTTTGCTGTGATAATCACAATAGGCCTACTACTTAGATTTTGTTTGTTCGTGTTTTGGGTAGGGTAAGTAACCTACAGTGGGATTGTTTTCTTTAGAGATATGATTTCCCGTCGTCTTTACAGGCAATAACTGTAAGAACGATCTATTATTTACCAGGGCTGCCCTTAGCAGATATGAGGCCCTGGGGTGACTTCGTTTACGGGACCCCCAGTTATCTGCCTCATCCCCGCCCTCCCTCCAAAATGATAAATAAAAAAATCTTAATTTCTTTTTAAGGTTATTATAGTAGTTTACATCTATATACCAATTTTCAGCTGTGTAAGGTATCAGAAAATGCCCTAAGAGGCAATAATTAAGGCTAGAAGCCGTGTTTTTATACATATAAGGGTTGATTTCTCCCCACCAACCTTGGTTTTGATTTCCTTCCCCACCGAACTTATTATGTACTAAGTTACAAAGAATTAAATCAGTTAATGCGTTCAAAAGTTATCGTGAGACACGTCCACCACAGACATAAACACAACCTGAGAACTCGAATCACACGTTCAATAAACCAAACCACATGACTATATTTTTATTTATTTTTTACACGCTGACAATATTTGATAGACCGCCTAAAATGGAAGCCTACTATACGAGCGTGCGAGCAAAAATTTCCCCCCGCCAACTTGTTTTTTACCTTTCACCTAAGCAAGTGTGGGGCCCCAAAAATCATTGGGCCCTGTGTGGCCTCACCGTTTGCACACTCCTAAGGGTGGCCCTGGTATGTAATTCTCATAGCTACTATCTAAATGACAGTGGTTCAAATCCCTGTGAAAAAGTGTTGTATTATTGTTTCTTCTCAGGGCTGCCCGCAGGGGACTGCCAGTGAATGCAGCCGGTGAGATTTGGAATCCCCTTTCCCCATAATTAATAAAATTTGTATCATTCAGGCTCATTCATGGTATCAGATTTGGCAAGTGAAATCAAACATAAAAACCGTGAATTTGAGTAACTTTCTGCTAGGACTATTTTCCATCTGTAGCAACAGCTATTAAAATCTCTTTGATGTTTCTAGCAACTTATTGTTCTTCAGATCAATCGTTTAGTACACTTCGGAGACTGAAAAGCTGACCTAGCGAGGAGTTCGATGAGGTCCACAGAGGGTTAAGCAGTATGGCATTATTAAGTGTACACAAATACAAGTGTAAACACCACGGGAGTCGATACCTATTTCAAAAACATGCTCACAGAACAGGTAATAAATCGCTTTGGGTTGCAGCCTGGCAGATTAGTATTTTTTATTTTTAACAAATGACATTTTAGATAATGAGGTATTTGAGATAACATGCTATGAATACTAGTGAGGGAATGACTCTGAAACATAAACTTAGTTGAAAGTTTGGAGAAGTTGTTGGAAAAATATTATGTCAGAATAACACTAATTTTTTTGTTTGTTTGTAATGTGTATTTTAAATATTAATCATAGCTCATAAGAAGAAGAATGTATGCTACATGGTTCCACGCCGGTAGGGATCCAAGAGATTTTTATTTTTTTTACAGGCAACATACATTTAATTTGGCACAAAATATGTTCAGTTACCACTATTCTCAAATCCTAAAAATAAAATAATTCCGGACACCCACTTTATAAGTGGGCATCGGTGACTCGCTCATATCAATTTGGTAACTGTAGTCACTGACTTTTCTTTCTGTGGGTAGCCTGGTGGTCTAGGGGTAAGGTGTCGGACTTCTGTGCTGGCGGCCGGGGTTCAATCCTCGGTCCCGGCAAAGATTTATCTGATTACCAAACCCTTCCTTCACCTCTGACAAGACATCTTGTGAATGTGGGGAATGCCAGGCCTCCACCGTGGTTCGGATTCCACGTTAAACTGTAGGTCCTTCATTTCATCTCACAATCACCCTACCATTACACATTAGCGTAAGTGCGTATAACCCGAATTGGTAGTAAGACGCGGTGATAATAATTCTTTCTGTGTGCGACCCTGTTTCTTCTAATGTTAATTTTTGGCTAGTATTGTGTTTATCACAGCTAACGCCTACATTGAAAGAAGAGGCTCAAATGCCCCTGCAAGATGTATGCAATAGGATTTGTTTCTTCATGCAATATTATTTCACATTCAGTTTCCAGGCAAATGCAACCCCTTTCCTTAAAATTCACATGCTTTACTATGCACACTTATATTAAATAATAAGCCACCATTAAGAAATATACTGTCATTATGTATTATTCAAATGTTTAACTTTTTATAGTAGCCATATAAAGTGGAATATCCTTGATTAAAAATATTGATTTACTGTATGGTGAGTAAAAATGTAATTTAATACATATTTAATTAGATCTACATAATTATTTGTTAATTAGATTTTCAATCAAGAATATATATTATATTAATATACATGTATATGAAAAAGAAATTGAACTAAATATTGAATATATGCATACCTACTTATATGCATTTTCACACACACACACACACACACACACACACACACACACACACACAGACTCAAATCACTTAATGGTTGTATGATAACTATAAGGCCCATCAGTCACAAGAATGTTGTCATCTTATGAGGGCCTGGTTATTGGCTACATGTACTTAAAATCTCATAACAATTTAGGGTTAATCCGAATTTTGAAAAAAAAAAACATATTTTGGTTCAAATTTGCCCGTGATTTCAGGGACCCTGTTAAGATTAAACAAACGTAGTATAGGTTGAGTAGGGAAACGTTTGAGAAGCTTGAACTACTCGTAGGTCCATCTAACCAGATGAAGAAGAATACATATTACCATGAAGAAGTCACCAGGAAGTGAAAAATTGTAGGAAAAACGCGAAAATATCGAAACTTATGCCTGCACAAATGTAAATAAAACATTGCGTACAGCTCCACAAGTGCATGGCGCAACGACTAACAGGCAACTTACAGCCTGGCGACCAACATGTTTGTCTCCTTACGATGTATCGCCCAGCGCTAAAGTTATAGTATTTTCGGTGGAGGAGTGAAGCATTGTTTAAATGCAAAAGTTGCCTGGTGATTGGTTGCTTGGTCGTGAGTGATTAATCGCTTGGTTTTGGTCTCCTCGGTGGACGAAGGGCCTTGATTGCAGTTAATTCTTATTTGATTATATTACATAGCTTGTTTACCAAGTAGGCCTATCATTTTAACTGGGACAATTTCACTTTATATGTTATGATTTAATATTCCCCTCTCTTCCCTTATCGCATAGCTATAATACTTTCTATCAATATTCAAAAATTATATATACATTTTTAAAACTATCGATTAAGATTTATGAACTTTCAAAATAGGATAAATTTTATTTTGCATTAATACAATGTATTTTTAATTAATAAAGCATAAATATACCGAATCGTTATTTGTGATCTTGTCGCTGAAATGTAGGCTTTCATCCTGATTTCTATGGTTGAATGTTACTGCCGTTCTTCGAACACATTGAGTCTCGGCTCCATGTAGAAAAATCACTTCCGTTCTCTCTTCTAGGCTGTAAATCATTTTCCAAGATTTGATGTTAACAGTAGAAAGCAAACAATACAACTATTGGATTTGTAACTGGCATTGATAGTGAAAACAATGTTTTGTTTACGATATCTTCACGAGCTATGTTAGAATAGGCCAAATTCTAATACCACGCCCGGTGCCGGTGACTCACAAATTTGTGAGGCTCATTTCTCGTAATAGCATTTAATTTAAAAAGCTTAAAACCACCATTTTGTTAATGGCACACCGTGATACACAGGAATATCTGATAAAAAATAAGGAGTCTTATTAAAAAAGATCCAAGTGACCTTAACGTCACCTTAGTAACGCCACCCAAGGTCATACCAGCCTTACCACCTTACTTCCCCCTCAGAACCAATCAACTTTTGTTTAAAACATGTTTTTCTGCAATTCGCTGTTTTCGAGATATTTTGGTAGAAAGTTTTCAAATGAACACCCGGTACGAACGCGTAGCTAGAAAGTTAAACAACCCTATTGCTTTTAGTAGAGGGTTAACAATTAGGATGGCTTCCACGTCATTGAGTTCTTCTGTCATGGGAGTCTGTCAAATAGATATTTCATTCAAGGGGCACAACTGACCTAAGGTTACTCTAAACGTCCCACAAAATCTCTGTTCGGACATTATACTCGGTGACAATTTATTAGGCCGTTACTCGTCTGTTGAAATAAAATTTGGTGGTTCTGAAGATCCCCTGAGAATGTAGTTTAGCAGTCGTTAAGGTACTACCAGTACGATTATTCCTGAATCTCACTCCTAATTTCAAACCTATTTCTATAAAATCTAGGTGACATTCTGAGGCTGACGTTAAATTTATTGAAGCAGAAAATAAATCAAATTTTAAAAGAAGATGTCTTTGAAGAGAGTTATTCGCCTTGGAGGGCTCAGATCTTGTCTACCCAGACAGAATCACAAGCGTAGATGAGGGTTAACTATTCACAAACAGTAAATTGTTACATGGAACTTGGCATTTACCCGTTGCCAAGAATCGATGACATAGTGAACAAAGTAGTTAGTTATGAATTATACAGCTTCATCGACTTCCGCAATGCCTATCAGCAGATTACTATCGGTGAATAAGACAGACCATACACTACGCTTAAGGCACGTGGCCAACTTTATCAATTCAAACGAATACCATTTGGTCCACGCAACGTAGTCACGTGTTTTCAAAGGAAAATGAATAAAATCTTCTCTTCTGAAGGACTGAAAGACCCTTTCGTCTATTTATACGACGTCACGATCTGTGGCATAAATTAAAAGGCTCAGGACGAGAACCTCAGGAATTTTATGAAAGCTGTCGAAACGTACAGTCTTACTATTAATTAAAGCAAATACGTTTTTTCTCTTAGATCTATCAAGATTCTAGGAGACGTCATTAGGAACAAAACGATATGACCTGTTCCCGAAAGGTTAAAACCATTGCGGGAACTTTCTGTTCCCACGAATACATCCTCTCTTTGGAAGGTTATGGGTATGTTCTAACATTTTTCCACTTTCATCCCAAAATTTTCAAAGAAAAATCAAGTTCTTAACAGCAGTAAATTTCTTTTTAATGACGTTACTGTACATTCTCAAATTGGAAGTTGAAAAGGGTATTTTTATAGCTGTGGATGAAGAATCTGTTTTCACAGTAAAAACTGATGCCTTAAGAGTACGCCATAGGGGCGACTTTATCACAACGTGGCTGATAATTTGCATTCTTCTATCATTTTCTCAACAAATTGGAACTGGAAAAATTATTCATAGAGAAAGAGGCCTACGTTGTTATTGAAGCGGTATAGAAATAGAGATACTATTTGATAGAGAGGAACTACCGCCTCATTACAGATCAAAACCAGTCTCTTTCATGTTCAACAATAATAATATAGGCAAAATAAAGAATGAGAAGATCATGCGCCGGTGGTTGGAGCTGAACTGTTTTGACTTCAATATTGTTTACAGGACCGGGATAAACAACGAAGCTGCCGATGAGTTTTCTCTAGTGTTTTTAGCATTCGACCCTTCGAATGCAAAACTCAAAGAACTTCATGAGCTGCTGTGTCACCCAGGAGTGACTTGCTTAAGAGATATATCATTTGGGAAAGAACGAAGAATTTCCCTTAATCGGTTGAAGATGTCAAAAAGACTACAAAATCTTGCATAGCTTGTGCCGAGTTAAAGTCAAGATCTCTAAACTATGAAAGGATATAAATTAAAGATACCCATCCATTCAAGTGTCTTAACATAGACGTTAAGGGACCCCAACCCACAAGAATGGAACCTTACCTACGGGATCTAGAAGTCATTACCTACTCATACTAGTGGATGATTATTCACGCTATCTATTTGCATTTTCCTTTCTGGCATCACTTCTAGCATTATGAGATCCAGGATGAAAAGTTTGTTTTCACTATTTGCCGTCTTAAGTTAATTCTGACAGGGGCTCTTCCTTTATGTCCCAAGGGTCGAGAAACTACCTAAATGAACTAGGGATAGCTACTTACTGGACAACACCTTTTAATTCTAAGAGGGAATGGTCAAGCATAGAAGTACTATATATAGGTATATTGTGGAAGACAATCAACCTCATGATGAAGACGTGACTTGGAAACACAGCAGTAAGAAGAAGTCATGGATGAAGTTTTTCTTGTGATACGTTCGTTACTTTGTACCACGACAAACGAAACACCACATGGCCGAATGTTTAAGCACTCACAAAATCTAGCTACGGTTCACCAACTCTAGCTTGGCTAATGATTCCGGGCCTTGTGCCGATGCGAATACATGTGAGGCACTTTACAGTAAGTACGCTCTCGTTGCTGAAGTTACCCTGCTTGAGACCAACTCTGAGTACGCACATGTCAGATTGCCATAATGACGGGAAACTATGGAATAAACAAGACATCTTGCCCCGGCGAGCGTCTCGAAACATACGGAGCATATAGACAAACCAGAAGAACAAGGTAGTATTCACACTCATGGAGAAGGATCGCGATTGGATTCAATTCCTGAAACTCGATCCCTTCTACACTAAGAGCGCTATCATCTTCGGTTACTTCTAGAATAAAATCTACAGATTATTTTCTCTTGAAAGTTAGATCCCTGCTTCATCTCTAGTAAGGTCTCCGGATATATCCAATGCTCATGACAATTCCGGAGAAACTCGCGGATACAATGTACTTCTTCCTACCTCCAGAAAAACGAGTACAACCCTTAGGAGGGGGAGAATTTAATAATGGTGTTGGTTTCTCTCTGGTAGACATTACTTGTTTTTTTGTATAATTTTTTTAGCACCGCATCTTATTAGTTTTACTTCCCGTTTGTGCTACATGCTTATTACTTGTTCTTTGCCCAATTATCTATTGTTATTGTCTTTAGCTGATGTGTCTATCGTTGTTAAATAAAACCTACTCTACGGGTTATTCTGATTTATATACTTTGCTGCTACTGCCATAGACTGAATTTAGTTTTGTTATAATATACAAATTTACATGATATAATGTAAAGTGTATTTTGACCACGCAGAATTCTGACCTAGTGATAGAATCTACACAACTGCTTTAAACATATTTTATGTAGAGAAAACTTTCAGGAGTAGCACCAGCAGCATAATATAACTTTTCATCAATTCTTTTCCATATGATACTGTTGAAGATTAGCCTACAGAAGGGTCATTATATTGTTCTTCTATTAAAAACCAAATACATTCATAAGATATAAAAAGTTTCCAGAAGAAACGTTTTATGAAAATAAAGTAGATTATACTAATAATGTATATACAAAAGGAAAGAAAAATGGAGCTCATGAACAAATAAAGTATGTTAAAAATCATATAATGATTTTATGCTATGATTGGATGTACCTACAATACTATTTATATTAAGTAACGTAAAACATTTTCTGTTGAATTTTTTTTTATATAAAACAGTATTGGCTGGTGTGATAAGGGTGAAGATAGGCATTAGATAGCCCAGGTCATGGATCCAGTATATTATGCCACTTGTGAACATAGATTATCATCTCACATTACTAATGGAAAAGTTAATACTATAATAATAATAATATGTTGAAACAAAATATCAATATCTTGAGTATTCTGTTTAATAGATCTTCAGGTTTTCAAGCTTTAATTTAAATTATTTTAAATATTTTAATTTTTTTATTCTCATTGGTAAATAGCTATACAAATAATGTTCTTATTGTTTGCTGATTAGTAATCCTTCTTGTCTTTCTCTCACTTGTGTTAGAGAACAATTTAATTTCACATCACCTAAATAATATTGTATAAACATTTATATATATATATATATATATACAAAAAAGTTCTTGTTTGTTTTTCTAGATTACCAACCTGAATATTTCCCTGAGCGAGATAAGAAGAACTTATTTATGTCACCGAGCTGCCATCGTCATCATCCAGAGCTAGCTCAAAGTGTGTCACTCCCACCTTGCTATGAATACCCATACTCTGACCCAATACACAGCAAATTAGAACTGAGGCGCTCTTGCAGCGAACACCACTATGATGTTCCTCACTTTAGTAACTCTCACTGCCATGCTCTTACCTCCCCCTCTGTCTCCAGTCACTCTGTGGATTCTAGCATCTGTCCAGCCTCAGCCACACCACCAGTAGACATTAAAAGTGTAAAAAATCACCATTCTGACTCCAACCAAAGCATTAGTAGCTTCTTTTCTTCATGTGAGTACAGAATTTATCAATAATAATAATTATAATAATAATATAATAATAATAATAATAATAATAATGATGGTGATAATAATGATAAAAAAACACATAAACATTAATAGAGGTTTGCCTTGTAGCTAGACAATAAGCAACCTTAATTATTCATTTGAATACAGAAATCACATCTCATTTTCTGTTATGATTTCTAGGGAAAAGCAGTTTAGCTATAGCTATAAAGGTTTGTTTTATTCATGTCAGCACAACATTGATATCCCATTTACTACCAAGACCTTGCTTAAATTACTTATGTATTGATGTTAAAATATAGTTTATACCTGGCATGCATAAACAGTATAGTTAAGATAAATTTCATCTTCTGTCAGCATCTATAGAAAGAAATGTTTGCACTAAAGTTAATTTGTTTCATACAGTTCCATTATTATTGTTTGTAAAACAAAAACATACGATTTTTCCCAAGACTTCTAGTGAAAAATTTCCATACTTTATAAAAGTATCAGAAATGCCTATTAAACCTTTATTTACGAAGCGTGTCCGGAAAGTAAAGCACAATGACCATAGCATTTACAAATAAATCTTTTTAACTAAACTTATACTGAAAACTACTTACATTGGAATATGTTTACTTTTCCACATATTCACTGTCATTTTCCAAACATTCATTAAGCCTGGGAACCAACTTCTGTATCCCCAAGTTATAAAAGTCTGCTGCCTGTCGTTTAGACCATGTTATGACTTTTTCTTTAACCTCATCATCATCGTCGAGTTTTTTCTTACACCCAGGTGTTTCTTCTGGTGAAGAAACAAGTGATAATCGCTAGGCGCGAGTTCTGGACTGTAGGGCGGGTAATCCAAAACATACCATTTGAAACTGTCAAGCAGCTTAGTGGTGGCACACACGGTGTTGGTCCAAAAGTTGTCTTGGAGCAGGCAAAACATTCCCCTCCTTTTGTTCTGAATGGCCCATCGAAGGTCTCAAGTTCTCATAATATGCATTGGCATTAATTGTTATACCAGGAGGCATAAGGTCAACCTAGAGAATGCCTCTCTGTCCCAGAAAACTGTAGCCATGATTTTTTTGCTGAAGTCAACATTTTGAAATTTTTTGTTTTGGGAAAATGTGTACGACGCCATTGCAGTGACTGCTGCTTCGATTCAGGAGTGTGATGATGAACCCATGTTTCATCCCCAGTCACAGTAGAGTACAAAAACTCATCTCCACCCTTTGTGTAATGCGCGAGAAACGTGAGTGCAGAACACATCTGTTTTTATTATGTTTGTCCGTTAACATATTGGGCACCCAATGCGCGCACAATTTTTTTGTAACCTAATTTTTCTGTCACAGCTTCATGATTAGTAGTCTTAAACATTTCAGGAATAATGTCATACAACTCCTATCATCAAACGCCGATCTGCACAAATTTCTTTTTTTTTTTTTAAGAAGGTCTTTGGAGATCAAAGATGGCCTACCCCTCCTTTGTTCGTCGTGAACGTTAGTCCTCCCTCCCAATAATTCATGGCACCACTTTTTCACATTTTGTCGATTCATAATGTCACCATAAACAGCAAAAAAATTTTTTTGTGAATTTCCACTGGGCACTTATCTTCTGCATTCAGAAAACGTATCACGGAACAAACTTCACATTTGGCATGGTGTTGGATTGGTGGTGCCATTTTAATAACGTGTCACTCGAACAAAAACTATTCCCGTACTGCCAAACCAAAGTGAAAGGAGACCCAAAAGGATCAAGATCAACGCCATTCTACTCACAACAAGCATTTAAACTCCCCCTAGCGACATTGACATGATATATCATTACTTTCCGGACACACCTCATACTACCACACCCCTGGTTATCATTTCTTCCAGGACTTAATGGTGGCATACTTATGCAGTGTTGAGTATCTATTCCAAAAATGAATGCCAACACAATATCTCACTTCCTGCCATGACTGAATCTGTTAAAAATCTGAGGTGTGTAGCATATATTCTTCATGGGAATACAAACTAATGGTGGATCGCTCTTGAAGGAGAGCTGTGGATGAGAAACCCCTATTTTGTGAGTGGATTATTCACGCTTCCATTACACAGTGCGGAACATCATCATAGCTCTAAACCTTGGGCTAATACAGTTTGTACTCCCACTACCATTTTATTAATAGCACAAATAAACATAATTATTTGATTTAATCATTAAAGATAACACTTAATTTAGTTAACATAAATATTACACCTTAACAACTCAAAAATAAATAGTTAAAATTGTGATAGCTAAAATACAAAATAAAATGATGGTAATATTCCTGCTAGTATGAAGCGTGTGCAAGGAAACATTCGAAAACAATGGGGTTGGGGTGAGCGTAGACCACTAAAATCATTTGACCAACTGTGGGAATGAAAGGAGAAATTACTTAATTGCGCTCCTAAGATTTCTGAGAACAAAATTAGCTTTTGTTCTCAGAAATCTTAGGAGCGCAATTAAGTAATTTCCAGGGAGCAAGCCAAAAGGTGAATGTCACGAACCATTTGAAACACTCTTCCTGAACAACTCTTTTGAGTGATCAAGTCTATGTGAACTAGCTCGCCTCCTAGTTCTTAATCAATATTGATGTATGTATATAATCCGACCAGGCAAATACAGTAACCTTTCTTGGAGATTTTTATTGAGTATTTCTAGAACCATTAAATTTCTTAGGGTTGTTTTTTTCTCTCTAAGCATATGAACATGATTTGATCAATATCTTCAAATCAGTCACAAAATAATCAAATGATTTGTGAACACTTTGGACACGAGTAATAAACAGAAAACATTCCACAACACTGGGATAAAGGATTCAAAAAACTCGCAAAGTTTTCCATAAGGTAAAACATGTTGTACAATTGTAACACTTCTTCCCCTAATACATTAAGTCTCTTCCGGCCCATGAATTTCAATACTGGGAGGGCTGTATTCGGAGGGACACACACACACTATCGAAGGCTCTGGGGGGGTATGGTATTTTTAAAATTTAAGCCTTTAAAATACCTTTTTCAGGTCATACTAACCGTCTGGAAATAAAATATAAAGTAAGAAATCTCCCTCCCCCCACCACAACAATAAACACCAACACAAAGTCGTAAAAATTTAAAATTTTGAAAAACACAATATTGTGTTAGCATACCTGATAGCAGTCGCTGCCCACTGGATGAGTCCTTCAGCTTCAATAAAATATGTCCGGAAAGAGGATTCACTATATATATGTTACACTCAATGTGCACATGCTGTAATTTATTTTAAATTAATGAATTAAAATAAATTATTAAATTTGGTATATACAATCAATAGCTGACATAAGACAAACGCCAAAGTTAAATCCCAACATTACTTTTAAGTTTAAACTGTGTCATTTTACACTAAGAAATATATTAATAATTATTTGTACGCAAAGTTCATTCTTCTGTCCTTTTGATGTTCAAACTTAGCAATAACTTGTTCATTGAAGTCGTCTGGAATGTTGTCAGTCATAGTTGTCTATGCACTTAGCATACCTAGATCTGTCAGACATTTCTCTGACATTGTACATCTCAGATAGTTCTTTATTCTTTTAAGTGTGGAAAAACTGTAAATCTCAGATAGGTCTTGATTACTTTGAGTGCGGAAAAACATCTCTCGGTTTCTGACGTGGTCATCGATGTTGTTAAAATAATTTTCAATAGGGTAAATATTTCCATAAAAGGAATCTTCAAGAGCACTGTTTGACAATAATTGGTATATTTTAAGATAACCAGAAACGTGGTGAAACTTTGGTCTGGTGTAAAATATAGTTAGTTCTGTTCGCAGTCATCCTTTATTGAGAAACGGATAAGCTACCATAGTTTAATCGAGTAGCTCCAAGGGAAATAATTGACTGGAGTTTTCATGGAAATAATTAAAATGAAATAGTTTTGCTGCAGCCAAATGCTTGGCAAATCTTAATCTTTCTTGTGCTTGAAACCAAATTGTATCACATATCTCTTTTCCAGCAACAGATTTATATTCTGATTTTTTTTTCTTTTCTTGGGCATTGGTGTTTCATCTGCATGATCTAAGTCTGGAATGAGTTCATTTCTAATTTTTACAACAACTTCATGAAAAGTTTCCAATGCTGAATAAATAGTGAAAGAATTTGCATTTTGATTCTGCATCTGATCATAGAGTATTTCGACATTAGGTATGATTCCGTGAAAAAACGATGCCAAAATTGGAAATCTTCTTCGTTAATCATATGGAAAAGACCTGTAGCTGGATCAACTGTTGCCAGACTATTGATTTTTTGCAGTTCTTTAAAGCAATCTTTAAGAGCATCTTTGTTTTCAAAAACAGTGTTCACTACTCTGATATTGAAGTTCCACCTCAAACTTGAATGTCAAGGAATATGATGAAACACATTATCAAGCACTGAATGGCACTGCAGTGACCTTGCAAAAATACAAGTATGCTTGATAGACCGCTGAAAAAAATATGTCCCTTGGGTAGGATGTGTAAAAAGTATTGATACTTTACTAATATCTATAGGGTGACCTGGTGGTCTAGGGGTAAGGTGTCAGACTTCTATGCTGGCGGCCGGGGTTCAATCCTCGGTCCCGGCACAGATTTATCTGATTACCAAACCCTTCCTACACCTCTGACAAGATTTCTTGTGAATGTGGGGAATGCCAGGCCTTCACCGTGGTTCGGATTCCACGTTAAACTGTAGGTCCTTCATTTCATCTCACAATCACCCTTCCATTACACATTAGCGTAAGTGCGTATAACCCGAATGGGTAGTAAGACGCGGTGCTAATAATAATAATAATAATAATAACTAATATCTATATTAGTATTTTTTTACATGATACTTTTTCCCCTGATACTTTTACTGATATTAGTACTAACACTCCGGTTTCAGATCATTATCGAAAGAAACAACTTTTTTAATATATTCACTCATACTGGGATTAAATGTTTACTAGGGTAGACTGTGGAGGAAGAACAAAATACACTATTTCTCAACTCTCACTCATTTTATGTATGGCAAACAAGAAGAACTCTAGCTGGTATGGTAAAACCTTTAATAATATTCATCATATACAATCCATCATACCTTCCAAGTTCCAACACATAACATAGATGCGATAGACCTAAGTATACTATAATATGATTAAATTTTTATAATTGTCAGTGTTTTAGTAAATATGGATATACATTTATGATACAAAAGTTGAAATTATTATTACTAGGTAAAAAACAGTTTTTTTCCAGATTAAAATTTCAAAATCGATACTTACTGTTATCGATACTTTTCTTTCAATACTAGTACAGTATTAATATTTTTCTTCAGATACTTTTAATAAGTAGTGTATCAATACTTTCCTTTCGATACCACATCCCTACCCTGAGGCTTTTGCAAAGCAGCCCTTTGCATTATTAGGTTTAGCTGATTAGCTTAACAGTCTGTTTCAATGCAGGTTTTATCACCACCATTTAATAAACATGGGGAACAGAACAGAGCGGTTTTTTTTAATTTCACACCTGCACAGCCATTTGTGCTTATCATACACATCAGCTACACTCATTCCATTCCTATTTGATCACCTCAAAGACAATTTATATTATAAAAAAAATAACTCACCTCTAAACCGCTCATAAAATTATACTTATTCTCAACGTGCAACTGTAAAGATCACTACTACTATACTGTTATAATATTTGTGTTTTTTCCATACAATTACAGCCTAACAAAAACTGGACGTCGTGTAACACTCAGCTAAACACAGAAACTGGCTGTCTGGGCTGCATTACAGAACAGCCCGCACAAGCGCCATATAATGCGACACTCTTCTTGACACCCCCCTGCCCCCCAGCACTCTCCTCCCAATGGCCACCATGAGCGCATGCACCAAACAGACAGCTGGACTACTCGAGGTCACAGACTGGCACAAGGACTTAATGTTGTATTTCTACTTTATAGCCGAAACACACATTGCTAGGCAGGCGCGCAGAATAAGGCTGTAGTGTGTAGCGTTCATAAGTGATTAAGAGGGACGTTTATTGTAATGTTTAAGCAGCTAAAAGCTAATACCATGATGATGATTATACTGTTATTCACGAATAGTTCAGATAATTCAGGGAGGGCTGCAGCCCTATATGACGATCCAACACTGCATTAAGTACTGTATCCACTTTCAGATTTTCTTGGTCTTTGTCTTGACCTAACATTTTCAAAAAGATTTCAAACAACCAAATTAAATGTATCTTATTTTCACTCATGCTACCATTTAACAGCAATTCTTTGGTAATTTTGCTGATTTCATTTTAAATTTTGAACACACTCATACCATAGAGTACCTACTAATAATTGAACACCATCATTTACATAGTGGCCATTTTATCACACAAACAATATTCTACCTGTTTTGGCCTTGGGTAGTAAAGGCTTCAAATCCACAATAATAAACATCATAATGTATATTTTATACCCCTGTTTCAATTGTGCCATGTATTGTGGTTTTGAATATTAAAATATACATATAAAATTATAATAATTAGGCCTATTACAAGATGAATAAATCAAATGTTTTATACCTTACGGCTGTCCACACTGCTCAAGCTAGTTCAATATTGCCAACTACATTAATCAAATGTACATAGTACTTTTACTACAAGTATGTTAACTTAGAAATTAGACAGCTAAAAATGTTATAATCAAATGTTTTTTACAAATCTAATAAAAAAAATATTTTTCTAATATCAAGAATAAAGTTTTGAACAAATTTAACTTATGTTTGGTTTTAAAATTATGAAATTCACTTTGTATAAAATAACACTTAATGAATTTCACAGTTATTTTATATGATTAGCTAGGTACATTGTTACACAGGTTAAGCCAGATTTGGACCAAGGCAATTGCCAGATCTTGCTAGGTCAGGCCATATCTTGGCCAAATAAAGCCAAATATAATTTTTGTCATTATGTATGAAAAAAAACTAGAATAATATAAGATAAGCTAAACTGCTGAGTTCAGCTAACACATAAGAATTTAAAAGTTAAGATGATGTGTCAAAAGTGTCAGTAACCTCTTCAATATTACTGCTTCAGTGGCAGAGTGATCTAAAGTGTTACTCTTGTGTTAGACTGGCATACTGAAGATGGTTAGGTCAAGGTTTGAATGGTTGGTGTACTGAGGGCGGTTTTTCCAAAATGGTTTTCCACTCTCACTCCACACAAAAGCAGGTACACTTCTATAAATATATCATTCCTCATACCAAAAAAACCATTAGCATAATTAGTACATAAGTGTATAACCCAAATGGGTAGTAAGACACACTGTTAAAAAAATATATTACTCTTTGGCTTTACTATTCTGGTATTTTGACTTTCTCACTACCTAACAGGTATAGAAAGTATTGTGTTCATCAAAAAAATCAAACTCAAGGTTTTGATGAATGTCGACATTTCATGATCCCCCAAACTCTAGAGAGTTGTTTTTGCAATGTCGTCTGTGTGTCTGCTTAACCTTCAAATTAAGAGTAGTTAATAAAGGACTAAAAAGAGAAAAAAATATTTTTTTCAAAATCAGCTCCAATGATTTTGATTCAAATTCGTATCTAGGAGTTGATTAAGATTATAAATAAAAGGACTATTTTCATTTTCCCATGAAAATGACTTTCAGGGTACTTTACAGAAGCGGAAATTTCCATATCTCTGCAACTATTTGAGATACCAAATAACATGTCATTGCAAAATTGTAGTACTATTAAAGATAAAAATCTTGAATTTGAGATATATTTTATAAAACCAATAGTTTCTGAAATATTGGCAAATATATCAATACAATTTTGTGAGCTTTAGTTGTAAATAAATACTACTTGAGTTTTGATGCAATAATTATCTAAGGCCATAGAGTAAGGTAAGTAAATATTAGTAAGTCTCTAAAAAAGTTGATGTTCTATTTCTTTTACCTCTTAGGAGAAATGTTTGTACAGCAATGACCTATCTCTATCATTTTATACTCAATAGTTAATATTTACTTTTTTTTATTGGTCTGAACTTATAAATGGGAAACTTAACTGCATTGCGATAACCATAAGATGTGCAACCTCTAATAAAATGTTGAAAATGTTAACCAGAAGTCCAAAGCTTAGTACGAAGTGTTGTCCCTTGTGGACCCAATATCAATATTTTTTATTGGTCCTAATATATAAATGAAGACTTAAATACTTTAAAAATAAATTTTAAAAATTTAAAACCGATAGTCTAAAAATGTTTTATGTAAGTATAATGAAATTTGTGCTCAGGTTTGCTAGTGTATGTTATTTCATTTCACATATATTATGAGTTTTGAGTAAATATCGGCTTTTTTAAACGATGGAGTGATAAAGTCCGTGTGGAGTTCTGTATCATTTATTTTTATTTAAGATGATAACAAAATAGTCCGAATGTTAGTTACTTTATTTTTGTAAAACATTTTTGTTTTTCATGTGAAAAAAATATAAGCTGCAAAATAGAGCATTTCAGTTTTCTGTTAAATTAATTATAAATTTATTTCTTCATTACTTAAAATTACCAAACTAATGGTAACAGTTGTATGTTTTCAAATGTGAGTTTTTAATTTAGTTGGGAAAAAAATTGAGGGGAGGGAAGCTAGTCTACCTTCCTGTTCCAGAGCCCCTGAGTTCTCTCCAGTGGTTAATTTACCATTCACCAATAGCAAGGGCACTAGGTCTGCACCATTCATTTCTATTAAAATTTCATTTTAAAATTAGTAACACTGGGGCAACATAAGTTGTTGAAATTAGATAGGCCTATAGGCCTATTGATAATGTATTTTTAGCTTAGTAAGCTATAAATTGTTTTTTTTAGCATCTTCTGCTGACTCAATCTGTGATGTGACGTCGGGGTTAACAACATCCACAGACCTGATGGATTCTGTGAGCTTGACCACAGCATATGTGATGACCTGTGGTGGCCGTCTTAGCTTACCAGAGTCAAGTGTCTCCCTCACAATACCTGAGGGTGCTGTGGCCAAAGGCACTCGCCATAAAGTGCTAATTGCTGTGCTTAGAGAGGATCGGCACAGGCCCAAGCTACCAGGCAATAAGATTAGAACATATTACTATATTAGCATATGCATTAAATAAAGATAATACTTCAATTAACCATGACATTGTTAAATAATTAGTTATTTTATTATCTATTAAATCGTACCTAATAAACATTAACCAAAAATTATTAACCAAAAATTAATATATGGCTCTTTCATAGAAGCAAAGAGTCTTAACAGTGAGCTATTTAATTCTGGGTACGGTACTATATAATGGAGTTTGTGCATTTTACTTTGAACCTATTTTATCTAGGATTTTTTTTTAAATAAGAGTATTTCTTTAATTATTGACATAAATTCACATACTCACTACCGGTAATCAAACTATAAATTGTATTTGTAGACATAAAGAGCATAGGACTATGGATAAATGCTTTTATTTTTTATTAATAAGTTGAATTCTATATTAATGCAGAGCGACAGACTCAATTGAGCCCAGTGGTAATGAGTGGACCTTTAGGCCTAACCTTCAAGAAACCAGTAATTCTCAACTTCCAACACTGTGCCAGTTTGAAGCATAGCCCCTGGAATGTTTCTGTGTGGTGCAGTTCCTCTCAATTAGATGAATCTCCAGTTTGGCAGGTACCAATCCACCTCATTATAGCCTATATAAGCCATTTATCCTGAATTTTCATTAACATGTACAAAAATATGACTACCTACTTTATTGATTTTCTTGTGTTCTTGAGTCCAACTATCCTTCTGTGCTATCTTTATATTTAGGCTACACCAATGGGATAGCAAAGAGGTAGACAGAAATTAGAGGTATTATACCCATGTTTTCATATAAGTATAGTTGAAAACCATTAAAGAAAGACCACCATCAGTACACTAAACCAAGATTAAAAATACCGATAACCCCACCTCTAGCAAATCAGACCACATGGGGATGACACCTTAGCTCATGTGCTCACTGATGCAGGTATTTACAATTTTAAGAGCTTTGCATATTAAAAGATTTTTACAAAATAACCAAATATAAACACAGGATTTAAAGTTTGTTGCAGCCATGTTATTCAATACTATTAAGCTATGCATTATTACTTGAAATGTACAGGTGCTATGTTCATAGATAAAATATACAGGTTTTTTTATCTTAAGTTTTGTTATACTTAGCTTTCACCCCAAAACAAAAGTATCCTACAGGTAGACCTCTCAAGAGCTATAGTTATTAATAAGAAAAGTAAACTTCAGAATAATTATCAAACTATTGCATGGCAAAAAAAAAAAATCTTTTTGCTTTCCATTAAGTAGTGTGCCGAGCTAATGAGTATTAGCTCGCACAAGGGAATGGGTATCTCCCTTTGCGTGGTACCTACTACCTTTCATTGATTTTGCTGCTGATTGGATTTCCCATGGTCGGCCTCTGATGGTTCCTAGATCTTCACTAATGAGCCTTAATTAATTTGAGTTTTAAAACCTCTTCCAAGAAACTCTTGTAATGTTTGATGCTTAGATGTTTTATGTCTTCCTTCTCTCTCTCTCTGCTCGTTAGGCATGCGCCAGACCTTCCCCCCCCCCCCTCCCTCTCGCCTCCTTTTGCAGCCTCCTCCAAGCGCTGTCTTGCTGAGGCGTGGTTGGCTGAACTCTTCACCCCTTCTCTTTTCCCCTGTTCTTATCCCATTCGGGAGTGTTCTGTAAATTTGTACTACGAGCTAAGTTTTTAGAAAAAGACTTATACTTACTGTCTGGAATTAACGGTTATCTAATTCTTGTTCTCTTGACCTATATCGCCTGTCACAGCCTGATCAGGACGCTATGGCGTCCCGTGGAGTGGAATCCTGGACTTGCAGGAGTTAGCCCCTGCCACAGCTGGTTTGCATTTATCAAATATTTTACTGCTGGTGCACTACATGCACTTGCACCTTTTCTACCGTGAGGATTAGGATAGACAACTACTAGCTACATTTTGTTTGGTAAACACCCGTCTAATGGGCTGGTTCAACTGTACTCATGTGGAGGAGAGAGACATGGACGATGTCTAAGCTACTTCGCTGTGCTCTAAGTGTGGTACCTGTAATAATGAAATGGAGATGGTTTGATCTGGCTTGCTAGTCATTAAACCGTTGCTAACTAGGCCCCCTCAGGGCCGATAGCTTGTCTTGTTAAATGCTTTTGATATGTACCTAGTTTAACTAGGCTCCCTCAGGGCCGATTGATTGTTTGGTTTATATGTATTGGGTGTGTACTCAGTTTAGTAGGAATGCCCCCCTTTACAACACAAGCCAGTTAGGGTTAGATGGTTGGCCGAACAATATGTTCAGTGTGGGTTCGAGCTGTATTATCAGTGTGGGTTTTATCAATATTTAGATTTGATATTGGTTATAATGTGGCTTTTATATCTGCGAGGCGTGTTGTCTTGTAAACATGTACGTGCTTTGGCTAAGTAAATTTGGTAACGCAAAAGCGTTTAATTAGTTACAAGATTTATCATCTAGTTTATTTCCTTAGAGGAACGTATGCCCACAATAATAGGGAGTTGCTGGATATAATCAACGACCTAATTGGGTTGGCCAGGCCTATCATAGGACCCACTTTACTTATTGTTATTTGGTATGATTGTAGCCTCTCATTTTGGGCACGGCTTGTCTGAGCGAGACCGTAGCATCCCACTGTTTTCTATTGAATTCTTTTCCTTTAGAGGGGCTTCTTAAGTCATGCCCTTGCAGGTATTAGACCTGATTTAATGTACACCATTATTATAAATTTTGATCATGAGCACAGTGTTAACCAACCACTACTAATACTGTGATCCCCCAATTGGGGCTTACTATTATGAACTGGTGGAATACGGTTAACTCCTCCGTATGGTGGGCATGACCGTTCACACAGTTTATCTTTCGTCTTAGACGGGCATACAAATATCTTTGATTGATGTGTGCAAGTATCAGGGTGTCTTGAGGAAACTTTGGTTTATTGGATTTACCCCCTAATATATTAAGCTCAGTCTAGTCGACTTACCAAGGAACTGGGTACCTGACTGGTAGTCAGCTGCATCGTGTTTTGGTGATTGATCAACGTGTAAGCTGTTGATCCCTTGTCTAATGTATTTTTTAGACGACCAAAACCATATGAACAACCTGTGTTGATCTGCAAATGTATTGTTTAATGTTTTCACTTAATAAATTGTTACTTTCATTGTTATCCCTGCTATGTAAATTTGCATCCCCCCTTTAGTTTTACTAAGTAGGGTGCAGTAGTCATATAATAATTTTGGTGGTAGAACAGCATTTTATAATAATGTTTTGCACTGTGTTAGGTTCTAAATAAACACAAATTTAATCATGTCCACCAAACACATAGCTCCCTCAGGTGCTAACGCCAACTAGGACAAAATTTAATTTACTAAACCAGACCATGTGGTCATTCGCTTCCTGCCATAATCTAAAGTAGTCAGTTCATTCCAGGTTAACAAACATAACCTTTGTACATCCCTGTTACAGAGTATGAGTATATTACACAATGTAATAATTAAAATTATATTTTAATGCAGTTATATAAAGATTTTTAGAAGTGTTTTAATAAAATAATATAATTTTAAATTTGTTGAATATTTAGTAAGATAAAATTGGATAAATAGTGTCAAAACATGTAGAGGCTACATTTGGACAGGAAAATTTTAGGTTATGGAACCTTATTGTTAGCTTAAACAAAACACTATGGATAATAAATTTCAAACAGTAATGTAAAATTGTATTAAATATATTACTGTACTACTAAGTAATCATGTGCTAAAATCTACTTTAAACTTTCACTCAAAAACCACCACACCAATTGAGCTGAAATTTCACATGGGCATAACTCAGACATTTGATTAACATGTAACCCGGCTCGGTGGCGTAGTTGGCTAACGCGCTTGTCGTGTTGAGCTCGACTGCTGAGGACGGGGAGATCGAGGTTCGAATCTCGGTCGGGTGAACTGGGGGTGGTTTTTCCTAAATGGTTTTCCACTCTCCCTCCACGCAAATGCGGGTTCACTTCCTCTAATTCATCCTCCCCAATTCCTAATCCATTAGCGTAATTAGTACTTAAAGTGTATAACCCGAGTGGATAGTAAGACGCGGTGCTAAATATAAATAATATTAACATGTAGGCTATTACTTACACCTCTTAACCTAAAACACCACCTCCAATCCCAGCCCCCTTTCACTCCTAAATGTATCTTCAGAACTGCTGGGGCTAGGGAGTTGCCCTTTGGTTAGGGGGTACCCACAGGCACTAGGTTTAAGTCCTAACCATTATCCACAGATTGAAAAATGGGCATGAGCATTTCCGCGGGGGGTGGTTCCCCATGGCACTAAACCATGATTAAAATTTACAAAATACTTTCAATATTTAATTAGGTACCCATAAAGTTTTGTATACATTTGTAAATCAAGAAACTGATACATACTAATTACTGACACACAGCACTAATAAATACTAAGAACCCAACAGAGAATGTACTACTTGTGAAAATTCAGTTTAGTCACAGATAAGAACATTCATATAAAATAGTACCTATTTATTTAAAACATGTTAAAAAGTTGCTGTGTGAGATTTTTTTAAATGTAATGACAGGAGTGGGGCAGGGGTCTAGAGGTTGGTCTGAGGGTCTTTCCACAGTAAAATTGTAAACCCTGAATGGCTCTTGGATCTATATAAAAAAGATTTATTTTTTATGATTTTCTTTGTCATAATGTATATTACGAACACAGTAAGAAGGGCGGATTAAAAAATAAACTCTTTTTGGGGTCATCAATTCAAAATTTTACTAGATTTTATTTATTGGCAAGTATCTTAATTTATAAATTATTCCAAGCAGAATAGAAAGTTGTGAGTACTTAGCATTTAAATTTTACTTAGGATCATACTTAAAACAAAAACCTCAACACAACAAACATCTACAATAAAAGTGGAATACATCAATTAACCTACTATTGTTATGACGTTTATGTGGAACAGACTTGTAAAAATCCTTAATCTTAGATTTTCGGAACATTTTGCTGACTTCAAATATAATAGAAAAAATTCAAATTCGCCGAACACTTAAATAAAACCAATCACATCCCAAACCTATAAACAAATAAATGAAACTCCAATATCAATCATACATGCCATTTTACAAAAAAAAAAAAAACACTAAATGTATATTTACCATTTTAAAACCAAACTTTATTAAACACTTAAATTACTACAGGGGACACCTTATTTGTGTAAGAGGTGGAAGAGGGTCAATTAGCAAAAAAGGTTTTTAGAGTTTTGGCCCTTAAGCCAAAAGGGACTTCGGACACCCTATTCCAGATATCTTTTGAAATTTGGATGACATACTGTGGTTCTCACCTGGAATATTGAAAAAAATTAATTCTACTAAAATCTATTTGACTTGGTCTTCCCTCAGAGTATTTTTGGAAATTGGATACCTCTTGACGCTGATTGGTTTGGGCCTCTACTGGCCAATTTTTTGAAATTTGATGCCCTTAGAAAATACCCAGAGTGTTTTTTTTTTTTTTTTTTTTTTCAGAAGTGTCAAGAAGACATTTTGAGTGAGCCTCTCTTGGCAAACTTTTGAAAATTGGAATCCCTTAAAACCTCTATGGTGGCTCTTGCTTGGTATGATTTTGAAAATTAGATCTCCCTAGATGCTATTTGAAGTGATTTCTAGAGGCAAATGTTAGTTAGTTGAGTGCCTCTAGAAGCTATTTGGAGTTTGTTTTTAATCATAGCTATAGTTCCGTTCGACCTTCTCCCACACACAAACAAATAATTCCATGTTACATTTGTGTGTGTTGTTAAGTAGACATGTTTGAATAAGAAGTGAAACAAATCAATATAATTTGTGTATTTTCACCTAATACTTGACATGATATTCACCTTCACATCCTTTCTACATTAAAAATGCGTGTATAGGAAAGAGAGTGTCAAATAAATTCTGCCAGTCAACAAATCAGCGTTGCCAATTTTTGCTATATTTTATTCAAGTCACCAAAGTCAGAACACCCATTCACACAATGACACTACGTATCCCATAAAATAAGCAATATCTTAAAGATTGTCTCAACATGTGATATATTCAATGTAATAGAATTAAGGTATAGTTCACTGGCTTGTTCTGGAGGTTATAGTAAAAGTTTTGTAAAGTATTTCGAAATCAACTTTTAGGAAATGTAAGGGAAAGACAGTACCCGCTTCTCACCCTCTTTGACTACCATTTTGTAAAATTATATTTAAATATGTAATTATTAGTTAAAATTACCAATCTGGTTGTAACAGGGTTCTATGATGAATGGATATTCGTATTTTTTCTGTTGTATTTGACATATTATCAATAGTCCAGAATGGGTATGGCTAGGTAAGTTTGCTAAACAATATTTTGAAGTATAGTCTACAAGAGTTCTGAATGTACGGAAATAATACTGTGGGGGGTAATATAGTCAGAAACTGGGGAGATGAGCACCTCTACCGCTTACCCCTGACCCCCAATGACCAGTTCCAAAGTCCTTAGAGACTGATGATATTATCAGTTCTCTCAAGCATGCTTCTTGGAGGGGGTACTCTCCAGGCATCAGTATCAATAGTAGGGGTGGCTTCTCTATCTATTGTTCCTTAATGAACAGACGTGGTGGCATCTTCATTCTTACCACAGCTGGCAGTTGCACAATTGTGCCCTGCCACAGGGACAGCTTCTTCTTGATGTTAGTCAGATAATCAATCACCTTTGTGGCTTTAGGAATATGGACTGTCCTTATAGCTGGTTTCATGCCCCTCTTTATATTGCCCTTGTTTGAAAACTATTTCTTAGTGTGTCATCTTAGATAGTAATACACTATTTTGACATTTACTGACAGCCATATACCAGTTTTCAGAAGTGGGAGGAGTTGGCCCTCTTATGGGAAATGGTCAACGCTATATTTACATCAAACAAGTCACCAGACAATTTCTTTAATGAACCACACCGAATGTACCTATCTATATTTAGGTGCCCAATGGTACTGTAATTTGAACCTTTATTAACAAACACCATTGCTTAGCCAGAAGCTACATATATATTCAGTATTGTTCTACATGCTCACCATTAACAAAATTAAACTTGTCAAAGCTTGCAACAGTGAACACATGATATAAGTGTCAAACTCATTCATTCTGGTTTTCCAGTGGCCGAGAAGTCAGAGTTTAAATCCCTGAATGTGTAGTGAGGTTTCTTTTTTCCTAAATCTTACCACTCTCTTTTCCTTTCTCTCTCTATTCTCTATCTTTCTCCCTCTTTATTTTCTCTCTCTCTTTATCTCTTTTCATACAAATGCGAGTACATTTCCTCTAGCTTCTATCTTATTCTTACCTATTAGTGAAATTATTACATAATTATTTGAACAACACTAATGGGCAATGAGATTCGGTGAAAAAAACAAAGACTTGTCCAAAAATGTCCTGCCATGCAAAATAGATTCTGTGGATGTTGGGCTATATGCATATGTGCTAATTACACTTATGTGTTAGTGATGAGGAAGGTTGAATCTAGAGGAAGTTTACCCACATTTTCATGGATAGAGACTGTTAAACCATTTATGACCAAACATCCTCAGTACACTTGATTGGGATTCAAACCTTGATCTCCCCATCATTGTCAATCTAGTCTATTGTGACAATGATGCCGTAGACAATTCGACCACCAAAGTGGGTATTGCAAAAACTGATGCGTCACAACCAATATTTGTTTAGTAATAGCTCTATTTTTAAATTACTGCATTTTGGAGGACACACATTCCTTGTACAAAAACACATTATATAAACGAACTGACTCAAAAATGTTTAACTATTTTATAGTTGGGCTTGGACACATTAGTTATATTTTGTATAATGTATATGTGTTTGATTGTTATATACCTACAGTTTTGAAATTGTGTTTATGCACACCTATATGATATAAATAATTGTCTCATTGCCATATCTAATGAACTTCCATACTATAACATTAATAAACTAACCTTTAATCAAAGGATTTGATTATCTATTAATTTGATAATTATAATGTGTAAATAGTCCTATTTGTATTAAATAAGTAATAGATTTAAGGATATAATTTGAATTGTAAATTCAAGAACATAATTCCTTCAAATGTGAATAGCCAATAACAGCTTAATTTAAACACAGTATTTAAATATAGTTTTAAGTAGGCCTACTTATAAAAAACATTAAGTACCAGTACTATGAATGTACTATGACTATGAATTTCTAATATGCCTTAATTTAAGTATGCTACCTAAGTATAATAAAAGTATGGTAATTGATTTAACTACTTTCATTTGCCAAAAGTGGATAATAGGGTAGGGATATTAAATTTATAAGTGGCATACTCAAGTAAAACATTTCTTATTACAGGCCACAGAAATAGTAGGCCTATACATTTTTTGCATGTATTGATGGGCCATGGTTTCTAGGATAATACTATATGGTAATATATGTTGTGTACACTATAATATAAGAATAACAGTTTGAGATGACATGTGGTGAATACATTATAACAGTGTTTTGGTTACAGAAAGTGGTAGTACTTGGAGAGGAAACTATCAACACCCCCATGTTCACGCAACTTGACCACAACCAAGTATACCTCATTACAGACCAGCTCATGCGGTTCGTTATTGTGGGGGAGTCTGATAAGAACCTAAACAAGGCCGTGAAAATTTTATGTTTGGCTGTGTTTGCCCCAGCACCAGAATTTCACCCTCAAATGCTGGATTACAATGTTAGAGTATATACATTGGAAGACACAGTCGCTGCACTTGAGGTATAATTTAAATATATATATATACACATACATACTAAAAAAAAAAAATTGAAATATTTTTTTCCCCTTTTAATAGAAATAATACTCCATAAAAATATGTAATATAGGTACCTAATTTAATCATAGTATTGTGTGAGTTCTTTAAATATGCTCCCTAAGCTCAGGGTGGGCGTAATTTGTTTATGAAGATATTGTATCGACCCTAACATGACACAATTATTTCCCCAAACACAGTCATTATTAGGTATGTGTTGTAAAATCACAACTTGCTATTATGTTATACCTCCTCTGAAATTATAGTTAATTGCTTCTCACAGACGAAATAAGCTGTAACTGTTTTCCACAGGCTGGTTTGGAGCGTCCCAACTATTAATGGCTTACTCATTTATTTCTCCAAGCCTCTAATATATTATATATTTTTCAAAGCTATGTTGCTAAATGTTGTGTGGTAGATGGTATTGCAGAACATATGAGCTGTCAATGTCTGGCATTTATTTTGCTCCAAATCTAGTTTGGAGCAGTCGTAGAATAATAATGAACCTACCTTATATCACAAACACAAGCAAATCAAATACAAGGTTACCGTCTTATCCCCAACTATTCTAGAATGTTCATGTGTGGAAAACATTTTTTAAATAAACTGTAAAATAAACAACCCAATTCAAAAATGTAAATAAAAATTTACGAACTTGATAGTTTATTAAAAAATATTGGTACTAGTTAGTACATTATTATATTTTAAACTAAATTGTAAATATTAAATTATATTGTATGAATATTTTCATTTTAAACAAAAATATCCCTACTAAAAATTTATCATTTGTTTTATTATTAATTTTTTTTATCTACATTTATTTAGGACCTTGAAAATTAACCTGTTAGATTAGTTATAAATGAATGTATGTAGATTTCATTTTGTGATTTTGATCCTGTTTATTTTGTGCGATGTCTAAATAATGAAAAAATATTTCTAAGTTAATTTAATTCCATAGCCCATGGCCATATGGTAGATTTTTAGGGCAAACCATCCTAGGGTGATCCTGTTTATTTTGTGCAATGTCTAACTAATGAAAAAAATATATATATATACTTCTAAATTTTATTTAGCACCGCGTCTTACTAACTGTTCGTTTTGTATGCTTAAGTATTAATTACATTAATGGGTTAGGAATTTGGAAGGTTGTATTTAGAGGAAGTGAACACGCATTTGTGTGGAGGGAGAGGGGAAAACTATTTAGGGGAAACCACCCCCAGTTCACCCGACCGAGATTCGAACCTCGCCCGATCTCCCCATCCTCAGCAGTTTAGCTCAACACAAAACTAGCTTGTAATAGTAGCTAACTACGCCACCGAGACGAATATATTTATCAGGGTCGGTCTTATGACTACTGGAAAAATATTGCTATTGGGAGGTTAAAGTTATCTACCAGATAAAATATATCAGCCACGTTAATGTTTTACGCGTCTTATGAACTGAATTTATCTGCCAGATAGCTATCTGTAGGATAAATATATTTTTATTCAGAACATGCAAGGCTGGTACTGGTTTTACTGGTGCACGCATGAGTATAAGCCCTGCTGATAGTGCTACAACTAGCGAGTGGTGACAACACTCAACATTTGTTTAATAACGGCGGCTAAACGAGTGCGAGTAATCAGAGGGCGTCACATGGGCGCAGAAACTAACATGTCTTGCAAGTACTAATTTTGGTGTCTGCCAAAATGTGGACAATAGTTGGGTACAACATTTACAAAATTTCATTTATTGTACTCACATTTAAATAATTTGTTCTTTTGTAAATATAACTCTACAAATAGATTGTCAGTTTATATAATAGTGAATTAATTGTTCTAACTTTATATAGTTAGAGCCCGGGCCTGTGTTTACTAAACACGTGAACCAAGAGTTTAACTTAAAAACAGATTCTGATTGGTGAAACCTTATTAAAAACAACACGTCACTATGGTAACAACCATTTTAACTTCCAGATAAAAGTTATCAGGTACTTAAAATGTTAAAAGTAATTGAAAAATATTTTAATAATAGTGTAGGCCTAAACCTTGGACTTTGAGAAGGACTGCCATGTTAATCTTTTACTTTTGGTCTGCGTCATACTTGTTTTTCTCGCATAGCATGATCAGTCTTTTTTTTTTTTTAATCCTCCATTATTATTTTTTTCCATTCCAACTGTAAAAATCTAACATACACTCTTAAATCAATTTTCTTTTAAACTGCAATAATACTTTGAAATTATATGACATTAATGAAGAAAAACTGTTATTTGGATAAAATCAGCAACGACCTGGCCAGGTCAGCAAGTCGGTAATCGCTGACCAGAATGGTCCAGTCCAAGGGGGCCCACAGCAGATGCAGTATAGCAATTTTTTTTTTGTTTGGGACATGAGTTTCTTTAAAGGAACATAATAAAATCTCTTACACCATAAGAGACTCTCACAAGTTTAAAAAAAATGAGATATTTCACTCATCAAAAACAAGTTTGAAGAGATGAAGTGTCCATCCTCCCGATTTCCCACCTCAGAGGAAAAAATGGTGTGTTGGATTGTGACACGGGTATGAGAAAAGAGATTCACTGGCTCTGTTTTTTTTTTCTAAAAACTTACATAATAAAATTATAAAGTGATTTGATCTTTTGATAAAAATTTAATTTTTTGAAATATTCGAGAATCTGTTATGTATAGCTTGATGCTAGATAGATAGTACCGGTACACAAGATGTGGCCATTATGGATCAGTTAGCTCTTTATGTTAGTTTTGTGGATCATGATAAGGTTTACTAAACGTTTCTGCACTTGGTATTAGGTGATTCTAATGGTAAAGAATTGTATTACTTGCTTTAATCAGAGGCTAAGAAATTGGGAATTCCAATTGCAAATGTTCTGGCCGGTTTATTTGATGGAGTGGGTAATATGAAGGGTACATCCAATGGCATTAAAGCCAATTTAAATATCTAAAATCCCTTCCTTGTCTACACATATTGTACAGGTTATGACCCCAATATAATGATAGTTGGTTTCACTGCTAATTGTAACATAGTTATAAATTTGTTTGGATATGTCGAGTCTTCTTAAGCAACTCCCATAAAATAATGTTTGTGTGAAAATCTTATATGAAGGCACGGCACTCCATACAATCATAGTAAATGGTGTCACTTAAGTATAGGAGCCACGTTTTAGTGGAGTAAACATAAGGCTCTTACTTCTATAATGGATTTTAATGAAACAGAGATTGAATTCAGTAGCTTTGTAATATTTTTTATTTTTAAATTTTCCTGACCCCTTGGAAAAAGAAGTATTATGATCGTAAAAAAATCTAACTCGATATTTTGATAAATGTCGAAGTTTCATGACCTCCTGAAACCTAAAATGTTGTCTTCGCGATGTTGTCTGTTTGTGTGTCTGTATCTCGGCCTAGAACCAAAGCCATTTTCCTGGTTGGGCTAAAACATTATATCTTGGGATTTTATAAGGCTCCCTGGTGACCTGGCGGTCTAGGGGTAAGGTGTCAGACTTCTGTGCTGGCGGCCGGGGTTCAATCCTCGGTCCCGGCACAGATTTATTTGATTACCAAACCCTTCTTTCACCTCTGACAAGACATCTTGTGAATGTGGGGAATGCCAGGCCTCCACCGTGGTTCGAATTCCACGTTAAACTGTAGGTCCTCCATTTCATCTCACAATCACCCTACCATTACACATTAGCCTAAGTGCGTATAATCCGAAAGGGTAGTAAAACGCGGTAATAATAATAATAATAATAATAATAATAATAATAATAATAATAATAATATAAGGCTCCCTCAGCAGTTTCTTAGAATTAGACATCTAACCTTAAAATTAAGGATGTTTTTATAAGGGGCATTAAAGATCAAATGTATATTTCCTTGATATTCGCTCAAACAATTTTGATTAAGATTCGTATCTAGGCACTGTTTAACATTACAAACAAAATGTTAACACTCACTTTCCATTAAAATGACTTTGAGGGTACTTTACATTGGCAAAAATATCCATTTTTAATCATACCCCTGCAACTATTTGAGATTTTTAATATATAATCACTGAAATGTTTCAGTGTTATTAAAATTAAAGATATTTATATAAAAGATGTTTTTTTTATAAAAAGCATAGGTTTCTGAGCTATAATCAAATATGCATGTATATATATATTTTATTTTTTTCAGTTCTTTGAAGTCAAATTGATTGTTATGCTTTTTGGTAGACAAAGATGTTCCTTTTTTCTCTCAATGTGTCTATAACACTATTATTTCATTTACTTTCTTTGGTTGAGTGTTTCTGCAACTATATATATTATTTCGCTTCACAAATCTTACGAGTTTTTAATAAAGGTCTCTATTTTAAGATAAAAGAGAGAGGCAGTATGTTTGGAGAACCATGCCATTTATTTGGTAGATTTGAAGGGAGTTATGTTGCTTTTACTCCAAAATATAATGTTGATCCAGTATGGTACTTGAAAAATAGAACCAAATTAAAAATGTACTGATGTCACTAACTATGGTACTTTAGATTTGTTTTCTGTGACATTTATGGTATCAGTAATTTTACAAACAATAGCTATGAATTGTCTAATGGCATGGCACACATTTGAAACAACATTTGCTCAAAATATTTTAAAGATAACACTCTTAAAAATATGCAAAACTATTTTACTGAAATACAAATTCCAATAAAACAAAAGATTTTATGGTGAGAAATTGTCCAAAAATACTAAACTATTTATTTTAAAATTCTAGACACAACTAAGGAAAGCATTGAAGAAAGATTTGTTCAAAATAAGAACTTGTTACTAGATATGGCCGGATCCAAAAAAATACAAGGACATTTCTGAACTTGAAGTGGATGATTTTAATAGTGATGCTTTATTTGTCTAAAACAGGCTTAGGCATTTGATGCAGAAGTGGAAGTAGAGCTGCTAGAGCTACTAAAATTGTTCATATATATATATATATTATATAGATACATTGGTCCAAGACAAGCAGTTTTTAATTTTTATGTCCTCCTGACTGCCAGTAGAGTTCTGTTTTTAGCTCCTTTTCGACTGTGGTGAGCACGATTATGAACTGATTTTGACTGAAAACCAATCATAAGAAGGATGTATTTCAAGCCAATCTCACAGTTTTACAACATAATGTATTGCTTAATCACCAACATGAAGAAGCAGAGGAGATTCAGTGCATGGTGAGACAGGAGATTTTGCTTCTACTATTTCTTGTCACAGCTGTTTATTTAAAAAAAAAACTAGATCAAAGGACCATGCTTATATTCTGCATTTTCTTGGATTATTTTTCACATTTGGTCAAAGTCATAAATTGATTTAATTAATTCGGCAGTGACACAGATTGAGAGCATGTATTCCAATCTTAAAATTGGGGCGTTCACAAAATTTGCTGCTTATAATAATAATCTTAACATCACCATTAGGAGAACGTGCGTGTCTTTTCACAGGACGGCAATATTGCTTTTCCAACCGTGTATAGGTCTAGCATAAATCAAGAACCATGTCAAATGGTTCACACCAGGGAGAGTCGAGTAAATGCATTGACCATAAGCTACACAAGTATTCCTCAAGTCATTGGATTCAAGGTGTCACAGTTGGTGATCAACATACCTGCCTTTATTTTACTTACTGAGAATATAATGTGTGACTGACTCACTTTTGAACGATATGAAATGGTGTTAACTCATATAAACAGATTTGCTGAGATCGTCCCCTCTACCTAGGAACGCCATACATCAATGTGTATTGCATGTTGACTATCAGCTAAGACAAGTTTGGTGTCAAACCCTTAACAAGAGTCATTTTCTTCACACTTCAGGTGGATTCAGCAATACAATCAATAGGAACCAGAGTGTGTAATGCATCCGAGGGATGAGGAAGATTTATAATCAAGTGTGGCTGAAATATGGGCAGGGGCTCATGTGCCTTGTTTAAGCTCAGGTGCACAGCCCCAAGGCCAGACAGGCCAACATTTCCGGAAAGAGGGGAGGGGTGTTTGATTTGGGTGTGTGTGCCAAATGCTGTAGGCAAAGAAATATTTTGAATATTAAATGCCTCTATAAGTTATCTGACTTTTTTTTTATGATAACCAAGGGCAGGGATTTATGTGCTGCAGTTTTGTGAACATTTAGAAACTTATAAAGCGTCTACTCCCAAGTCAAGAAATTTACATTAAGCATTTCTTAAATAAAGGTATAATTGATGGCATAACAGGGGGAAAGGGAGACCATTTCCCCCTGAAATGAATTTCCACCCCGTCTAAATTTATTTCACTCTCCTTTTATATCCTAGAGTATGACATGATTAATAAAAAACTCTGAATAGCCTATAAAATCATTAAATAAAAATTTAAAACATTAAGCGAGGACCATTCTAAATATCTTCTAGGTTAATCGAAATAAAAAATAAAAAAGTCAAGAGAAGACTAATTTAACCTAAATTCTAGAAGAAGATAAGAATTTAAAAAAAATCCAGGTGAGTACCACTCCAATACCCTAAAGGCATCTAATCATCAAATGTTTGCCAAGGAAGGGCCCAGAAATCTTTAGGCCTACGGGCGAGAAACAAGTTCCTTAAAGCCTCTTTTTGGTTAATCAAGCCCTCTCCCATAAACAAAGTTCCGCTGCCACTGTCCCTGGATAGTTATAGAAGTTTAAAAATTTGTGTTTGAAGAAAAGATTGAGTTACCCCCACCTACATAGTCCAATATTATATTTAACTAAAGTAATTTCTAACTTTACCAATAAGATACAGAGGTATTGAAAATGGTGACCAATCACCAGGATAAGGATGATGAAGAGGGGGGAAGATTGAGGTTGTTTGTGCCCTGGATACATTTTGATTTTCATAGGAATTCTGTTATTTGAAAACTGGATTCACATGTTACCACAATGGCATAAATAAAAATATTAGAACTGTATATATATACTTATCCAATTTAATTAATTATGTGAAGAGAAATTATACAGTATACCACAAGGAAGTATGTTCGGAAGACTTTGATAGCTTTATAATTAATAAATCTATTAAAACATGTCTATGAGATTGACGCCATATGCAGAAGAAATAATTTTGGATTATCAGTGTTAATTTCGACAAAATAGATCAACACCAGATCAGATTTTTACTATGCAGCAGGGCAAATATTAGAAAAAAAAGTGGAAATTCAACATAACACTACATAATTTATACATGGATTTTAAAAGGGCCTTTGATCCAGTTAAAAGGAAAAATTATATGACATTTTAGCTAAGTTTGGAATACCCAAAAAACTGGTCAAGATAATTGAGGTATGTTTGAGACATATGTGTGGCTGGGTACAGGTTAGATCTCACTTATCAGATGCTTTTGAAATACATAATGGATTGAAACAAGGAGATGCACATTCCCCATTACTCTTTAATTTAGCCTTAAAATATGATATTAGGGTAATGCAAGAGCGCAGGGAAGAATTGACAATAAATGGTACAATACAGCTATTAGCGTCTGGAAATGATTTAGCTTTGCAAGCTGTCGCAAGAAATGCAGAAATTTTATCAGAGGTTAGTAAGGAAATAGGCTAAAAGAAAACGCTGAAAAGACTAAGTATATGATAACACAGAGGTCACAGATTGAGGACAATCATTTAGATATTACAGCAAACAACTTATCATTTGATAAGGTTAATGAATTCAAATATTTAGGAACAATTTTAACTATCGATAACATGTTTAGATTGGAAATTAGGAAAATAATACAGTCGGGAAATGCTTGTTATTAGTTGGTCAGTAAGTTGTTGGCATCTCGCCTGCTGTCAATAAATGTTAAACTCAGAATGTACAAAGCTGTAATTTTACCAGTACTTTATGTCTGCTAAACGTGGCCTCTTACATTAAATGACGAAAAAAAATATATGAGTGTCCGAAAATAGGATGCTTAAGAAGGTATTTGGTCCAAAAATGGATGAAGATAGTGGAAAGTGGAGGGGACTACATAATGATGATTTGCATACCATTTACTCATCACCAGACATTGTTAGGCTATTAAAATCATGCAGGTTATGGTGGGCTGGTCTTGCAGCGCGAATGGGAATATCTAAAACTGCGTTTAAAGCATTCAATATCAAATTCAATGGAAAAGGACCACTGGGAAGACCCAGATGCAGATGGCAGGATAATATTAGAATGTACTTGCAAGGGATAGGGTGTAGTGAGATAAACTGGGTAGAACTAGCTCAAGATAGGGATAGGGTGTAATTAGATAGAATGAATAGAACTAGTTCAAGATAGGGATAGGGTTGTGTAATGAGATAAACTGGATAGAACTAGCTCAAGATGGGGATAGGAGGCGTACTTTGGTGAGTGCGGTAATGAAACTTTCAAGGGCCTATGCAAGGGCAATGCCAATGAGTATGAAAGTAAGTAAGTTAGTAATAAAACATGTCTATACAATACTCAATTTTGGAGGTTGAAAGTGGCCTTCCTGTAAAAATCAGGGTTTAGTCAATCCACTCTTCCGACCTTGACTACATTGAAGAAAGTTAGAAGAAACATTTTGAAAATACAAAAATTACTTTAAACAATTTTCATATAGGTATTCATAAATTCATGTGTTCTCTAGCTGTCACATTTAATAGCTATAATTAATGCCTGTAAAATTACTCTAATAAAATAGTAAAATATCATCACTTTTGACCACCAAAAAGTCTGATGTGTTGTTTTAAAAACTGTTGCTGTGTATATTTTCACAAACGTTAAGCAGTTTGGGGTTGATAGCGGAACTGTTAGAAAGTGAATTGTAATTCCATTCTTCAACGGTTCTTCTTTTGTTATAATAGTGGTCGCCATTGCTGTTTGCTCTATATGACTATCTCAGGAAGTATGGCGTCCTAGATGTTTAGTATATTGTATACCGTTCCACAAATATAGTAATTATACTTCAAAAGAAAGTGTAATACATGGATTTATCATTTTTCCACCCTATATCCAACATTGGTTATGGGCTCAGGTGCGTTAATTAAGGTGGATAATCGTGAAATCGGCATGTGAAAACAAATATCCTAAAAAAATTTGTATCTGAGACAAACATAGCAGCCATGTTGAAAAACTCAGATGCCGGGAAAACTATTCTACATGGAAATTTCACATGAAAGCCCTTCTAAAATTGGGGATCAATGGGACATAGTGGAAGGTGCTGTAAAACCTGAAGATGCTAAGGATAAGGACAAAAAGACCCTATATAAAATTTTGTTACTTGTAGAAAAAGACCTGATACACCACATAGAGAAATGCATGACAGCAAAAGAAGCCTGGGACACTATTCAAACACTATTTGAAGATACAGAATTGACTTGGAAAGTGGGATTATTAAGACAATTGACCCTAACTTGACTGGATAGCTGTAACTCTGTCGAAGATTATGTCACTCAAATTGTGTCAACAGCTCAACGTCTCCGATATATCAAGTTCGACATTTCAGAGGAATGGATTAGGATGTTATTACTGACAGGACTCCCTGAGGAATATAAGCCTATGATCATGGCTCTTGAAAGTTCGTTTGTGCCAATCAACACAGACGCAATAAAGGTAAAGTTACTACACGACGTCAAACATTTTCAACAAAAATCTACCGAAACGGCACTTTACAGCTGTTAACAGAACATAGCATTCCTAATGTGAACAATAAGAACTATTCACATGTAAACAAACCTAAGGGCAACCACCTCACACTCAGAGATGTTACAATTGTCACAAGAAGGGTCATTTTCACAGTAAAATTGCCCAGAAAATAGAGAAACAGCGGAAATAATTATAAATGAGCTGAAAAGGACACGAGTGCATTCCTAGCATATTTAAGTTCGAACGTGTTGAAAGAAAGTGAACTATGCATTTGTATTTGTGTGCATCAATGCACCTCACAAACAATAAGAGCATAAATAATCCAAATAAGTGTGAGGTGGAAAATCTTCACGGCTAATGGTAAACCTATCAAAACCGAGTCTAAGGGAAGTGTGAACATTAGCGTTGCAATATGTGGTAGTGAAGATAGTGTCGAGGTACAGGGCGTTCACTATGCACCTGGCATTGCAACAAATCTTTTTATCCGTAAGTAAAATAGTCGAGAAAGGAACAAAATTGTTTTTTGGTAGACGTGGGGGAAAGATTTATAACAATGGTGGGGATCTTATGGCCACAGCAACTGAACAAGGAGGCATTTATCAATTAGATGTATCATCTTCCCACCGGACTATGCTGTGACATCGCCTAAGGACTTATGGCATAGACGATTGGGTCACCTAAATAGAAGAAGTTATGGCAATGTTAAATTACATGAGCATGGAGTTGAAACACTCCAGAGCAATTGGATCCCTGTGGAAAAAACATTTTGGGAAAGCATAGTCGACAACCGTTTAAGAAGAGTAAAATTTTGGGCCAAAGAACCTTTATAGCTAGTCACACAGACCATGTGGGCCGATGGAAACCAGTTCGTTAGGAGGAAATAGGAAATTTTTTCTTTTGTTTTTAATGACTGCACAAGATTTTACCCATGTTTATATTTTGAAATCCAAGAACAAAGTGCCAGGTTTTTTCAAAAGAGTATTGTGCCCTGGTGGGAAACCAACTAAACAAGAAAAAAAAAAGTGACACATTAAGATAACGGGACAATATGTCAATTGGAGGGGTCAAAATTCTTGAAAGAAAAGGGTATCTGACACTAAAAAACGGGGAAAGATACTCACCACAGCAGAATGGAGTCGCAGAAAGAACTAACAGAAAATTTTAGAAAACCGATGTCTTGAAAAAAACAGACCCCCAAAAATTTGGCCGAGGACCGATGTGTTTCCTAAAAACAAAAGCCCCTGAAAGCTCCTAAGAAGACCCATAGAAATTTGGCATCAAAAACAAAAATTTAGTCATCTAAAAATTTTGATGAAGACCCGGCGAAGGCCCTGAAAAAGAAAAAAAAGGTCTCGTTCAAAAAATTAATTTATTGGAATTGTAAAACAGAAAGGGGTTTCTAATTTACCAACCACAACAAAAAACCCCAGTTGCAAAATGTCCCGGAAAAAAAAATGATTAAAAAAAAATAAAAAGAAGGCGCGGCCCTAATTTCTCCCTCGTTGGCCCCAGACACAAACGAAGCCAAGAAAAAAATAGAAAATCGGGGGAAGAACCAAATTAAAAACGGGAAAAGGGGACTGTGATGGACGAGGGATTTTTTTTGGTTTTCCTAGGCAAAAAACAAAAAGGGACCCCGAATATTTTAAAACAAAACGGGCCCTGTCCAAGGCCTAAAATGCCCCTTTGGATTAGTTGTTGCAAAAAAAATTGTGAGCAAAAAACCTAGGGAAGCTTTAAACAACCCCCACATGCTTAAGGGGGAAAGGAAGTATAGGTAAAAATTTTCTTTTTTTTGAAAATAAACCACAAAGGGCCTACTTGCCAAAAATAAAACTGTCCAAAAAAAAAGGGGGTTTTTTTGATCAAAGACTTTTTTCATGCAACTTAAATAAAGGACTTTTTTTGTGGGGGGGATCGAAAAACCGGGGCTAGAATGAAGAAATTTTCCCCCCGTCTTAAATATTCTTCGAAAGGTACTTATTGATTTTGCAAGGAAAATTTTTAAAATCCCACAGGATGTCAAGACCCTTGTGCACAAATTCCTCGAGGGGGGAGATTTATGAAACCCCCAAAAGAGATTGAAATAAGCCCAACCAATAATTTTTTCAAGGGGGAAAAAACCTTTTTTGGGGGTTTAAAAAAAGGGGGAGCGGAATCATCGTTTTCAAAATTTCAAACCTAAAAATGGCCATGCTTTTTTTAAATTTAATTTAAAAAGGGGTATAATCTTGCTTTTTGTTGGACGGTCCTGGTTAAATGATGAAGTTAAAAAGGGCAGAGCCATTTTAAAAGGGGCTCTTGGTTCAGGATAAGGAAAGGAGGGTTAAATTTTCCGGGGAAAGACCATAAAGGGAGCAACCCGGAATTATGGATCACCCCGCGCCCTACATTACTAATTTCTCAACATTTTAAAGGGGCCCACTGAAAAACCCGTAGCCACCCCAAAGGAAGTGGGGTTGCTTAAAAAACCCTAAAAATCAAGGAGTTTAGTGAAAGTGCTGGGGTAGACAAACTAAAGGTTTTTGTAAGGGAGGGGGAAATTTGGGGGAAGGGGTTTGGGGAAATTTTAAAAGGAAAAAGGAAAAACCCTTTTTTTCCCAGGGGGGAGGGAAAAAAACCTTTTTTAAAAAACCCCACCCCCAAAAAACCCCCCCGGGATTCCCCAAAACCTTTTTTCACCCCGCCCTCCCCCCCGAGCTCAACAGGGCTTACACCCTTGCATTTCCCTAAAAAGGGGGTTGGGGTTTTTTTTGATGACTAGGGGGAGGTCACTAAATTTATTGCTTTGTCCCCCCTTTAAGGGGATAGTGAAAAACAAATTGGGTTTTTTTTTTGGGTTTTAATAAAAAAAATTTTTTTTAAAAAAAATATATATATTTTTCCCCCTTTTTTTAAATAAAAAAAGGGTTAGAGGAAAAAAAACCCTCGAATTACAAAAAACCATTCCATTTTTAAATTTAAAAATTTTTTTCCATTTTAAAAAGCCCGGGGGTTTTAAATTTTTTGGCCCCAAAAAAGGGGAGTCCCCTTCCTTTTTTTTTCCCTTATCTTTTTTTGGTACATTTTATTAAAAGTAGGTGTCAATTTAAAATCATGCAACGGTTTAAAAATTGTAAAAACCCCCAAAGGGGGGTTTTCCCCCAAAAAAATATTATTGTTTCCCCCATTTTGTAAAAAAAATTTTTAATTTTTTTGGGACCCATACAAAAATACAGTTGCCCAAATTTTTTTTAAATACTTCCAGGGACAATACAGATTTTTTTTTAAAAATTTTAGTAGTTTTAGTTATCTTTTAAGTTAAAAAAAGGGAAAAAGAAAAATTGATGTTTTTCAAAAAAAAAACGTTGTTTCGGGGTTTTTGAAAGGGGGGGGAGAGTTTTTTGGGGGGTTTGTTTCTAGAAAACCCCCAAGACAATGTTTTCCCCAAAAGGGGGGTTTTGGAAAAAAATTTTGTCTTTTTTAAAAGGGGGGAAATTTTTCCCCCCCTGGGGGGAGATCCCAAACCCCAGGAAAGCCTCCCATTTTAAATAAAGAAAATTCCTTTTCCATCATTTCCTTCTCATTTTTCACCACTTTTAAAACCTTTTAATTAATTTAAATTTTTATTTGTATATTAAAATTGTTTTTAAATTTTTTCCCCTATTTTTTTTAAAAATTATGATCCCAAAAAAAAATATAACAACATTTTTTTTTTTATTTTTTAAATGCATATTTTTTTTTTTAAAAAAAATTTTTTTAAAAAAAACTCGTTTTTTTTTCCCCCTTTTTTTAATCTTTTTAAAAAAAATTTATTTTAAAACTACTAAAGTTTTTCCCTAGTCGGTTTTACATTTCCAAAAGTTTCCCCCTAAAAGGGGGGGGTTAAAAAACCTTTTTTTTTTTAGTTGAATTTTTTTGGCCGTTAAAATATTAAAATTTTTGGGGTTTTTAAAAAAATTTAAAATTAATGTTTTTTAACCCAACCACTTTTTTTTAAAATTTTTTTTAATCCCCTGTTTAAAATTTTTTTGTTTTAAAAAAATTTTTTTGAATTTCCCCCCTTTCATTATGGTCCCCGATTTTTCACAATTTCACCCGAGTCCCCCCGAAATTTAAAAACCAGAATAGTTTGGGGGGGCCCCAAACCCAAAAAATTTAAACCCCCTTTTTGGGGTTTGGACCGCTTTTTACCTTCATTACCGTAAAAACCCTTCTCTACCATTTAAAAAAATTTAAAAACCCAAGGGGAAAACTGGAAAATTTAAAAAAACTGTTAAAAAGGTACTAAAAATTTTTTTTTTTTGGGGTTTCCCCTTTCCGGGGGGGTTTTTAAGGCCCCCAAAAATCAGTTCCCATCTGGTCCCCCCCCTTCCCCCCCGGAAAAAGGGGGAAAACCATAACTTTTTTTTTCCCCTTTTTTGAACTTATAAAAAAATTTTTTCCTTATAAAGGCAGGGGTTCCCCCCTTTTTAAACTGAAAAAAGGTTTTCTTTTAAGTAAACCACAGGAAACCAAAAAAGGGGCAGTGTTCCCCAAATGAGGGGGTTTCCCGGTGGCGAGTTAGGTGCCCCAAGATTGCTTTTAGTAAGTTTAAAATTTTAAAATTTGGTATGGGGCCCCTTTTTTGTGGGGCCAAAATTTTTTTTTTCCTTCTCCCCCCTTTATTTTAAAAAAATGAGGGGGTAAAGGGGTTTTTTGGGCCCCCTTTTTTTTAAAATTTTTCCCCTTTTTCCCCCCTAAGTGGGTTTTTTTTAAAAAAAATTTAAATCTAAGTTTTTTTTTTTCCCCTTTTTTTTTTAAATTTTTTATTTTTTTTTTTTTATTAAAAAATTCCCCTTCAAAAAATTTAAATTCGGAAAAAAAAAAAATCTTTTGCGGGGGGTTTAAAAATTTATGTTTTCCCAAAAATTTACAAATTGGTTTAAAAAAAAAATTTTTTAAAAAATTTTTTAAAAAAAGGGGCCCCAAAAAAAAAAAAGCTTTTTTTTTAAAATTTTTTTAAACTTTAAATTTAAAGAAAAAAACTTTTATTTTTCAAAATTTGAAAAACCGTAGAAGTTTTGTACGGGGCCCCCTGTTTTTTTTTCCCCTGCTGCGGGGGTTTAAAATACCCAAAAAAAAAAGGGGGTTTTTTTCATAAAAAGAAAAATTTTTTTTTTTAAGTGTATAAAAAATTTTAAAAAGTTTAGGGAAAAACGGCAAATTTTTTTAAGGGAAATTTTTTGGGGGGCCCTTGGTTTTTCCAAAAATTTACTCTGAAAGCTTAAAAATTTGGGTTTCATTTATTTTGGAGTATGTGGTTTGGGTCATAGTATACTCAGTAAAAAAAGGGGCCGCTTTTTTTAAAAACCAAGCAAAATTGGGGGGAAAGTGTATTGGCCCCAAACTTTGAATTTTTTTTTAAATTTTAAACTTGCAAGTTTTTGAAATTTAACTTTTTCCAGGGGATTTTTTTTTTTATTTTGCATTTTAAAGGTTTTTTTCCCCCCCCAAAAAATTTTTTTCCCCAAAAAGTGTGGGTTTTTTCCCCAAACCCCTTTTAATTTATATCTTTTTAGCATATTTTTTTTTTTTAAAAAATTTCCCCCCCCCTTAATAAGGTTTGGGTTTGACACACACCCCCCCCCAATTTTTAAAAGTAGGGTTTAAATTAATTTTTTCCCCCCGGGGACAATGGCTAAAAAAATTTTGCATACCAAAAACATTTCTAAAAACCCCATTGGGTATGAAAATTATCAAAGGAAACCCCAAAAAGCATCAGTCATGGTCTTTCAAATTCCAATAAAAAATTTTTTGGGGGGACCCCAAACATGTGAGTGGGGGGTTGTTTCTCTATGATTTTTATATTTTTAAAAAATCAAAAAGAACTTTTTTTGGGGGAATCTTTTAAATTTTTTAGAAAAGAGTAATAACATTTTTTTTAGTTTTTAAAATTTTTTAATTTTTTTTTTTTTTTAAAAATTTTCCCCCAAAAAAGGGGGGGAAATTTAAAATATTCAAGATTTTTCCCGATTCAGAAAAAAAAAATTTTTGGAAAAAAAAAGTTCACTTCATCTGCCACCACAACTTAAGGCATGTTTTTAAATTTTAAAAAAAATATGCCTTTTAAAAAAATTAAGCAGTGTTTTTTCAATGTGTTTTTTTTGGGGGGTTTCCCAATCACTATGGAAAAAAAAAAATTGAAATAAAAAATTTGGGAAATTTTTTGATTAAAATACTTTTTTATCCCAAATGAAGTTAAATAAAAATTGCTAATTAAATTTTTTTTTTAGTAAATCATTTTAAAAAAATTTGGGAATTTATTTTTGTAAAAAAATTTAATTTTCAAATTTTGTTTGCACAGAAACCTTTTCAAAAAAAAAGGAACTCCACACAAAACCTCAAAAAACATTTTCCCTTTTAAATCTGAAAAACCGCCTGACAGATTGAAAGAAAACCGGGGCCTTTCGAAATTTTGGTGGGGCCAAAAAAGGGAATTTAAAACCCAACCGCCAACTTTTTTGCATCAATACAAAAATTTTCATACACTCATCAAATTCCCCGCCTAGTTATTTTTGTGTTTTACAGTAATTTTTTTAAGTGACTGTTTGCATTTAAAACACCCCCATACAATGAAGGTGGGGTTTTGTTTTGGGTGTTTGTGAAAGTTTTGTATGTGGGGTGTATATTTAAATATAAAAAAGTATTTTTTTTAATTATATATAAATTCTATTTTAATGGGCCCTTGGGAATTTTTTAATCTTTTTAAATCTGGTCAAAAGATTCTTCCCAAAACCAAAATTTAAAAACCCTGGGCAAGAAATCTGCCTTTCAAATGCATCAATAAGCCCTTTTTTTAATTTAAAGTTATATTCAGGCTTAAAATTTAAAGGTTTAGAGCAAAAACAACTAAACCCAAAACTAAATTTTGGTTAAAAAAATAGGGGATTCGAAAAAAACCATTTCCCCAAAATAATTTTTTTAGGGTTTCTTCTTTTGTCTAAAGGCAAAATCATAGTCAAAATTTGTACGCCCAAGTGGGGATTGATCCCAAAATCCCAAAGTTTAACCCTACCTTACCAATTAAAAAATGGGCCGGTTCCATAGCTAAACGGGCCCTTTTTATTTTCGAATTTGGGTGGGTTTTGGTTGTTTTGGTTTTTGGGAAATCAAGCCGCACTTGAGGTTTCTAATCTGATTACCATATCCGGCCCAAAGGGGGTTTTTAAATTCCCTTGTTTTAAAATGTTGAAAAAATTTTAACATTTCTATGAAATTTTAAAACTTAAAACCCTTCTTAAGAATTTTATCCCTTTTGGGGGGGGGTATGTAGTATTAGGAAATCCCGACCTAGCCCGGGTTGTTTTTAAATGAAACTGGTATAATCTGTGTTTAGAAAACTGCATGTGAAATCCCCAAAAAAAAACAAATAAAGTATTTTAAATTTAACTTAAAACACAAAGGTTATAATTAATACTTTTTACAAAAAGGGAATCTTAAAAAATTTTATTGGGTTTGGGTTTTTGGATAACTTTATTTGTTTTTGGGGAAAAAACCACTTTTATTATTTTTGAAAAGAATGAAAAACAGCCCAGTTTAATTTGTTGGTACCCTAGCCGAGTCAAAGCCCTTTAAAAAACGGGACTATGGAAATTTTTTTTTAAAATTAATCATGGCCACTTTTTTTTGGGAATAATTTTTAAAAGGGTAATTCAAATTTTGTGTTTAGTTTTTGTTTTTTTGCTGTTTTTGTTATTTCCCTTATTTGGGGTTTGCTATTAAAAAAAAAGTTTTTAAAAAAAAAATTGCTCTGCCTGATTCCGCACAAATGATTTTTGTACCCTTATTTTTTTGTTTTTTTATTTTGAACCAAAGCATAGATAACCCCCTAATGGACATAATTAATTTCACTTTTAAATATCATTTTAGTAAGGGGGAGCCTAAGCCCAAAGCCAGCCCAATTCTGTATTTTTGAAAGTATGATGTATGTATGTATGTAAAATATGTAGTAGGGTTTGTATGTATGTATGTATGTATTATTTATTTTCTAAAATTTAAAATTCAAGTTTTAGTATTTTAAGTAAATGACCACCACCCTAAATTTGTCAGGACACCCCAAAGGGGAATTTACTTTTAAAAAATTCCATCCCATTTTTCCCTTTTTAAAGTATCTTGCTACTCTAGCCGGGTTTGGAAGTAAGGTTTTTTGTGTTTTTCCTTGAAAAATTTTCAATTTTTTAAGTGAAATACCCACTTTTTTTTTGTTTTTTTCCAACTTACAAAAAAATTGAACTTTAATTAGAAAAGGGCTTTTATTTATTAAATTTCCCTTCTTTGGAAAAAACCCAATCATTCCCAATTTAACCAACATTAAAAGTTAAAGGGTTAAAAGAAATAAAAGGGGGGGTAAATATCTCTGCAAATTGTAAAAAAATATACAATTGTGCTTATTTAAAAATAAAAACCAAAAAGTTGAAAAGTAAAAACAACATTTTTTTTTTTAATTAAAAAAGGGATATAAGGTTAGAAAATAGCTTTTGCCTAAATTAGACAAAGTGCAACAGGTGACAGGAACAACCCAAGGAAAAATAAAAGGGGGCCTTTTATAATAGAACGGTTTAAAAAAAAAAAGGGGTTTCAAATAGGGGTTTTTAAATTTTTCAAATTTTAAATTTTTGGGGCCCCCTTTTTGCCTGTTGTTGGCTCAGTTTTTGGTAAACCCAAAGGGGTTCGAGTGGTCCCAGGAAAAACCTTTTGCGTTTTTTTTACGGTTTAGGGGATGGAAATTGCGTCACTCAGCCTTTTGGGCACCCTCTTCTCACCAACTTTTGAATGAATGAATCGCGGATGAATAAACTTTGGGGCAGGAGTGAATTTTTTTAAGTCAATGTTGTGGCTTATCCACTTTTTATTCAATGACCACTTCTGAAAATTTTAAATTTAAACGCTTTTTTTAAAACTAGTCGGCTTCCATTGTGATACCAAAATTGGGTGTCCAAGCTAAATCAAAAAACCCCCAAAATGATCATTTATTTTGGTACGGGGCAGAGTTTAAATTTATTAAATTTTTGCCCTACAACAAAAGGGGAAAAATTTTAAAACGAATTTTTTAAAAATTTTCTTATTTAAAAAGGGGTTTTTTTGTTAAAAGGGGGGTTATCAAAGCCCTTTCCCAATAAATTTGCAAATTTTTTAAAATCATTTGAAGTAAAAGAAAGTATTGGAAATGTTGAAATTTTTTTTTAAATCCTGAAGCTTAAAAAATTTTCAAAAAGTTTGTTGTTAAAATTTAGCAAACGGTATAAAATTTTTCTGTACTTTTCTGGTGGAAAAAAATTTTTTCATTCACTGGACAGAAAAATAAAGCTTAACAATAAAAGGGATATAGGTAAACCATGTAACAAAATCAATTAGGGGCCCATGTGAAATTTTAAAAGGGAAATTACAAAAAAAGGTTTTCCCAAACCAAAAATTACCTGGAAGAAAAAAATTTGGGTTTTGGAAACAATGGATATATGTTTTTTAACCTCTAAAAAAGGGAACAGAAGAGTTAAAAAAATTGGAAATGGGATAAAAGACCAAAAGGGGAATTTAAAATAAAATCGAATAATTATTTAAAATGAAAATGTTTAGTTTTTTTGTACTTTTTATTCAAAAAAATTTTTGGCTATGATCAAATTAGAACTGTGTGAAAATGTTTTTTCTTTACGGGGGGCTCGTCTTTAGAAAAAAAAATTAAAACTTTGGGATGATTTAAAAAAATCACTGCATATTTTAAATTAAAATTTTAAAACAAATATTTAAATCTAAAACCACATGTGAAATTAAAAGGGTTTATAAACTTTGAAGTTTTGGGCACTAATAAAAACTTTAAAAATTGCAACCCCCCCTTTGTTTTTTTTCAGGCCCCGTTCATACTTTCTATTAATAATCATATCCAAATATCAATGACCCCTTTTTTGAGTATTTCTCACTCTTCTCATTTTAAATTTTTTCATTTTTAGAGAAGTTTTAGCGAGTCAAAAAGGAAAAAAAGGGACTTATTTAAGATAAATTTAAACGGAAAAAAACCCATTATTACCCAAATCTTTACAAAAATTTTTTAAATTGCTTTTTAATTATCTTTAAAAAGATATTATTAGTTTAATTTTAAGTCAAAAAAATTTTAATTGTTTTGAAATTCAGAAAAGGCAAAAAAAAAAAATTTTTACTTACATTGAAGCTCATTTTTTTTTTTTTGGGCGAACCCAAACATTATTTTTTAAACAAGTGTTATGTTGTTTTTTGTTTTATCTTTTTTAACGCCCCTACCCCCCCTCCCCCCCCCAAAAAATTTGGGGGCCCCAAAATTAAACCTCGTATGAATATATAAAAGAAAACCCAAAGTTATAGCACGGGGTAAATAAACTCTTTTAATACAAAATACCAATTTTTAATTTTAAAAAATTTTTTTTAAAATTATAAGTTAAACAATTGACTCCCCCCCCCCCCTCCAACCCTTCGTCACAACCGTTGATTTTCCCAAATAAATCAGCCAGGGGGGGTTTACCTAATGAGTAAGTTAGGCTTTTAAAACCCCCCCCTCCGATTTTTTAGGGGGTTTAAATTTTACCATTACATGTCCCCCAAATTTAGAAATGGGACCCAACCGTTTCACTAGCCCGGTATGTAAAACAATTATTTCCAAAAAAAATTTTTCCTTTATAAAAAAAGGCGCGCTTTAACTCACTAAACAGACTAAAAACTTTCCCTTTGGACGCGAGTTTTTTGGGGGGTGCAACTTTTTAAAAAAAAAAAAAAATTGTTTCCCGGCAACAGCCCCTTTTTGGGGTTTTATGGTGTTACGGGGATAGGAAACGGGAAACCCCTTTGGTTTTCAAAAGGAATACTCCCCCTTTTTTAAACAGCGACTCAGCGGGCTAAAGCTTGATTAATTATAAAGCTTAGTGAAAGTTTTCCCCCGAATTTTTTTACTCTCGGACCCCTTTTTTGGTTTTGTAAAGATGCCCCACAAACCTCACTTCCTTGCTTGCTTTAAATTTAAAAGTGTGTCTAGATGCTTGCTCCCCAAAAAATTTAAAAAAAGTATATTTAAAAAAATTTTTTTTTTTCCAAGGAAATAAAAATTAAATTTGGAAGCAATATTTATTAAGTAAACATTAAAAATTTTTCCTTTTTAGGTTAAAAGGGTTTTAAAGAATGGTCTTGTTTTTTTTGTCTCACAAAGCCCTTTAAATTTTTAAACAGCTGAATTTTCATTTTGGGGTGAAATGTCCCCGGGTCTGAAATTTTTTTATTTGATTTTTTTTGCGCATCCCTTTTAAAACCCAACTTGGGCCCCGATAATTTTTGGGAAAAAGGAAGAAGTTTGGGAAACCCACAATCCCACTTTTTGGGATTTTCCCTTAAAGAAGACGGCCCAGAATTAAACCACAAATTTAAATTTGAATGTTTTTCACCGGAATCAGATTAAAATAAACAAACATCGAAATTTTTGGCGAAATAAAACTTTTTAAATTTTTATAATATGTAAAAAATCCCTATAAAAATTTTTCCCTTAAAAAATTTTTTTTAAAGAAGGGCCATTCATTATGTTTTGGACCAAAGTATTTTTTCATGATTAAGAAATATAAAAAATCTTGCGCAAGGAAAAGCAATATCACCCCAAAAAATGTCATTGTGGGTGGTATCACAAAAAAAATTCCTTGTTTTCCCAATTTTTTTTCACTTATTTTCAAAACTTTATTTTCTTGTATAAAATTTTAAATGCCTAAAAAAACAAAATAATAGTAAATGTTATTTTAATTTTTTAAAATATTTTTAATTTAGCCTTAGTTTTAAAAAAAAATAAAAAAATATAAAATTAAAAAATTTTTAAATAAACTGTTTTAAATTTATTATGCAAAGGGAAACAGAAAAAACCCAAATTTAAAATTTGGGGACAACAAAATCAAAAATAATCACTTCAAAAATTAAAGGTTTGGTAAATTTTTTTCAGCCCTTAAAAAAATTTTAGGAATTTGCTGGGGAAATTCTTTATAAAACTAAAACCAAAAGAGACCTTTGGAACCCCTTTGGGCCATAAATTTCCCGGAATGGGCAGGGCAAAAAAAGAGTTAAATACCAAACCCAAAATCAAATTTTTAAAAGGGTTTAAAAAAAAAAAAATCATTAGATTTTTTAAAACATAGTCTTTTTTTTTTTCCCCTTTTTGGTAAAAATTATCCCCCTTTTAATAATATTAAGGGGTTAAACTTTTAAAATTTTACAAATGTTTTTTTGGTTGGGGAAAAAAAATTTTTACAAGGTGGGGGAAAACTTTTTTTTTTGTTTTGGAAATTTATTTTTAAAAAATTTAATTTTTTTAAATAAACAAAATTTGACCTTTTAATTTTTAAATTAAAAAAAGGCCCAAGAGCAATTTTGCAAAAATATTTAGTTTTTTTTTTTTAAATTTCCCCCGGCTTTTAATTTTTGAACCCAAATTTGGCAAAAATTTTAAACTTTAAAATGTGTTTATGGCCATTTTAATGTTAAAAGTAAAAGTTTTTTTAAAAACCCACTTGTAAAAAATCTTCTTTTTTTTTTAATTTTTTATTTGGGCTATGTAACAAAAACTTTTAAAAACAAGAAAATATAAATTTTTTTAAAATGATTTAAAAATTGTTTGAAAAAGTAAATGGGATAAAAAACTTTTAAAGGGCCCCACATAATTTATTTATGTTTCTTTGTTGTTTTTTATTCCTAGGAGCCCATTCCATCAAACCCCTCCCGGGTAAAAAATTTTAGAAAGTGGCTGCAGTTCATGAACACAACTTTGGGGAAAATTTGCATCTCCCCTTTTTCGGGGCCCCATAAAAGCACTATTCAAATAAAAACAAATTTTTTTTCCCGCCATTTCCCCCAATACTTATCATCTCACCAAAAAAACCCTTTTGGATTTTGGGATTTGAAAATAGCATTTTTTTTTCATATTCAAAAATTACAAATAGATTAGTTCTTTTTAACTAGTATGTTTTGAGGGTACACCCAATAAATTTACTAAAATAACACCATAGCAATAAATGATAGAATTATTTTTAAAATAAACTTTTTGGGTTTAGTAGCAACTATTAAATAAAAATAACAGAGTGAGGGCCCTAAAATATTTTAAAATTTTAATTTCCCAAGAGGGGTAAAATTTTTAACCCCCCCAAAAATTATTTTTTTTGTTTGAGCCCCCTTAAAATTATTAAGGTTTGAAACTCTTTAAATATTATAAAGGGTTTTAAAACCCCTTAAAATCAGTGTTTCCAAATTCAAGGGAAGGCAACCCCATAGCAGGCCATGAAAAATTAATATGTTTTCTAAAATTTGTTCATTGTGAAAAATTTTTGAAAAAGAATATGAAATTTTTCTTTGCAAGCTATTTTAAACCCAAAAAACAACTATAGAAATTTTTTTAATGATTAATGGTTCAAAATGGCATTGAATTGGGGTTGGGGGGGGGGGATGTGGGGGGGTTAAGTAGTAATGTGTAGTAAGAGTAAATAAGCCATGCAATGGAAAAACCCCTCAAATGGACTTTTTGGGGTTTTGTTTGGGTGGCATAAGACTGTGTGTGTGTGTGTGCATTGTAGAAATTCACAGAAAATCTTTAGCTGCAAAAAACAAGTCCCCAAATTGCTTTTTTGAAAAAAAAAATGGGAAGTGCAAAATCTTTTACCTATTTTTAACTGGGGGTTTTGATTTTTTTAAAATTGGGAACATACTTTTTAAAAAAAAAGGCGGAAGCATAAATTTAAAAAAACTTCCAACCCAAAGAGAGGGGGGTTCCCGGGCCCCAAACGGGGCCCTTGGGGATCAAAAGGGGCATGGAAATTTCCTGGGACCTCAGAAAGGTTTGCATATATATTCCCCGAAAAAAAATATTGTAAAAATTGTAAAACAAAAGTTTCAAATCACCCTTTAAATGGAAAATAAAAAAAAAAACTTTTTTTAAATTTTTTTTTTTTAAAATACTACCTCACTGTAAAAGCCCCCTCCCTTTTTAAAATCCCCCCCCCTATTTTCATCTCTTTTCCTCTTTCCCCCCACCCCAACCCCCACCTTTCCTTAAACCAACCCCATTTTCCCCTTTTCAAAAATTTTTTTTTTTTTTCCCAACGATATAAAATATATTATCAACATTTTTTATAGGAATAAATTTTTTTTTTTCCACAATAAAATATGGGCCTATTTTACTCCTTGAAAATTTTTGCTTTATATTATTTAAAAGGGTTTTTTTTAAAAAATCGGTTCAGTATTTTTTTTGATTTTAAACCATTACAAAAAAAAAAAACAAAAAATTAATTTTTCCTCTTTAAAAATATTAAAAAATATATATATATTTTAAAAAAGTTTATTTTTATTTTTAATTTTTTTTGTCTTTTTTTCCTTTTTAACAAATGGGTTTTTAGTGTTTAATTTTTAGACAAAATTTAAAAAAAATTTTGGAAAAGGTAGGGCTCCCACAAAAAAAATTTTTGTACCCCAAATTTAAAATTCTTCTCAGAGGCCCAAATTTGTTGAAAAAAAAAATTTATTAATTTTGGGAAAGTTTGAAAGGCTACAAAAAAAATATAAAGGTAAATCCCAAAATAAAATTTCCCCTCCTTTTAAAAAACCCCTTTTTGGAGGGATTTAAACCCAAGGGGAATATTACCCCCCAATTTGTTTGAAAAAAAAGGTAAAAGATCGGAAAAACCCCTCAAAGGGTAAACCACAGAAAATAAAGGCCACAAAAAAATTTTGGATCTGAAAAATAAATTTTAAGGGTTGAACTTTGTGTGACAATTTACTGAAAAAATTTGATAAAATTTTTTTTAATTTTTTTTAAATGAGTAATTTTGGGAATACCCAAATTTAAGGGGAAAAAAGCTGTAAGATTTCCCATCCCCTTTTGGGTAAGGGACGTTTAAGGTCAAAGCTGGTTTTAAACATTGGTTATCCAAAAAAAAAATAAATACAGAAAACAGAGTGATTTTAAAACCAAAATTTTGGGGAAAAAATTGCCCTCTTTTTTTTAAACAGAAGTTTTTGTGTAAACAAAAATACATCCCACTTCTCATTGAGTATTAAAGAAGTTTAAATTTTTTTTTTTGTTTAAAAATTTTGTACAAACATAATTTTATACTCCCCCTTTTTCAAAAATTGTTTTTTTTAAATAACTGTACTTTACCTACATTTCATATAAAAAAAAAAAAATTAAAAAAAAGTGTTTTGCTTGTAAGTAAAAAACATAAAAAAATTTTTTTAAATATTATATATAAAACCATGATAAAAATTTTTGTGGGTCCCCAAGAAAAAGGGGAAGAGAAACCAGTCGGCTACTCAGAAAGTTTGGGAAAGGCTCCCAAAAAGTTATTTTAGGATGGAAACCCCTTAAATGTTTTATGGGTTTTTGAAACCTAAAAAAATTTTTTAAATTGTGACCCCCCTTAAAGGTCCTCATGGTTTAACACCCTTTGGGTCTCTACCTCTGTCTGGTTTTGGTTTTCCCTACAAAAAAACATACGGGAAAGTGTTAATTTCATAATGGTTGATTTTTAGCAAGCTACTTTTTTCCTTTTCCCCTCCCCCATTTTCCCCTACACCCCTTTTGCCATATCGCTTAAAAAGTGTAAAGTAAAATTTTTTCAAATTCTTCTTTTTACATCTTTCAAGGTCTCCCATTTGCTGAACTCAATTAATAACTGTTGATAGCAAAAGTTTGATTAAATAAAAGCTATGTGTTATCGTCCCTACCCAAAAATTGCAAGATTGGTGAAAAATGTATTTACCAATTTTTTGTTTCTCAAAATAAGTTAGGATTTAAAATCACAATAAAAAATACTTTTAATTCCAAAAACTTATTAGTTTCTAAAATTTTTTTTGTATCTTTTTTGGGGGCCCCAGCAGGGCCCGGGTTTCACTTCTCTTACAGCAAAACGACTGTCGATGTTTTTGGGAAATTAGGTTTAAAATTCGGGTCGGGTTTTGAAACTGGGGTTTTTTTTTTTTCCAAAAAAGGGTTTTTCCCACCCTTCCATGCAAATTTGGGTACACTTCCTATAATTTAACCTTTTCCCTTTTTAAAAACCTTAGGAAATTTAGAACAAAAGCACCAAAGGGGTAATAAGGCACGGTGCTAAAAAATTCCGTCGGGGTTCCATTTTTTGTTGTTTTCCACCAGCAAAAAAATTACCCCCCCTCCAGAAAGTATGATGAGTCACTTGCTGCAAAAATTTGGGTTTTTCCCCTCTTCCCCTTTTTTAGTAAAAAAGGGACAAAAAAGCGGGTTTTTACTTACCCTTAAACCCCTGAGTTTTATCAACTAGTGCCTGATCCCCACAAATTTCCCACGGGGAAAAACGAACTGGATTGGGAAAACTTTAAAAAATTTTTCTGAAACTATTTTAAATTTGTTTTTCCGAATTTAAACATTCGAATTTAAAATTCGAATATTTGGGGTTTTTAAATTTTTTTCCAAAATTTGGGTTTTCAGAATTCCACAAGAAAAAAAATCAAGTGGTCAAAACCTAGATCCACCAAAACGCTCTTGGTAAGACTGGGGGAATGGCTGGTAAAAAGGCCCCAAAGTTACGGTATTAAAAAGTAGAAAGTCATAATGTTTTCTAGGTTTAATTCACAAGTTTTTCCAATTATAAAGTAAAACTTTGATTGATATTTATTTAATTTCTCAGTTTTCTAAAAGGGTTTGGGCTTCGTACGAGTCATATCCCCATAAAACCAGGGGCTTTTTTAAGGAAAGTGTTGAAAGGGGAAGCAGCCCTTTGTTAAAACTGTCCCTGTGAAAATTTTCTCCCCCATTTGGGGCCCTTTTTTAAAACCCTCACATTTATGCTCACTCTGAAACTTTTAAACAGGGGAAAATGTTTTCCCCCTCGAACTTGGCCAATCTGAAATCTTTGATATGTTTAAACCCACTTGGGCCCTTTTTCCCAATCAAACACAGGGCTCTGCTTTTGCTTGCCTCACAGGGAAAATGTTTTCCCCCTCAACACCTGACCAATAAATCGTCCCCCGAAAAAGAAAGTGTTCTATTTTCCAAAATTTTTTTAAAAATTTTGGATTTTTGGGTTTGTTTCTTCTATTTAGAATGCAATATTTCCCCGGGGGGTTAAAATTTTTGGGGACAAATTTTATAATTCTTAAAAAGATCCCAAACTCGAGTTGTGTTTTAGTAACTTTTGGTTTTTATACACAAGGTTAAACTTCAATTTTCTTTTAAAAAAAAGTAAAAAAAAAAAAATTTGGTTTTTTAAAAACACTCGCTTCTGGGGTGACGAAAGGTTTACTGAGAAGGGGGAAACAATTCACATAAAAAGTTTTAATTTAATGCTCCTTTTTTTGGCAAAAATTTTCACGACAAAACCCACTGACAAAACAATTTTAATTTTTGGGGCCCTTAAAAAGTTTTTTGAAATTTGATTTTCCCAAAAACCAAGGGTGCCATTTGTCACTAAAAACAAAACTAAAAATTCCAAAATATGGGGGGTTTTTCCCTCTCTTTACTGTTTTTTATCAATATTAGGGGGGAAAAAGCTACATTAAAAAATTTAATTTTTTAACAAAAAATTTTGGGATTTTAAAATCTTTTTTATAGAAACAATAATTTTAAATTTAAATACCATTGATTTTAAAAAATTACTTTAACTTTTTTGGGTTTTTTTAGATTTTAGGGGAAAAATTTTTTAGGCTAAAGGATACAAAAAATATTCTTTTAAGTTTTTTTTTCAAACCCTTTTTATTTTTTTCATTTATTATCTTTTTATGAGTTTATGATTTTTGATATTTAAATTTTTTTTTATCCCCCTTTTCTGTGTTACTTTAAATTTTGTGTTAAGTGTATTGACTAAATTAGATTTTCATTTAAAATAAAATTTTTTTAAGAAAACACAAAAAATTTAGTTCAGAGATATTAGAGATGTGAAAAATCCTCTTTTTCCCTTTAAAACCCAAATCAAAAAATTTTTTTTTTTAAAATTTCTCAAAACCGAATCCAAAGCAAATTGTTTGAAAGGGTTAAATTGTTTTTTTACAAATGGGGCCAAACATTAGGAAATATGGGCCTTAAACCGTAAATTTAAACATTTTATTTCAAACCCCTTTCTTTCAATTTTAATCAACCCAACCCCCCCGTCGCAAAATAAAAAGTTTAAATCCAAACCAAATTAAAAATCAAAACCATTTTATTGTTTAAAAAACCAAAACAAAACAACATTTGAGTGTATTTTTGTTATTTTTAAAGTGTTGGTTTGAATGAGATAAGCTTTTTAAAAACATTGAAAAAAACAGATTAGGCCCCCAGTTTTTCCTTGAACAACTTTAAAAAATTTATTGAAAGAAATTTTAAAAATTTTAATGATATAAAAATTTTAAAAAACAAAGGAATAATTTTAATAAAGACTAAAACAACCCTGCCTAACCAAAATTTAAAAATACATTGGAAAATTTTTTTACTCCTAATGCCCAAGTATGTTTTAATTTTATTTTTTGTTTATCTATTATCTAAACTTCACGTAGGGAAAAAAAGAAAAAAATTGATTCTTGCGATTTATCGAAATTTTTGAGAAACTTTTTATTGGAAAAAAGGAGATATTTTCGAGTACAATTTTGTTCAATTTCCCCCCTTTTTTAAAGGGAGGACTACGTTTTAAAACTTTTTACAATTTTCTTTTAAAAACTTAATTTTAAAAAAAAAAATAAACCCAAGATAAAAAACCATTAAAAAAAAAAATAAGAATTAGAAAGGGGGTTAAAATTTTATTCTTAAAACTTAGAGCGCTTACAAAATGATCAATTTTCCCGAAATCGATTTCCCAAAAAATCAATCGATATTCGATACGTAGGGTGGTAGGCATAAATAAACAGTTTAGGGTGGGGGCACAAAGGGGATTTTTGTTCGGTTTTGTAAAATTTTGTTATTTTTAAAAGCACATTTTTTTGGAAAAACACACGAGCATCACATTTGAAAGACTCGTGAAGGTAAATTTGGAAAGCTAGGGGAAAATTTTACAGTTTGTTTTATGGAGAAAAATATTTAAAAAAAAAAAACGCAAAAGGAAAAGGTTTTTGGGTTTTTTTCTATTTAAAAAGTGAACCCGGAACTTTATGGCCGTATTTAAACTTTTTATGCGCGACTTAAAAAACTGATCCTGATAAAATTTTTTTTAATATTCATAATAATCTCAAACTCATTTGATGAAATGTTATTAAGTTTTAAAAAATCCAAAAGGCAACAAGATACAAATATGATGAATTTTTTATCCCCCTTTAAGAAATGCTGGGAATAACATTAAGGGAAGAAATTTTTTAAAAAAAAAATTAAAACGAACATAATAACTACACAAGGGGGGGGGGGGGAAACATATTGGTAAAAAGTAAGCCCCTTTTGGGGCATTAGAAAAAAGGAAATTTCTTTTGGTGAAAAAAAGATAAAAAATGAACTCGCGAATTTTTTTATAATTGGGGGAAAAAGTCGTATGAAATTTGCTTTTTAAGGGAAATGTTCTCTGGTATGACATTTTTTTTAATTTTTGAAGGGAAAATTTCATTTTTTGAAAAACTAAAAAGGTTTAAAACTTTTTTTAGGAAAACAAGGCCCCTTTACTGGGAGGAAGAAAAGAGTAAAAAAAGGCAAGATCTTCAGATTCCCTTTAGGTGTTTTTTTTTCTTGGCTTGGGGATTTCATAAATTCTAGCCAAAATTTTTCTTCTAAAATTTAACCCCGGTTTTTCGTTTTTTTTGGGGCGGGCCCTTTTTTGATGTGGATTGGGGGGTTTTGTAAAAGGGTTAAATTTTAAAACTGTCCCCTTTTGGTTTTTTTTGGGGGGTTCATTTGCTGCTTCGTCTTGGGCTAATTTTTTTATTTTTTCATTTTTTAATAAATACAAATTTTTAGCCCGGGATTCCCTGCTTTTTTTTTTTTTGAAATTTTAAAAATTGCCCCTGTTTAAAATTTGCTTTTTTACTTTTTTGCACCGGTTTCCTGACTTGTAGTTAGTTTATTTTCTTTTTTTAGATTTTGTCATGTTAAAACTCGAAAAGTTCTCCACTTTTTACATGACTCTTGCACTGCAAAAAATAATTTTTTTTTCAGTATCTTGCAGTGGATGCAGTTTTTTAAAAAATTTCATTTTCAGTTACAGATTTTGGGAATCTTCTGGGAAGTTTAAAAAAGTACCGGGCTAAAGTCAGAAATATTTGGGAAGTAATGAAAGAGAAAAAAATACTTTCACCCAAATTTAAAACAACTGGAAAAATGGGAGCAGGAGGGGTTTTAAAATAGAGCTGTTTTCCCAACTTTTAAGGAGCAGGGCAGAGAAACAATAAGAGATGTTTAAGCCTGCAAGAAGTGGCTCATTTTACATTTAACCCATTAAAAATTTTTTTTTTTTTTTTTTTATTGTTGGCTTTTTTGGGTGATTCCAACTACAGTTTTACTTATGTAGACGTGAAGATTTGGGAAGGAAGAAGAAACCCCCTATATTCAGGAATTTATCACTTTGTAAAAAAAAAAACAGAAAACCCTCATGATTTCCCGCAACCACAAATACCCGGGTTTGAAATTCCCCTTTTCCCTTTTTTTTTATTGGAGGGGGAAGCATTTTGGGAATTTTCAAAAACATTTGCTTGAACCATACTTTCCGGGAAACCCCTTTTCCAAGAAGAAAAAATAGTTTTTTAATACAAAACTTTAAAAGACCCAGAAAAAATAGAATGTACCTTTTGGGATACTGCAAAAAAATTGGAGAAAATTTCATAGGCCCTTTTATGTTTATTTGATTTTGCCCGTTTACAATTTTTTAAAATGTTGTTGTGTTCTCCACAACTTTGTTTCGCGAACGTGAAAGGGTGTAAGTTTTGATTATTTTTTATTGGCCTTTTGTGGATTTGAGGGGCTGCCAGGGGAATGGACAAAAACAAATATCAAACCCAACTAAAATCGTTACCGTGAAGCTTTAACTAAATTTTTTTAGCAGGAAAGAAGGGGGAAATACCCCTGGCGTATTAAAAAATTTTAAAAAATAAAAAATAAAGAAAATTTAAAAAAAAAACAGCAAATGTAAATTTTAAAAACAAACTTTTTTTGCTATATTAAATTATAATTATTATTTTTTAAATTTTTTTTTCTGCTTGTAAATTTGGGCAAAAAAAACCCAAATTAAAAAATGAACCACCTCAATCCATGCGGGAAAGCATTTATTTTTTTTCCCCTTAAAGATCTTCATTTGCAGTATTTCCCTACAATTCTCTTTTTTCTTAAATTCACTTATTAATATTTCAGTCCCCAAAAATTTTGCCCTTTAAAAAAATATCACTAATTTAGGGGGCTTGTTTTAAATTTAAAATTAATATAACACAAGTGTGGCTTCCCACAAATTTTTAAATGTATTTTCCCTTTAAACCCACGTTAACGCCCTGACGTCATTGAAATTTTGTTTTGGTTTTTAAAAGCGTAGGGAAAAAAATTTTAAATCCTTTTTAAAAGTGCAAATTTAAAAGATTTCACCCCCTTTGATCAGGGGTGGGCCCACTTTTTAATTAAAAAGATTTCTACACCGCACTACATTGTACCTCATGGTTTTCCCCGCCCTTTTTGGTGTCTTTTGGGCCCTAAATTTTTTTTTTTTATGAAACCCAACAAAATGTCTAACTTTTAAAGGTTTTTTATGCAATAAAAATTTTTTTTAATTTTTTTTGATAAAAATTTGGGGGTAATTAAAACCAGTTGGGGGGGTAAAAATTAACAGTATTGTATTTTAAAACATTTGCCCCAGGGGAGTAAACATTTAAAATTTTCGTCATGGCGGGGCCCACTTTGTAAACGTTTTGACTGTGTTCTTATTTCGTTTAAAAAAAAAAGTAATTTGTTTTATTTATTTCAAATTTAATTTTTTTTAAATTTTAGTTTTGATTTTCAGTTTTTGAAGGTTTTTTTTGTGTTTATTAAAAAAATTTAAAAAGATTGCTCGTGAGGTGAAAGTTTATTTTGAAAAGTGGGGCATGTGCCAAAAGGTTGAAACCAAATTTCCCATAGAAATGGGGGGGTTTGGTTTCTTAAAGGGAAAAAAAATTTTCCACACATAAAAAATTTGATTTTATTAAAAAAAAATTAAATTTTTTCGCTTAAACCTTTTGTCCAACAAAAAAATTTTTTACGGATTAAGTTTGGGTTTTCAAAAAGGCCCGCTAAAATCATTTTGGAATTCAAAAAAATTAAAGCTTTGTCTATGAGGGTTTAAAATTCGACCCTCAAATCCAGGAAAACACTGAATCCTCGAATCCAAATTTCTTGTTAGGTATGGTGGGGTTCGAGGATTCGAAGTTGGTGGTCCCTCCCCAAAAATTTAAAATTTTTTTAGGGGAAGGGTTTAGTCAAAAAGACTGGGCTGGGTTTTGGAAAACTTTGGGCATACTCCAACCTTTTTAACAAGCGATCAACAAAAAAATCTCTGTGCTGGCGGCCCGGGGTTTTTAATTTCCTTTGGGCCCGGCACAGATTTATCTGATTTTCAAAAACCCCTTTCCCTTTACCTTGAGGGAAAACGTGTTTTAATCACAACTTGTGAATTTTGGGAAAAAAAGGCCTCCACCGTGGGGTTTGGATTCCCCGTTTAAAATTGTAGGGCCCATTTCATCTCCAAACAACCCCACCATTAAAAATTTTTAGGGGCTTTTAAAAACCCCAATTTTGGGGAGAAAAACGCGGGGCTAATAATAATAACAACCCAAAACAAAAATTTTTCAGGATATACTTTTTGGGGCCCGCAAGGTTTTTAAAGGGATCAATTTTATATTTGACTGGGGGGTGGAATTGTATCCCTCTTGGGATCCATTCCAAAGTTTTTTAAAAAAACTGCTTTTTTTAAAAAAATTTGGGAAATTTATCCACTGAAAATTTTTTCCCAAAAAAATGGGGGTTTTTATCCATTTGGAATGGTACCACTCCAATAGTTTTGTAAAAAACTGCTTTTTTGAAAAAATTTGGAATTTTTAAACCCCTTTGGGAAAATTTAATTTTATCCCAAAAAAAACTGGAATTTTTATCCACCGGAATGGTATCCCTTTTTCCCAAAAGGGTTTTTTAAAAAAAACTGCTTTTGTGGGAAAAAATTTGGGAAATTTTAAACCACTGAAAATTTTATCCACAAAAAAAATGGAATTGTATCCACAAATGGCCCACCCTTTAGGTTTAACAGAAGGAAAAGTTTTTTAAGTAAAAAACTTTGTCCACTTCTGGGGAGAAGGCCAGAATGGAATATTTTTAACTTACTAATTGATTTCTGAGTGCCCCCTTTTCTAAAAATATTTTCTTTAAAAAAGAAGTTATTTCTTTTTTCTTTAAAGATTTTCACTGCATACTAAAAATTAAAATTTTTAATCTTTTTTAACGGGAAAAGGTTTTTTTTTCAGATCAATTTCATTTTAAAGTAAGTATAGAAATTTTTATTAAATTTTAAAAAGGGTAAATCAATTATTTTTTTTTTTTGCAAACAGAAATTTAACCACTATGTTTAAAGAAAGAATTTTTGGAAATCTACTTTAATTTATTCAAAATTTGTGAAAACAAGACCCCTGTTTATGAAATTTTGGGAAGAATTTTATTAATTGAATTGGCGCCCCCCATTTTCCATGTCCAAATGCCAGGGGAGCTCTAGTGGGGGGAAGAATCAAAATAAAAATTGTCTACAAAATCTTTTTGTATTGTAATTGGCGTACCCGTTTTTTCCAAAATAACTCAAGTAAAAAAGTTTGGGGGGGGTGTTTTTTCCTTTTAGTTGACCCCTTTTTTTTTTTTCCTAAAATAAAATACACAATATTGGTTTTTTTTCGCGTAAATATATGTATTTTTTTATGGATGTGTATTTTTGTGCTGGCCTGTTAAGGTTCTACGAAAGGGGCCAAACACTATAATAAAGGAAATTGAAATTGAAAAAATTTTTATTAGAGTTTTCCAACATTTTTATTATTTTTATATTGAAAATTTACTGACGTTCGACACAAAAACCTAAAAATTTTTGATTCCTTTATCAAATTTAAAATGCACAACAATATCCATTTAAATTTTTAATTTTTTTTTTAAAACCTGTTTTAAACGTAAAGTGAAGTGATGTTAAATTTTTTTTAAAAAAAAAGGAGTCCCTTAAAATTTAAAAACAATTTGATACAATTTTCGGGGGCCAAAAAATAATTGGGTTTGGGGCCTTTTTTTCTTACAAAAACCCAAAATTATACAAATAGGTTTTATCTAATCAAAGCAACCCCTATTTATGCAAATTTTTTTTATAAGTAAACAGGATTCCCGCTTACTCTATAAAAAACACTTTTAACATAGGGCCTAGGGCCCGTTTTAAATTTAAAATATCACCGGGGAAATTTTCAAAAAATCCCGGGGTTTTGGGGGTAATATTTTAAAAAAAGTGAAAGCAAATTTGTTTTTAAAATGAAAGGGTTTTTTCCCGATCAGGATAAAAAATGGGGGGAAGGAAATTTGGGGGTAGCGGGCTTTCAAAAAAATTTTGGAAAAATAGATAATGCCCCCAAAAAAGGGGTTGAGGGGAAGGGAGATGGTTCGTTAAAAACAGTATTTCTTGAAACCACCCCGAAAATTTTGGGTTTAAAATTAAACCCCTTTCCCCCAAACTCAATCAAAAATTTTTAGGCTTTTCTATCTTTGAACTGAATCAAAAAGTCAACCTCTCACACCCCTTAATAGTAATAGTAAATTTTAAAATTTTTTTGGGGTTTCAGTTAATTTGATATTAATAAGAGAAATGAAAAATCAAAATTTTAAAAACCCTTTTTAAAAAAAATTTTCTTTTGAATATTAAACTGTTTGTAAAATGTAAGCTAAAATGGGCACACACCTAAAAAAATAAAAATTTTTTTCGCCTAGCTACAACCAGATTTACCTTTAAATACATCGGTGTTTGAAACTTACCGGGTTTTTTTAAGATATTTTTCCTAAGTTTTTTTTCCACTTTACTACATTTCAAATGTAGATTTCACTTTCCCCCCCAAATTCCCACCTTCATACAATTCCTAATGTTTTGAACACGAATTAGGTTTTATAAGGAAATTTTAATCAAGGCCTCTATAAATGTCTTAAAAAAAAAAACTTTTGATTTTTAATTTTTTTGGAAATAATTTTTTCTTTCTAGCACCGGGACGGGATTTTAAAAAATTTTTGCTAAGTTAAAATAAAATTTGAAAATTTTTTTTAAACTTTTAAAGCCCCCTGCAACCGAAAAAAAATTTTTTTGCCCATGCCGCCCGTCGTGTGGGTTTTTAAACGTTAAAAGAGACTAAGCCATTTCATCGATCAGGGCCCGAAACTTGATATCTAAGGTTTTGTTTGGGTCCCCAGAGAGGGGTTTTTGGGTTTTTTTAGTTAAAATAAACCAAACCCCAAAATTAAAAGGTTTGTTTTTTTTAACACGTTGCCTACTTGGGGGAAATTTGAAGCGATTTTAAAGAAGAAGGGGTTTCAAACTTAACCCTTAAAACAACCCCAACTAAAATATGGGGGCCAAACTGACAGTTCTTACCCCCCCATGGCAAACCCCTTCCCCCCCTTTTTTTAAAAAACCCCCGGGCAGGGGGGTTTAAAAAATCCACTCGCCATCGGGGGAAGACAGGCAGGTCGCTTTTCAGTGATTTTGAGAGATTCAAAATACAACCTTTTCCCCGGGTGATAACTAAGTGAACTTTAAAGGGACTAGAAATGACAAGACCCCAAAGGTTTACAACCCGTGGGGTCGTGACCAATTCAGGGTCGTGGCATTTATTTGGGGGAACCCATTGCTTGTTGAAAATTATGTGTTAAAGTTTACTTTTTAAAATTAATTTTTAATATAAAAAAGGGCAAAATTCAAATACATAAAAACATTTGGTTACTAATTAAGTTTTTTTTGGTTTTCCCAACTCAAGCGTTTCTTGTTGACTTAGTTTGCTGTATTGGGGTTCGTGTTACAAGAAGCGTTGCTAAACAAACTTTCTAAAAACCCCAATTGGTTTAATCCACTTTTGAAACGTCAAAATTTTTTTTTTATTAAAAAAAATAAAAACATTAAAATTAGTTTAAAGGAAATTAAAAACCCAAAAATGGGCTTAACGGCAGCTAGTTTGGTTTAATAAAAAGGTCAGGGGGCCAAATTTTACTGCGGTTTCCCGGGATTGGAAATTTTCCCCATTTTTAATTTTTTACCTCCCTTTCCCCCGCGTATCAGCGTGCAGGGAAAAAAGGGCTACCAAAAGGGGTGCCCCCCCCGGGATTTTCCCCCCCGGGCTGTGGGGCCGGTTTTTCTGGGATTGGGGTGGGGGCCGGGGCTGAGGCCCTTGGGGGAAAAATTCCCGAAATGCATGGGGGGTCGCCTTCACAAAGGGCCCACCCTTTTTAATAGTGGTAGAAGGTAATTCAAGGGAAAAGCCTGGAGGAAAAAGGTTTCCCCTCGAGTTGGGCAGGCTAGTAAGGTGGGTTTAAAAATTCCCAAATAAAGATTTGGCACCGGCGGGAAGGGCGACAAAATTTATGCTTTTAAAGGGGAAGAAGTTGCGGGTTCCCGCAATAAAGGTTGAAAAAGGGGGGGGGGAAAAACTTAGAAGGGGCCAAAAGGTTTAGGTTTCTTTGGGGGTCACCTTTGAAGAGAAGAAAACTTTACGGGCCCTATAGAGGAAAGTGGGGGGGAGCTCAGGGGTCGGAAAAAGAATTTTAAGCCAAATTTGGGCCCGGGAGGTTCCCCCTGCCTTTTGCGGATAATAAAGAAAATAACCCCCAAGTGAATTCCCTTTTCTCTATTGTTGGGGTATGGAACGTGCGTTTTTGGGCCCACAGACTGAACAACGTCTTTCCGGTAGGGGTTTTTCGGGGTATACAGAGGAATGTCCCTTCTGGGGAAATTACGGGGCCTACCGGACAGTTGGGACAGGGCGCACTGAACTTCCCCCCAGGTTTTGGCCGTTGGACCTTTTTTGGTTAAAAAAAGGGCAATTGGGTTTCTGGAAGAAAAAGGGCAACTGGGGGAAAGTTAGGATACTCCATCACCCGAGGTGGGGAAAAATCCGGGGGATGCCGTTTTTTTCTCTTTTTTAGGGGAATTGGCCCGAAAACGCTGGGGGGGCAGTGAAATGGGGGAGGGGGGCTTATCAACTCTTTCCCAATTGGTTCCCAAAAGGGTTTTAAAGCACCCTCTGGGAAAAAAACCCCGGGGGTAGTTCAATTTTATCAGGGGGAAAGGGGGCCCTACCCCGGGAAACCTTAAGGAAAAAGGGATTGGTTTAAAACTGATCTGTTTTTAATTGTGGGGACGTGGGTACCCCGGGAAAACTTTGTGTTGGAAAGTGCCCCTACGCTTGAGATAAGAAGACCAAAAACCCGCGGAAAATGCAGGGGAACGGTGGTGACTCCCGAGAGATCCCGCCCATTGGGGGTTTTCCTAGACCAAACTCAGCGGAAAACCCTTTAGAAAGAGCCAAGGGGGAATATTAAGGGCAATGAAAGAAAAACGGGGGACTGGGGGCAAAGACAAAAAAGAAAGGCGGACCCGAGAAGGGAAATTTGGGGGAAAACCAGTTACAGTTTTAAAAAGGATAGTGACGAAGGGAAAAGAGAGGGGCAATGGAGTATACGAGGACAGAAACACGAGAAGCGGGACTGAGACGGACGAGGGGGGGAGGTCCAGCGGGGGCCCAAGGGGGAAAAGGGGAAGGTTTTTTTTGTGGGAAATACTGAAAATTTCAACCTTTTCCCCGAGGGAAAAAGGAGAGGGTGCCCCGGGAAATGGCAAACCGAAGCCTTGGGACTGGGATATCAGTTCGGTTTATGGATCCGGAGGTTTCCAGGGGGAACCCTGGTAATTTTTGAGGGATCATCATTCCGCCGAATAAAGGGAAAGATTTAGGGGGAAAAAACCGGGGGCGGCCCTGGGGGAAAAACCCGTGACTGCAGATCCTCTTATTGGAAAAAAAAGAAAAATTTGGATTGGTTTGTGAGGGCCCCCAAAGCGTCAAGATGGAGATAGGCGGCTCTCTTCAGCCCCCTTTGGTTTCCATCGGAGCCAAAAGGGTTTCCCCCGGGGGTTAAAAGTTTTTAAAAGGTTTTGGGAATTGGGTTAAAATTTTGGATAAAATTAAATAAATAAGGGGGGGATGGGGGGTAATAGGAAGGGGTAGGGGCTATAGTATAGGAGCCAAAAATGTTTAAAAAAAAAAATAAATTGAAGTTTTAAAAAGAAAGGAAAAATTTTGTTATTAAGGGTAATAAGGGGCCCGGATTAAAATTGTAAGATGCCCGGGTGAATTTTTAATTTGGGAGTAAAAAAAAAAAAAAAATCTCCCTCCCCCCCAACTTTAAAGGTAAAATTAAAATTTTAAATTTAAAAACCCTTTTTCATCCCTAAAACATTAGCGAAAATTTGTAAATTTTTTTAATCCAAATGGGGATTAAAATGTGGTGCTTAAAATTTTTTATTGCCGATTAGTAAGAAAATTTAAAAAAATAGAATTTTAAAAACCCGGAATTAATATTTGTGTCCATTTTAAAAAGGTTGCGATGGCTCCAAAAACAAAAATTTTAAGGGCAAAAAACCCCGGGAAAAGGTTTGGAAAACCCCTGAACTAACTCGCAAAAAACCCACCGGTTAATGTTCCCAATTTTTAAAAAATGAATTTGGGAATTTTTCCCCTTCATACTCATCAAAAAGTTTGTTTATGGATCATTTTTCCCCAAAAATTTTTTAGCTAGGGAATTTAAAAAGTTACTTTCAACGTTGTTAAAATGTTAATTCTCGGGCAAATTTTTCCATGGTTTTAAAATCTTTAAAATTTTTTTAAGAATGGAAATACCCAGGCCCCAATAAGATTAACCTAATCAGATTTAAAACCCGCCCAAAAATTTTATTTTATTTCGACGTTTGTCGAAATTTTGAGCTAACGTCCCTTTTTTAAATTTCCTGAGAAGGGAAAAATAAATTTTTGAGTTTTTTTTTTCTTTAAAAACTTGTTTAAAACACGCAAAATTTTTTTAAAATATGTCAGGGTTTTAATTTTATTTCGTGTGATGAAATTTTTTACTAAAATATCTAAATTTCATAAAAATTTTACAAAACCTTTATTTAAAAAATGGAGCAAATAATGAAACCGTAGGTCGTTTCGCTCTTAGATTGTAGTAGATTTCGCCCCAAAAAGGGTACTTTCCGTCTCTTTCATCCCATTTTGGATCCCCCCTTAACGCTATTCTTTTTTTCCCAATCAGCGTAGTTTTTCAATTACGTAGGTTAAAAACTTTCACAATTATTTTTTACGAAATAAGCACCAAAAATTTATTAAACAGCATTTTATGGCCTTAAATGAAACAATTAAAATACTAAAAAAAAAACTTTATTTTTAAACCCCTTTTTTTAACCCCAAATTTTAAAAATTTAAAAAATTGTCTTTCAGCTTCAAAAAATATATATATTAATTGACGTCATAAAATATATTTTCCCCTAGTGGGGGGGAAAAACAGTAATTTTATGGGGGTTTTTAAAAAATTGGGGTTTAACATCGCTTTCAAATACTGTCACTGTTAAAATATAGGTTTGGGGGTCGAATCTTTAAAAAGAAAACACCTACTTTTATTTAACCCCTACCACATTTTGGGAGTGGGGTTTTTGCCAACCAAACTACTTCCGAGTTCCATTCCCGATATGGCATTTGATGTATTAAAAATTTTATAAAAAAACAAATGGGGGGGTTGAATAGTTTTCTAAATCGTGCGCTGATAAAAGTTTGACTGAAAAAAAAGAATGTTTTGGGGAAAAAAAAATTTTTGTTTTTAAAAAAACACTAAAAACATGGGCCCAAACCAAATTTTGGTGTAAATTTATCTTTAAAATAAAAAATGGAGCCAAAAATTTTTACTTCAGTATTTTTTGGAAAAATGAGTACAAACCAATTAAAAATAAACAAAAAGGGGGTTGGGCGATCCTTTTACTTGATTCTTCCCATCCCCAAAAGGGAAAAGAGCAAGGGCATGGCAAAGCAGTGTAACCAAATTTCAATTAATTTAAAAAATTTTTTGCCCGAATTCATAAACAATTTTCTCGTTTTCTCACTAGATTTTAATAAATTAAAGCTTTGATTTCCCCTAATCTTTCATTTAAAAATAGTGGTTTAAAATCTGTTGACAAATAAAAAAAATTGATTTATCTCTTTAAAAAATTTTTAAGGTTTTAATTACTTTTTAAAAAAAGTATTGATCTTTAAATAAAGAATCTTACCATTAAAAAAAGATTGCAAATTAATTTTCTTATGCAGTGCAATCTTTAAAGAGAAAAAAAAACTTCATTTTAAAAAAATATTTTTTGACAAAAGGGTGGAAATTAGTATACAATAGTAAGTTAAAAAAGGATTCCATCCCGCTGCCCCTACCCAAAAGGGGACAAAGTTTTTAGTTAAACGGGTTTCCCTTTTGTTAAACCTCAAAATCGGCCCTTTTTTGGGTACAAATTTCCCGTTTTTTGTGAAAATAAATTTCCAGGGATTTAAAATTCCAAATTTTTCCCCAAAAGCAGTTTTTTTTTTCCAAAAATTTTTTTTTGGGGGAAAGGGAAACCCTTCCGATTGGGGTACAAATTTCCCGTTTTTGTTGATATAATTCCAGTGGAAAAAAAAAAATTCCAATTTTTTACAAAAGCATTTTTTTTCAAAACTAAATTTAATTTGGGTACCAAATTCCCATGGATACAATTCCCGTTTTGTGGGTATAATTCCCGTGGATTTCAATTCCCGTTTTTTGGATATAATTCCAGGGATACAATTCCAATTTTTTCACAAAAACCGTTTTTTTTTCAAAACTAGGGGAAAGGATACCATTCCGATGGGGGGACGATTCCGATTTTTAAAAAAATTTAGGTTTTTTACAAAAATATTGAAATAGAAACCCTTTCCCAAATGGATACAATTTAGTACCCTCATTTGATAGACCCACCCTTGATGTTCGAGGGTTCCCAAAACAAATCGGTTTTTACTGAGGGTTTTTTCCCAAATGTTTTTTAAAACTCCCCCTCCAAGAAAAAGGGGGTTTCCCCCCCCTTTTAAAAGCATTTTTTTCTCACCACTATTAAAATAGTGGGTTTTTAGTATTTAAGTACAACTTTAACAAAGGGAAAAAAACGTGGTTTTTAAAAAAAAAAATTGACACACATGACGAAGTGGTTGCAAAAACAAACTTTTTCCTTCCTAACTGCGGGTTGGGGGGGTCTGGTTGCATCTATTTTGAAATGCAGTCTTTGGTGACGTTTTATTCAGGGTCTTTCCGTCGGGGGGGCTTGCCGAAAGGGGGGGGGTGTATACCCTCTTTTTGGAAATGCCGGTGACGAAGGGCAAGCCGATGGGGAGAGTTGAGGGGTATAATGAGGGAATCTCGGCAACAGGGGGTTTTGGTGGTCGGTAGGGCGGGGGGTCCCCGGGAAGGGGAAATCGTGGTGGGAGGTAGTAAAGAGTCCCCGGGAAAGGGGGGGTCGTGGAGGAGGTAGAATAGTTCCCGGGGAAAGTGAGTCCGGGTTTGGTTTTAGGAAAAAGGTGAAAAGGGGAAAGGGGGTCAAAACCCAAAAATTTCCCGTTTAAACACGCAATTTATTAGCTCTTTTGTTAGGTGGTTCGCCAGGGGTGGCTCCCCACTGAATCGGCCCGCTCCCCTTTTTTTTGCAGCTCCCTTGTTTTTCCTTAAATACAAAAATTGAGTGTCCCAAAAGGGCTTTCAAGGAAGTAGGGGGCTATTTTTTGCCTAAATTTCCGTTTTGTTTTCACAAAAATATTAACCCTTTTTGTGTGAGTGTGTAAGTTGGAAATTGTAAGGGAAAAAAGGAGTTGGGGGGTGAAGGTTTTTATGTTGGGGGCTGGTTTTTTGTGTAGTAGCTAGTTTGAGCCCTCATTTTCACGTGTGGGGAAAACCCCAAGCGCCCGTTTAGGCCCGATGTGATTTGGGGAAAATGGTAAGTAAGTTTTTAGAAAGTCTTAAAGAAAATACATGGTATAATATTAGTCCCCAAAAAACGAAAAAATGGCGTTGATGAAAAAGTTTAAAGTGTGGGGAAAAGAAAAGATTTATTTTAAAGTTTTTGGGGCTGAGAGGATGGGGACCCAGGGATTGGCTTGTTTTGAAGAGGGTGGGGTTAAAGGAAAGGGGTTTATTGGGGAAGGTTTTGCAGATTATTTCTCATTTGATTGGGGGGTTCTTGTTTTCTTCTTGTTCATGGGGGTCGTATTTGGCCCCGGGCTTCTAATTAAGGCGTTTTCCCCTAAACCCCGCGGGTCGTTTATAGAAAAAGTGCCTCGCCCGCCGGAAGATTTCCTGTAAAAGTCGCACACCGGGGGTAGCGTGGGTTTAACCCGTTGCTGGATCGGGTGTTTTACACCCAGGATATCCAACACCTTGTTCTGTATGTTTGTAGTGTCCTAACATGACCCCTTTGGGGGTTCCCCCCCCCTCACAAACCCTAAAGCAAATATTTTGGGTTTTCTAAACTCTTGTATAGTAGCATTTGTTTTTTGATCCCTTTGCACGGGGGCTTTAGCAGGCCCGTAGTTTGCGTTTTAATGCCCCCATTGCCTTTTTTCTTTGTATAGTTTTTCATGTCCTTTCCGGCGGTCTGAATTTGATCATCACCCCCAAAGGAAATTTTATAGCTTTTTTTTAGGGGTATTTCCCCCTTCCCAAATTTCCCAAAATGGGGCCGGTGTTTGGGGGGCTCCTTTCCAGTAATAACATGGGTGACGATTTTTTTTTGCATTTACTTTTAAATTTTCCCCTTTTTTTCCCCCAGCTGCTGAAAATCGTCCAGGGATCGTTGCAGACGGGATGGGCCGGGATTTTTACTTCCCGTTGGCGGGTAGGGAAAAATTGTATCGTTGGGGAAGACCTTTGGGCTTTATCATCGGGTTTGGTGGGGATGTCTGCGACGTAAAAAATGTAAAGGTGGGGAGAGTTTCCGACCCCCGGGGGTACCCCCGCTCCGACCCTTTAAAAAGCGACCTTTTTCCCTTTCCCTCCCTTTACCTGGAATTGTCCGGCCCCTTAGAAAGCTTTGATTTTCTGCAAATAAAACTTTTTGGGGAAATTGGCTTGAATTTAAATTTTTAGATAAGGGCCCGGGGTTTCCCGACCTTATCAAACCTTCTTACATCCCTTAAAATACGCTAGCGGGCCCTTTCCCCCAAAATTTAAACTTTCGTCACCTCCTCCAAATAGCCTTTAGGACCGGGTTTTCCCTTTAGTTCCGGGTCCGAAAAAACCGAATGGGCCCTTTGGGAAAAAAATCCTTCTCCCTGCCGAAGGCTTTTAGCCGCTGGGAAAATAAAATTTTTTTAAATTTTCCCCCAATTTTTGGGGTAAGAAGGGCTGTGGGCCGGGCCCGTTCCGGGGGGAATTTCGGTCCTTGCCTGGTTTTGGAAAAGAGAAAACGTCGGAAAATTTCCCTGCCTTCCCGGGGAAGTACCTGCCAACAAAGCCTTTGAAAACATTTTTGTTTAAAAGTTGGGGTTACCCCCTTCCCGGGGCGTGTCGCAGCATCCGTTTGGAACCCCCGTTTGGCCTGCCGCTTTTCGTGGCTTCCCAAATTTTTTTCCCCCTGGTAGGGAAAAATTCAAACCGGTGTTGGGGGGGGGGTAGTTCTATTTAACCCGGGTCTGCTAAATATACCCCAACCGTTCTTCTTCAGTCCTGGGGAAATCTTCGTCTTGGGGGGCTTGAGTTTGCCTTGAACTTATCTTTCCCCGTGATTCGCATTGGGGCCCCTGCCCTTTGGGCCCCTTTCCCCCGGGAAAAACCCAAACCCTTTTTCTTCCTGGGTTTACCGTGGTCCCCCCTCTTTCCCTTTTTGCCTTTGAGCTGTTTTCGACGCCTTCCACACGTTGCCGTTTCCCCAGCAAAAATGTTTTTGTTACGAATTCGTTCCAGTTTTGGGGATCTTTTAGGTTTGGCCTTCCTGGGCCCAGGGCCCCTCAGCCTGTTGTCTCCCGCCCGATGCCCCGGATCTCGGTGCGCCTTTCCATTCCCCACGCGCTTCCCTCTTAAGGGCTACATGAAGCCCGCTCGGGGGCCCTCCCCCTTCAAAGTCCCCGGTTTGGCCCCTCCCCGAAAAAAGTTGTTCCCCCGGGACGCTTCGAGTATTGTAGCCTTTAGAAGGGGAATGGAGTGCCCCCTTCTTTCCGGGGGGAAATTTTCCTCCATGTTTTAAAGGAAAAAACCTCTGTCAGTACCCGTCGATACTTTTTTCCCAGTCACTTTGGGTTTCTTCCTCCTGTGGTAAACCATTTTTGGAATTTTTCTTTTAAATGAAATTTCCCTTCCCAAAACCGGGGGAAGGTTTGGGTCGAGTTCATTCAGGGCTTGAGAAACTTCCCCGGGAGCGTGTTCCCAGATCCTTCCCGGACTACATCCAGACGTCGGGGGGATGCCTGTAGTTTGGAAAAAAGTACGTCGGCTCGTTGGTCGCCAGGGGCTTTTAAAGTTTTTTTGGGTTTTTGCCTGGCCCGCCAGTGTCCGGCCTCCTGAAAAAGACAGGGGGGCCCTTTCCCGCCGTGTGTTTCAGTTTTCACTGGGAAACGGCTTCCCGAACTCACCGTGTTAATTTTCCCCCCGCTGCTGCCGGCCTTGTCCATGAGAGAAAAGGGGGTTTTAAAATTGGTGCGAAAAACATGAAAGATATGGCCCCCCAAACGGGTCCAATAGAAAAAGGAATTTCACAGTCACCCCACTCAAAAGGGTTTTTATGCTCCCGAAGGGGGAAAGAGTCAAGTTCCAACACGTACCGCCAAATTTTGGTTACACTGTGTGGTTCGCAAGTAAAATTAAAAGGGTTTTCGCGTTTTTGCGAAGTTCTGGAAAAAGAGAAAACAAAAGGGAAAAAAATATTAAATAATATTGGGGGGGGGAAAAAGGGGGTTTTTTTTGGGGAAAATGAATAAAGGTTTTTAGATTTCATACGGAGACACTACTCTATGGGGGGTGGTTTAACCGCCCCCCAAAAACCCCTGCTTTCACATCTCCCCTTATCCGGCAGGGGTTTTTGGGGCTCAATGGCAAAACCCCCCCCGGGGCGATGAATTTTAAATTTCCCAAAAACCCCCGGATAAGGAAAATTGGTGGCCCGGGAAGTTTGGGTAGAAGGGGCTTTGGGTTCCCCGGGGGGTTGGGCCTTGATGGTTGGCATATCCAGGGCGTGATTTCAGAGTTCATTTTTCCCGGGCAATTTAAGGGGCGCCCACCAAAGATCCTCAACACAAAGAGGGGGGTTTCCGAAATCCGAAATTTAAATGGATTAAATTTTTATAGTGGTGGGGAAATAGAATTTTTGGGAAAAAATATAGGGTTTTTTTTAGGTTACGTGCGGAGACCAAATTTTAAGGAGGGTGGGGAGAGCTTCACAAAAACCATGTTGACACATCTCACTTATCCGACAGGGGTTTGGGACTCGATGGGCCCCCAACCCGGAACGATGACGGTTTCCCCCAAACCCCCGGGTAAGAGGAAATTTGGGGTACCGGGAAGTTGGCGTAGAAGGAATTTTTCGGGGTTTTTCCGGGAAGTGGGTCCTTGATGGTTTTGGGATATCCCGGTCCCCGATTTTCAGAGTCTCAAATTCCCGGGCCCCACCAAAAGGGGCGCCCAATGATCCCCCAGACACACGCTTGGAACGCCTTGCAACCTCCTTTAAAACGGTCGCCAGGTGAAAACCCCAAACGGGGGCACTCCCTAGTCGAGGATCGGTCTGAGCAATGCTTGTACAGCGTCAGGGGTTCTTTGTTGTGAAGGCGTTTCGCCTTTTTAAGCCCGTGGGGCCCAGGATTTTCCCCCCTTTTTCCTCGCCTTGTTGAATCTCTCATTTAGTGGCGTCTCCAGGTCAGTTTGGCGTCCAAAGGTTTTGCCCAGGGAACCCAACACTGCCGCCCACCTGATTTTGTTCTCCCCAGCCTGAGTGGGGGGGAACCTGTGTCCCTTTTTTTTTAATATGAAGAGCACTTTTAGTGCCCTTTTTCCCATTAATTTCTTGTTTCTCCAGGTGGCAGCCACCCCTTCCCAAATGCGTTTTGTTGCGTTGGAGTCGCCTCTCCCACCGCTGCCCTCACCACGACCCCGGTTTCTAAGCCGTGTCGTCCCCATAAAAGTGCCATATTGGTGTCTGGGATTTGGAATGGGCGTTTTCAACAGGCTGAAAGCACCCGGGGGCCCCCCATGTAACCCCGTGGCCCCCCAGCCCCCCATTTCTTTTGACCCTTTGGGGGGTGGCTTTCCCAAAAGGATAGTGGAAAGGTGCGTTGGGGTATATTAAAATTGAACAACCTAACTAGGGAGAAAGGGAGGTTCAGGGAGAGGGGTTAAAAAGGGGGAAATTCGGCCAAAACGGTCGAAAAGGGCCCTTTTCCACGCCCAGAAAGACAGCACCATCAGCCCGTTGATGTTGAAGTTCCCCCTGCCTGCTCCACCGGGGGCCGGGGGGGGGGCAAGTTTTTTTTTGGGCGGGAGCGTTCCCTTCCCCAACTGGGAAACTGCTTTGCCACCAAGATGCCGGGCCTCGCAACATGTGGGTTTAGTTCGTCGTTTGTAAGGGCCCCTCGAACAACTTGCCCAAAACAGTCCCACCAACTGATCGGTTTGGTAGGATGAGGTTTGGTTCCCGGGTTTCCTACCCGGCTTATTAAAGCAAAAGGGCGTTGGGTGCTTCCGAGTTGGGGAATGATCAGGAACAGGACGGCGTTGAATAACCCCCACAAGGAAGTTTTAAACGCCTCCAAGGTCAAACCTTTTTGAAGACCGGGGTTTCTGATACCCTCGGGTCCCGGGGGCTTTGTTTAGTCCCTTTTAAGGGGCGGCTATCGCCCCGCGAAAATTTTTGTCCCCCTCCCTGGGTTTCCAAAGGGCATCCAAGGGCAGTACGAGACCCCCCACCCAAAGACCTGAGCCCCGTTGCACAACGTTTTCCGGGTCTGACGGGTTGTCAGTCGGTACCCAAATTTTCGCCTTAAAGTTTTCAGCGAAGCATCGGCCCTTTTTCCTGGTTTGAAGTTGGCCACCCCGGGGCGACCCAAAAAGGCGCCCGGTAAGGGGGGAAACCCCTAAACAAGTTCCTGTCATTTGCCCCAGGGACCTGTCTAAACGCCCGGGCTTTTCAATCTTGTCCTCCCAACACCCGTTCCGGGATTATCGGCCATCTCCCCAACCGCATGGGGTTTGCGGTCCAGTTGGCCCTTTTTCCGGGGTTTCCCCCCGAGATTTGCCGCCTTTCTCCCGATTTTTCTCCCGGACGTCCTGAGGGGTAGAAACGGTCAAAGAACCTTTTGGGGCCCTTTAGGACGGTGCCCTTTGGGGGCGAAGCTTCCCACGACCCCGAAAGGGGAAAATTTTGAAACTCCGCACCAAAAGAAACCCATTTCTGTGCTGTTCGAAAGGTAGGGGTGGGGCCCAACCCAAACTCTTAACCCATTCGTAAAAAACCCGTTCCCCGTTCCAAATCGCTTTAGTCCCGGGTTTTTTTGGGGGGGGGGCTCGAAAAGGGCACCGCCCACCCCCGGTTACAAGAACGGGGCCCGCTAGAGATTCCGCAAACCCCCCCCTGACCCCTTTGGGGACAACAAAAGGGCCCCAGGACGTCCCGGGAAAACCAAAGAGATTGGGGAGGAAAGGGGTAGGGGTGGAGGGGCCGGGAAACCACCTTAAACCCTGGGGCCATAAAAACGGGGGGAATCTGCCCCCGAAACGCACATAATCCAAAAGGGCCCCCTGAATGTTGCATGGATTGAAGTCACCACCGTTAAAAAGGCGTGGTACCTTTGAATCAGAAAAATCCATGTCAACCCCCGAAACCCCGGGCAAACCGGCCCGGGAGGGGGGGAAGTAGATGGGAAATTTTGGGCGCAAAGGGGGGTGGTCGGTTTTATCATTGATAGCCGAAGGGTTCCCTTTTGGGTTTGGGGGGGAAAGGGAAATGAGATGACTTTATGGTCAAGGCGCCTCCGGACCGGCCCCGTCCCCCCCCTCCCCAAAATCCCCCCCTCGGTCACCCCATGGGAGGGAAAAACTTGCTAAGGAAAACCCCATTTCGGAGCGCAAGTGGGGTTTCTCCCAAAGCAATTTCATGACACATTCCCTTTTTAGGAAAAATTTTAAGCTCAGCCTTTTTTCCCCCCACTTTCCCCCTTTTGGGGTTCCAGGTTTCACCGTTTAGCTCCTTCAACCTTTGGGTTTTCCCCCAAATTTGGGGGGCACTGCCCTGAGAGACCAGGTAGAGGATGTGTGCTTCCCCTTTACCAGGTGGGGCCCCGGTTACTCCTCGGGGGGACTCCCGGCCTTCCTTTAAAGACTCGAAGAAAATCCCATGGGCCCCTCCCCGGGTTTCCCTTGAGATCTCAATGCAAATTTTGAGCCTTTGGGGTATTAAACCCCCCGGGTGGGGGGAAACGGGTCAGGGGTGGGGGGGCAGGGTTAAGCGGGTTGGAAACTGGGAGTGGGAAAAAGGGGGAATTTTCAAAGGGGTAGGGGTAGGGTGGGGGGTTTGGGTAGGGGGTGGAGCATTTTCGGGCGGGCCCCCGAACCCAAAGGGTTTGAACTGGATGCCTCCCGGTTTAGGAAAAATTTGGGTTTGGCTGGTACTTGGGCCCGAGTTGCAGGGGGACTCTCTTTGACAGAAAGACCGGAAAAAAATTTTCACCAGCGGGGTTTGGTGTTGGAGTTGGAGTCAAATGTCACCCCCCGCCCCGCAAGGGCCCGAAGGGCTTTCCCGGCCCTTACTTTTTCCCATTCGTCCTCCCCTTTTTGAACCTTTGGGGGCCCGCAACCTTTTCCCCCCCGCCCCCCAAGGGCCTGTTTTGTGGGGGTGACAGGGGCCCCCACGCCGGGAATCGGGTCCTGAGCAGTGCAGGAATCGGGGGGGATGTTTTTTTCCCTCCGGGGCCCCCCCCCTTCGTGGTCACACCCCCGGGAACCCCCACCCAGGGTTTGGCCATGACCAAAAACCCCGGGGGGCCGTTCTTACACTGAAAACCGGGGCCCCCCGGAGACTTGGTTCTTCTCCCCCCTTGACGGGAGCCCGCCCAGGAAAGAAAATGGAATACCCGCCTTGCTTTTTTTCCCCCGGGGGTTTGAGAGACAACGAAAATTCGGGGAACCGTTTTCCTTTCTCCCGGGCTTTGATCCCCCCTTCCTTGGGGGAGCATTTTGGGGGATGGAATTCAGGGGAAACCCATCCCACTAGCTTTCCGGATGTCTTCAGGGGGTTTTTTTGTGTCACGAGTCCCTTTTCCCCATGACCCCGACCATTTGCTCCCGTTTCCCCCTCGTAGGACCAAGCGGGTCCCCCAACTCGGCAAGAAAATTTTAAGGAAAAGGGGGCATAATTTCCTCCGCCCCCCACTGAAAGGGCGCAATTTGATCCCCGGCTGCCTGACCACCTCCCCATGCCCCCTCAAAACCCTTTGGGTCGGATGGCCCTCGCCAACTTTTAGTAGTTTCCCCCACCCTCAAAAACAAATGAAAGGAAGGATCTCCCCTTTGCCCTTCCAGCCCCCCCCAAAAGGCCCCTATCCCGGGTGGGGGAGGCAACCCCCCTTGCGTGTTCCTGTAGGTTTTCCCCCCCTTCCCACCCTTTTAAAAACCCCTGGGCGCACCCCCGGCCCCGGGGCCCCCACGACCCGCCTCATGCCGAGCTGCCGCCTAAATGGTTAGGGGTTTTCCCCCGCACTTCCTGGTTTGTCGGCCTTCCTCCCTTTGGCGGGGTTTTACGGGCTGAAAACCTTCAGACTCAACATCGGACCCCCGGGTCGACTCGTCTCGCAAACAACGGGGGGTCTGGTCCTGAAGACAGTCCCCCCTTTTTCCCCGGGGCTCGCACGGCTGTCAAAAACCCCTGCGCTGGCCCACAGTTGGGGGGAAGGGGTCATGGACGGCTCAAGAACAAGGCTTGGGGGGTTTCCCGGAATGGGGGGGGGGGTTGGACGGCCCTGTGCAAGTGTGGAGGAAAAAAACAAGGGCCGGAAATGAAAAGTGAGGCAAACAACCTCCCCGGGCCAAGGGAAAAATGTTTACGAAGGGTTTTGGGAAAAAGAAGGGGCAATTGATAGACAAATACTGGTGACCCAAAATTTTTAAAAAAAGGGTTTAAAATATCAAATACTTGGATCAGCTTCTCCCACCAAAAACCCCTAATATTGGACAAAAATTATCCCAAAAAGAAATGATCAACATTAAAAACAAAAGTCCCCGGGCACTCATCCCAAAACCCAAATACCAATCTTTTTAAAAAAACAAAACAAAAAAAAAAAATCCATGGGTTTTAGTTTAAAGGGAAGCTAAAAACGGGGCTGAATGGGGGCCCCCCCGTTAGCTTTAATATTTCCCAAAAATTTGTCCCCATTAAAAAGGGGGGCCATGGGGTTTCACAATGAGCGTTACGGTCGTTAAACTCATTTTTTTAAACGGGGAAAAGATACTTTTTTTATTCCGTAGTTTTCAAAAAATTATTCAATTTATTTGACCAGTTATCTATCTTTCAATTGGGCTGTCCCTTTTGGCAACTCTTGGTTTCAAGTAATTTTTGGTGTGTTGGATCACTTTGACCCCTTATCTCAAAACCCGGAAAAGAGCAGAATCCGGGGAAAAGGGGGCATGGTTTGGGGTTAGGTAAAAAGGGGGGAAACCAGCAGCAAAGGTTTAAGGGATCATACAGACCAAAAAAACAGAAACCCAAATTTATCCCCTTTCCCTTTTAAATCAGAAACCATTCAAAGATAAATATCCAAATCGCAAATTTTTCTCTGAAGCAATTCACATTTATTCAAACACTCTTCTGGTACCTGTAATCCCGTGTTTTGGACACACCAAAAGTTTTAGGATGAGTGACCAGGGTTTTTTTTGGGAAAACCCCACCAGAGTTTTGGCTTAACGGATATTTTTTTTAATTTGTTCCCGGCCTCCTCGGGGAAAAGGGTTTAAAAGTCTTTTTAATGTTAAAATCCCGTAAACCCAAATTAAATTTAAAATTGGGGGTTCCCCACCACCATTCGTTTTTTCTAAACTTGTACTTTTTGGTTTTAAACTTTACCAGTTTTTTAACGCCTTGGCTTTTGGGGGGTTTTTTGTGGTGAGTAGCGAAGTCTCCGAAAAACTTTAAATTAAAGAGCATTACTTCCGGAGTAGGTGGCGATCTGGATGGGAATTAGTGGAAAATAAAGTTTTTTAAACATCTTTTCCCAAAGATTTAAATTTAATTTTTTGTAAATAATTTTAAAACTCTTTGTACCTTTTTTTATGTATTTTTAAATTTTCCCCTTTAATTTTTTTTTTTTGTTCCTTGGGGCCTTTGCTATATTTGTTTTCTAAATTTTGTAAAAATTAGGTCCCCTTTAACTTTAATGCCCCTTGGTCCCTTTTATCTTGCGGGCTTATCCCGATTGGCCTCACCAAAATCACGATTTTTTTGTTTAGGAGGTTGACGCCGTTGACTCTTTCACTCCCTTTTGGGTTCAATTGACTGAAAATGTTTAAATTTTTGTTTCTTCTTTTTTTTTTAAATTGATTGGGGGTTAATTCAAATTTAAAATGTAGTCCCTTTTTTCCCTTTTTTTAATTTTTTTTTTTGGTATTTTGCCTAAAACTACTGTTTTAGTTATCTTTATGTTTTTTAAACCCTTTTTGGTTTTTTTTTATTTTTTTTTCCCTTTTTTTATAATGATGTAAATAAAAGTGTCGACCCCTGAGACCCGTTTTTTAAAGTTTTATTTTTTTACCGGTTTGGCTCCTATTTTACCCCCGCCAAAATTTAAACTAAAATCCCCACAGAGGGTTAGGTATTTAAAGTTTGAAAGGGAAATTTTTTTATCTTTTTTAAAATTATTTTTGGTTCTCTTTTTTTTTCACTAGAACAAACTTTTATGATTTAACCCTTTTGGACAAAAAAGGGAAAATTGTAAAATTTTTAAAACTTTTCTCCTTACTTTAAATTAAAAAGTATTTCAATGTATTTTAAAATTTTTTTTGTTTTGTTTAAAAAAATTTTTAAAGTTTTTTTTTTTTTTTGTAAATGGGCTTTTTTATTTAAAAAATCCCCGTGGGGAAAACCCAAGTTTTTTTGTGAACCTTCTAAAAATTTCCTTTTGTTTTTTTTAAATTTTTAGTTTACTTACGCTCTCTTTCAGATTGGCTAAAATTAAGGGGAAAGGGGGGCCTTTAAAAAATAAAAAATTTTTACTAAGTCAATAAGTTTTTACTGGGTTTTTTTTTAAAGAAGGGGATCATTACGATCTCCAAAAGCGCCATTTTAAACCAATATATTAACCTCGTTCGGACAATGGGATTATGTATCCCCTCCCTTTTAGGGGTAGTTTTTGGACTATCCTATTAATTTTATTTTTCCCTTTAAAATGCAATTAAAAAAAAAAAATTGGGATCGAAGAAACCCCAAAAGGGTTTTCATGGGCATAAAAAATTCCCCCGGGGGGAAAATTTTCCCGCTGCTTGAAGAGAAAAACCCTTTAAATTCCCGAAGCAGAATTTAAAAAAAATGTTTTACTTTAAAACATTTTCCACCGATCGGAAAACCAAAAAGTTAAAAAACCCAAGGGGCAAATAAAATTATGATGGTAGTAAACTTAGGTCCCTTTGCCGGGCCCAAAAAAGGGAGATTCCCGACCATTGCAGCATAAAATTTGGGTGGAGAAATAACGAAGCCAAAATTTGAAGAGGGGGTTTTTTAAAAAAACAACACGGGAAATTTTTCTTTGAGAAAGGGGGGAGAACAAAAAAGGGTTTAAAAATTTGGGGAAGGGGTCTTCTGCCAGAGGGCTTTAAAAACACCCAGCCCAGTTTGGGGCCATTTTTTGAGGGGAAACGGGAAAGACCACAATGAAGGGCGAAAGTTTTTAAAATAATTTTTAAGGGTGATAATAAGGATCAACGGCGTAAAAAATTTTGGGGAAGTCCCCCTAAAAGGGAAAAAGTGGTTCACTGTTCCCCCGCAGGGTCGAAGTTTTAAAAGCTTTTTTTTTTTGGGGGGGGGATGAATGGGAACCCGTGCCCAAAAAAATGGGGGGATATTGGGGATCAAAAAAATTTTAAACCCCCCACTGTTCATAAAGTTTGCAAAAGAAAAAAACTGCAGGTGTAAGCTGGTTGCATGGGTGGGGGGTGGAACTGATTAAAAACATAAATTAAACACTGACGTGATTTAACCCGTGTTTTTTTCACTACCCAAAAGAAAAAGGTTTAAAAAAGCTCACCCACTTTAAAGGTGGAACATAAATACCCCTAGAAGGGAAAACCCTTTATATTTAAATCCTTGGGATTAATTTTTTTACCTTTAAAATTTGGGGGCGAAATGCAAGCCTTTTAAAAATTTTTCTTTAAAGGTTTGGGGTCTGCCCCCAGAAAAACCAAAAAACGGGAAAGGGCCCGCTATCAAATACAGGTAAGCAAAAGGAGGGGCAAAAACTCTCTGGGCATTGCAGCTCCCCAAACCCCAAAGCCCTTTTTTTTTACTTATTTGTGTTTATGTCAAGTGGAAAAAAGGTTCCCGCATTTTTTCCAAATAAAACACATTTTAAAAATTTAATTTGCTAATTTTTATTTTTATTTGCTCAACAAAAAGGGATTATATTAAATTTCTTGTACAAGTTGAGTCTTTGTGTAAAAATTTTATCTTCTCTCTTTTTTAAAACCCCCTGACTGTTACCCAAAATATGTTTTAAAAATTTTTGACTTTTCTTGATAGGCTTTGTCCCTTTTTTAAAACTTTTTCCAAAAGACCCATCTACTCATTAAATGTGTCTGTATGCATAAACTACTTACTCATGATATGCTTAAGGATTACTTGATTTTTCCCGTGATATGTTGTTTGATTTAATTTTTTTTTTTAATAGGGTTTTTTTGGGTTTGGTTTTTATTTGAAAAAAAAAAAAAAAATTTGGGATTAGGGAAAAAAATAGCAAATTTGAGAAATAATTTAAAATCAAATAAAAAATATGAGTTGATTATATCGCAATTCCCAAAACATTAAAAGTAGAGAAAATTTAAAAATCACAATAGCCCCCTTTACTTTATTTGTTTTTAATTAATTTTATTTTTTTTCCAGGGATATTAAATTTCTTTGCAAAAGAAAGCCAGCCCCACTGAGCACAAACCTGGACTAATGGGAAGTCGCCATCAAAAGTAGTGCAGTTCCTGAAACTTACAACATCCTTAGAGTGAAGGGGGCGAAATTTTTTTATGCTTCCTTACTTCTTGAGAAGGAACTCGGGGCCTTTTTGGGGGTAAGTGGGAAAAAAACAATACGGTTTTAAAAAAATTTTAAAATTTTTTCACACAGCAAAGCTCTCTCTCTCTTCCCTCACACACAAAAACACAACAACACACAAAACCCCACACCCCCACACAACCCACACACTTTAAACCCCCACACTTAGGTTAACCTTTTAAGGGGGGAAAAATTTTAAGGGGAAAGAAATGAAATTTGGGTTATTATTGTCATTTTATCTAATTTTAATTTGAACATATTAACTTTTTTTATTGGTTTTTACGTTTAGAATTTTGTCTTGTTTTTTTTACAAGGGTTTTGGGGGCCCCTTGCAAAAACCCCAAATAAAACTTTGGAGGGGGGTTTTTGAGGAATTTTTAATGAACCAAGCAATTATTTCTGTATTTTGTTCTAGTTAAGAAATTAAGGACCATACTTGGTGCTTATAACTATATAAATAGTATCTTTTACTTCCTTTTACTTGCACAATTTCTGTTATCTGCTTCTCCCATATCTGTCCTGGCCTCTCTTATTATCTTTTTTATCTACATACTTCATGTCCATCATTTTATTTTGCATCTTCTCCGTCTTCATCCTCATTACCTGCCATACCATCTCATTCTTGCATCCTCTACTATTCCTTCTCATTACCAAGACTTCCCACTTCGCCATGCGAAATTTCATTCCACACTCTTTCACTTCCTCATTACATTCTTATAACTGTTCCTGTACTTGCTCTTACTTCTCCCCTCATACCATCAAGTCATCAACAAACATCATGGCTTTCATTCTTTCCTACCCAATTTTTCCTGCCACTTTATTAATGAACATTTCCATTACTACTACTAATAGTAGTGTTGAGAACACCACCCCACTCCTTCACTCAATTTTTTTTTTATCATACCCTCCTCCACCTTCTGTCTGAACACAGCTCCTATTATCCTCAGACATGCTCTTTGATCTCATTACAACTCCTCTTTCTACTTCAGCCTTTACATTGCTTTTCAAACTCTTTTCTATACATGCATCAAATGCTTTATACACATACATAAACACCATTACTAAGTCTTTCTCAAATTCATACAATAGCATATATCTAGTCTCTTATAAACCTCTGTTCACTAAATTTGTGATGTTCCTCTCTTCACCTTCCTTTCGTTTTATTTTTTACTCTCTTCTCCAGTATCATCTCATATATTTTTGTACAACAATACATTAGCATTATCCACCATTAACTTGGACACCTCTTCCTGTCTCCTTTCTTGAAAATTGGTATTATAACTTCCTTTTTCCAGTCTTATGGTTTCTTGTTATCCTTCCAAATCACTCTCAGGATGCAAGTAGAATGTATTGTTTTAAAATTAAGTCCAAACACTAGGCACGTCTTCAATAATTATGTGCTTAACTTGTTTGTAGGGTTTATTAAAATTATGTGTTTTATTGAGTAAAAAGAGGGAGTCAAATATCCAGTTTCACCCTATGTGTGTGCCACTAATGCGGACTCTTTAATTTATATCAAATAAAAGGTATCATAACTTTAGACGTCTGTGTTTATTTTAGAAGTTCAATGATATTATTTATGGTCAAGTTATGTTTTACAGCATTTAAATTGCATTGCATTGCATTCATATATGATGTCGGTATAAAATATGTTAGGGTTCAAATTGAATTTATATAGTAATTTTTGGATAAAAATAGCACTGTTAAAACATTTAAAAATATTAATACAATTGGGTGAATAAAAGTAAATATTTTATAGTAGTATCTTTAATGTTGCCAAAAACAAAAATGTGTTTAATTTATCGTATGCATTAATAACATCTACAATATCCAGTTTAAAGGTTTAGAATTGTCTAGCATTGTTTTAACAAACTACTTTTATATTGTATAAAGAATAACAAATCTGAGAAATCTGCAACAACAAAAAACTTGTACCTATTTGATACCATACCAGTTCATCCAATCTTTGCTAGAACGTTTGATTATTTTTTTTATAAGTTACAGATTGACAATGGGAGCTAGCAGTGGAATGGTGTCAAATGTTGTAAGGTTAAGCAGAACTGGTTTAAACTGTATCTGTGACTTGTTCTCATCACTCAGCAGAACATTTGTTGGCCATATATTAACAAAAATACATTTCAAAATAGGGTATGTAGTGAAAGCCTGTAGATGATTGATAAATTGGTGAGCAAGTTGGAGAGAACAGGTATGATTTGAACTAGCTCTGCTTACCCTTTTGACACTCCATGATATAGGAATTTTAATTACAAAAAACTTTACTGTAGTTAATTGTAGGATGACCCCTCCAATCACTGTGAATAGTAGCAATCTTACTTTGACTGATAACACTACAACCAATTATAAACTACTCCATAGTGGAAACAGGCAAAGTTAGCCTGCTAGCTATCAGTGTAAATGGAGGGTACCTACCTGATAGTGCAACTACATTTTAAATTCTATTATATTTCTTTAGTAGAAAAATTGTAATACCCCTACACAAGGATAGAATGAGACATTTCATTTGACATGAAAATTACTAATCAGTTCAGGTTTGTTCAGTGCTTAACATGTTGAAATTACGGTACAACTTACTTGTTTCTTCCTGAAACTACAACTGATTTTATCTTAGTTTCTGCTAATACTGCTAGACAACACTTATCTTTAACGTGTTAAGGCAACACTATGCGCGGACATCATGGCCTAAGGCAGTTTCTATGTCGGTACCTAAAAAGCTCCAACCCCCGCACCCCGAAGGGTGGGATGATCCGGATCAGGCCGGATACCCAGAAAGGTGAGAATTAACTTAGTCTCCCCTTCCAGTCACTCACTGGTTGGACTGACACTGGGTGACTACGTGCCTTCCGCCTATCCAGTGTGGTAACTGGAGCTACCTTACTTCCGCTCACAGAAGAGAACTTTCAATCTCCACTCTTTCCTGTGTGTAGGGGAATGGGGTTGCGCCCATTGCGCTCGGGAAAGTAATTCCCCACTCCTCGTGCGTACGAGTGGAGGCGCCCATGTTATAGCCATGCACTACTAACTGTCCAGGCTAGCACCGGAGCTCTAAAACAGCTCACCGCACGAATGGCGAAGCCCAGGCCCACAGGACCAGAACCCCAGGAACCCAGACCAACCAACCGCGCAACCAACGCCATCACTCGTCGGTCATTAAACAAACTGCCCCACAGAGTTCAACCCATTTCTGGGCCGCCGCCACGAGCAAGCTCACAACGTGGGCCCTGTGTACTACTTATAACGAAAGTCGTCAAACGGAGGCATACCAGTCCACAGGGCCACCATCCAATAAGTGTGAACAAATAATGAAGTTGAACAATATCTAAAACTAGGAAGTTCTTATTTAAGGAGTTACATTGATAGTTTATAACTGAGCTAGCTAGCGTTGGTTAACTCCGATAAGAGTAATATGATACAAAATAAATGTTCAAAGTGCTAGGACTATTAGTTCACAAATAGTAAAAAGATCGATACCAGTAATCTAGGCCCTTAGGAAACTATGGCAGGCCTATTCCTAATTAGAACGCTCTGATCATCCAATAGCATAATTCATACTCAACAGTAATCTGGAGACAGACTACAACAATAGAGAACTTCTAGACATTAAAGAGCCAAGTGAGCCACCCTTCTGGGATAGAAGCATACCCACAATGTGATCACCGCACTAAGGTACAATAATGTTGGCAAACTAAAGATTGAAAACAGTCAAAGACCCAATTAGGTCATAAAGTAATGTAATGGATTAACCTAATCGCCCCATTTCAGCAAATTTATAGATTAGAGTAATGATCACATAGAACAGGGCATCAGACTGTCCCCCAAATATTTACAACATGTCATAAAGACATAGTTAAATAATAAACATGAGTGAGGACTACACCCTGTTTAGAATAAACACACTCAGACATAGAGTATTAAATTCAAGCCTAGTCATATGGACATAGTTAAACAATAAACAAGTGTGGTCATAAGGACTACACTCTGTTTAGAACAAACAAACTCAGACTTAAGAGTTTTACATTTAAGACCAGTCATATGGATATAGTTAAACAATAAACAAGTGTTGTCATAAGGACTACACTCTGTTTAGAATAAACAAACTCTATCAAAGAGTATACTAATCCACTAAACCTACATTAAAGCTTTTAAAAAAAGTACAAGTCTATAAAAAGACTAAATATATAATCATGGCAGATATTACATTATCTGCGTGGATGTGGTGAGACCGACGCAACAACCATCTTGACCACAATTTATAGGTTTATGTGTAACTGAAGCCTCCTGGATGCTTGTGTGACGAGTTGTTGGAAATAAATACAAAAAATAGTACGAGAGGTGCTGCATTATATACAAAATGAATCTGACACCTGAGAAGTATAGGGGAAGGAAGGGTTTGCTAAAACATGATAGAATAGCCCAGTACAAAACTCCAGTTGGCCGCCATCCAAGGCAGCACCCGATAGACGGTCAGTATCGAGACGCCGTCCCAATTGTCCAAGTTAGCTGTTAGGTCCGGTTATTCTCTCTTTGGTCGTCTAGACTGGAAGTATTCACGTGAGCCAAGTCGTATTCAAGAACACAATTACACAGTGAGTTAATAAAATGCAATATTTTTTTTTACTTTGTATGTATGGCAATTTATCTTTTCTTCATATGTATGGGCTAAATGAGCATAGCCCATTACACTATGTAGTGATTCAGAAATTATCTTTTCTTTTTTCAATGGATCACTAGCTGAAGTATGGATCCTTAAAAAAAACCTGTCAAATCCTCCATCACAGTACCTCCAGTAGCTGTGGATGCATCAACAGCTATGAGGTATGTCCAAATATTATGTTGGATGCAAAATTTTATTTGATTTTTTAACTTTGAGTAACATTATCTGTGAGGGTCTTTTGGATAAGAACATGTGACATGTAAACGTGTACCAGCTTTGGGTGCTAATAAATCAGGACCTATAAGAGGGTATATATAGCTTTATGTAAATAAAAAAGTAAATAAAGACCTTTCAATATATATAGTTTATTTTATTATAAATTGCATATTGTCCATATTGTTGCAATTTTAACAACAAAAAAATCTCATATCACTCTTTTAGTTTTCAAGTTTTGACAAGTTAATTGGTAATAACCTTGAATCAGCAGCCAATGTGATGGCACAAAGCAATTAAAAAAAGATGGCCACTTGCAGTTAATCAGTATTGTGAGAGTATATGTGATAAATATTTACATTACCAAACATTATTCAACATTCAACATTAACTTGGGAATCACGGTTCCTCAATAATTTTTTTTATTATTTACCTGACTTATCATCATCATCATATTCATCATTATTCCATCTTATACGAATATTACTTTTCAATTGTAGTTTGGAAGATGTAGCATTTGCTAGTGCTAGAATTGCCGGACACGATGAAGGGTTTTTAGACAAATCAGCAACAATGGATGCGTCAAAACTCCCTGAAGTGTTCAACCAACTTCCTACTACTAGTGTTTTGAAGCGCAGTTCCACAGAGAATATGATATTAAAAAGGAAGTACCATGATTCCTACTTGTATATTGGTTTCGTTGAGACCAGTGACAACAAATCACAGAGCGTGATTTGAGGTAAAGTGTCGGCAAACTGTGTGATGTTCGCATCACAATTACATCGTAATTTTAAGGAGGTCGATCCAGAATGACTGAAGGAAGTACTGTGAGCTAAGACAAGTCCAGAAGATGATATCTTATTATTCAATAATAGTTAAAAGTCTTTAATGTTGTCCTACTTATTCAGTTAACGGGTTGCTCAAGCTGGCAAACCCATATGATTGCTGAAAACCTTAGCAAGTTTTGTGTATAGGACATAGTGGAATGTATGCTGGATGAAAAACCCACTAATCTAGTAGACACAGTTCCTTTGTTAAATACAATCTCACAATGAATCAGAGACTTAGCAGAGCATGTGAAAGATACTTAACCTTCACAAATAAAATGCGCTAAATTTTCACTTCAAATGGATAACTCAATGGATGTAACAGTGTTGGCCATTTTAATGGTATTTATGTACTACTAATGCTTGGAGTTGTTTCAAGAGGATCTGATTCTCTGCAAGCCATTACCGATTAATACACCTGGCGCTGAAATTTTCAAGTTAATAGATACATTTTTCACAATGAATGGCATCCCACAAGAAAACTGCATTGATGTGTTAACAGATGGCGTGAAGGATATGGCTGGAAGAACGTCAGGTGTTATCTCAAGAATAAAATAAAAGGTCAAAGAGTACAGCAGTAGCCCCCGCATTCTGGATCACCAAGTCCATGCGGTGAAACAAATGCTACTCTCCCTTAAAGAAATCCTGGACAAAGGTGTGAAAATAATTAATTTTATCAATTCCCAACCTTATAATACAAACATATTCAAAATGTTGTGTGGTGGCATGGGGCGTATACATACTTATTTACTTCTTCCCACAGAAGTAAAGTGACTTTCTCACAGCAAAACTTTGAATCAGCTCTTCAAAATGAACTTAAGTCAGAACATTCCTGATTGACGACTTTGCTTTGGGAGTCGGGTTGTGTGATGAGCGTTGGCTTTTAAAATTGGTGTATTTATCAGACATTTAAAAAAAGTTTATGTCCTAAGTTTCGCTCACTTCAAAGAAAAACTGCAACTGTTTTTGACTCCAGCTATAAAATACAAGTGTTTGAAAATTAAATCAAGTTTTGGGCAGAATCAATTAAAAATTGAAATCTAGACAGCTTTCCAATGGTAAAAGAATTTAGAGAAGAACTAGATTCCAACATAGCTCAAGATATCTTAAATAAGTTTCACGTTCACCTGTTTGTTTGATAGTTTCAAGTTATTTTAAGGAAGAACTCCACAAAAAAATATATAAAACTTTAGGGGTGTAAACCCATATTCTTTTATGTCAGAAAAGCCATTTTGTCTGATATTGCAGTAGTATGAGTGCTTGATTGATGTGACATTAACTTCTTTAATAAAAGAGAATTTTCAGCTAAGAGATAAATTTGAAGTTTTGTCAGATAAAGCGAAAATCATCCTTCTTCCTTTTGCAACAACTTACTTATATTGATCATGATTCTCTGCCCATGTGACTACTAAAACAAAATACAGATCCCACCTCAATGCAGAATCAGATATTCCATTACAGCTGTCCCAAATTCAACCAGATATAGTCACATTATGCAAATATTAACAGTTACATCCCTCTTTTTAGAATCTAAGTTTGTGGTCTATACTTTTTCCTAAATGGTTTTCCACTCTCCCTCCACGAAAATGCGGGTTAAATTCCTCTACAACAAGCTTGCCAATTCCTAACCTATTAGCGTAGTTAGTACTTAAGTGTATAACCCAAACAGGTAGTAGGATGCAGTGCTAAGTATTATTATTATTAAATTAAGCCACCACCAAAGTAGATATCATTCTTGGTGCTTACGATTATGATTACTATTCATATCCACTTTTTCCTCTCATATATTATATAAACTCTTAATTTCTCCTGGTACCTTTCAAAATGGGTTTAATCTGTATTGATCATTAGCATATAATCCGAATGGGTAATAAGATGCGCTGCTAAAGAAAAAAAAACCGATTATTCAAGTCAAGTACTATTAAATTTATTTTTAATGCCTGCCCTTTTATTAATTATTTTTACTGTTCATTCATACACGTTCTTATTTTTTACAATTAAATTACCCACTAGTTTATGTTAATGGCTACTAAAAAATGTTCTATTAAGTATTACTTGTTCCTTTTATCTACTATTAAATCTATTATTTATTCTATTAAGTTAATATTATATTTACTTTTCTTTCCCACCTTTTCCTGTTAGTAGCATTTAATTACTGCTATTTATTAATTAGCCTTTTGTATTTAGATTAATTTATTTCCATTATTACTTACTAGAGACAGTGATTTGTGGTAAATTATAGGATTGAATTTCGTTAAGTAAAAAGTTGTATTTCAGTATTAAAAAACGGTAAATAAAATTAATTTTTGATCTAAAAATGATAGAAAAAAATGTCAGAGTACACAAGTTTATAGAAAGATTAACGAGTTTTAGAATTAACATTACATGCTGTAACTAAGAACATGACTCAACTGTTACACATGTTCATGTGCATGGACACAGATTAGATAAAAAAACGAACAACACACCTAATGATGGTACCAACCTAAACTAGAATATCCCTGCATAGAATTGCATATTTTAACACTCCTCCTCAATTCAACTACAACCACAAAAATTAGGCAAAAGTCCTACATGTACCCTTAAATACATGCAAATAGAATCTAGTGAATCAGCATTTGATTAAACCAATATAATTACAAAAGTACTCAAACTTATTTCCAACCAAACTCTTTGTCAGACTGTCAGCACATTGTTCATTTGTTTCCAGATAAACACCACTTAAATACAAATCACGAACAAAGTTGTATTTGACATCAATATGCTTTAGTCTTCGATGTCCCCATTTATCCAAACATCTTATGCAGGACTGGTTGTCCTCGTACACCTTGGTGGGTTCTAGAGTGATCCCAAGGTCCTGGATCAGTCTTCTCAACCAGAGTAGGTCGGATGAGGCGGTTGACAGGGAGACAAACTCTGACTCCGTCAAGCTAAGGGCAACTCTAGTCTGCTTACGTGTAGTCCAACCAACAGTGGCAGCAAAAACTTGGAATAAATACCCAGATGTAGATTTACGATCATTGCTGTCATTGGCCCAGTCTGCATCAACGTAGGCCCGTAAGGCGACATCACAGTTCTTCGGAAAGAAGATACCAACTTCAAGTGTTCCTTGAATGTATCGTAGTATTCGTTTGAGTCCAATCCAGTGAGCTTCTATTGCATTGCTCTGAAACCTGCTGTAGAAATTCACTGAGAAGCTCAGATCAGGGCGAGTGTAGAGCATCACATGCATCAAACTACCAACAAGCTCACGGTACTTTTTTTTTATTATTATGCATTCTGTTGTAGTTATTTCAGGTGGTTTGGCCTCCATCGGTGTCTTTACCAGTTTGCATTGTTCCATACCAAATTTCTTGAGAACTTTCTTCAAGTAGGCTGTTTTGTTTAAGGGACATACCATAAGTTTTCTGATCAATTTTTTATACCTAGAAAGTTGTGCAAACCTCCAAGATTCTTCATCTCGAATTCTGACATAAGATATGTTTTGATGCCATTAAACTTCTGCAGATTGTTTCCCGCCAAAATTATGTCATCTATGTAAACCAAAAGGTAAGTTTTTATGCTGTTGCTGAAGTCGAAATATAAACATTTTTCATTTCCAGACTGCTTAGATACAAGAGAATTCACAAATTTGTCAAGTTTAGCATTCCACTCCCGTGGTACCTGCTTCAATCCATAGAGGATCTTGTGTAACTTACAAACAAGGTTGCTGTCAGTTACGAAGCCAGGTGGCTGCTTCATATACACCTCTTCAGAAAGGTCTCCATGTAGGAATGCATTTTTCATGTCTAACTGGAAGGCAATTAAATCTTATTTGTTTATAATTGCAAGCAGGGTTCTGACAGAGGTTAAATGGGCTACGGGTGAGTACGTTTCATTGTAGTCAAACCCTTTCTTCTGTGCACAGCCCTTCACCACCAACCTTGCCTTGTACCTGTCAAGCTGTCCATTTTCATCCTGCTTCATCTTGAAGACCCACTTACAGTTGATAGCTCGTTTACCGGATGGCAGCTGTGTAAGGGTCCAGGTCTAATTTTTCTTCAATGAGTACATCTCTTCCTCAACTGCAGCCATCCATTGTTGGGCATCATCTCTACTGTGGATGTCCTCAAAGGCTTCTGGCAAGTTGTCAATAAATGACTCAGCACCAAGATCCAGTGTGACATAGTCATTTAGGTACGCTGGTGGAGTGCGAGGTCTCATGCTCCTACGCAGAGGTTCAAGTTCCTCACCAGGAGTCTCTTCTTCGTCAGAAATTGCCTCTGGTTCTTCTCCTGAAGACGGCTCCTCCTGCAATTCCTCAGTAAAAGCTTCATTTGGAGTCGAACTGATGACCTCAATAGCTTGAGAGGGTGTTGAACCAACAACATCACTGGTTATGAACGAATGTTCATCAAAAATTATATCATGACCACGTATGATTTTTCGTTCCTGTGGACACCACAGCCTGTACCCATTCGGGCAGTAACCAACAAAGTAGCACTTTATCGAGCGGCTGTCAAGCTTACTTTAAAGAACTTGATTAGGTAATCGAAGATATGCTACACAGCCAAAAACCCTCAGTTTTAACATATCAGGCTTTACACCATACCACAGTTCTGCTGGAACCTTGTTTTCAAGAGCTTTAGTAGGCGATCTGTATATTAGATAGACTGCAGTCATAACAGCCTCCGTCCAGAGTGACTTATTAAGAGAAGAATGAAGGAGTAAACAACGTGTTTTCTCAATGATGCTATGTCCCATTCTTTCTGCGACACCATTCTGCTGACTGGTATGCCTGATCGTAAACTCTGACTGGATACCTTTCTTTTTTAAATAATCTAGCATTTCCTGCGACACGAATTCACCACCATTATCTGACCTAAAGCAACATCTTTAGGTTAAAGTGAGCTGTTGCCATAGCTTCAAATTGTTTGAAGTAGGTAAACACTTCAGACTTTTCCTTTAGAGTGTAAATGACTGTAAAGTGACTATAGTAATCAATCAGGGTAAGTATATACCTCTTTTGATCATATGATACGGGCTTAATAGGCCCTACAAGATCACTGTGTATGATCTCCAAAGGGCGCTTAGCTCTAATGCGTGGCTTTGTGTGAGGAAGACGCGTTTGTTTAACCTGTATACAAGAGTCACATAAATCGGAGATCAATCCTTGATCAACCTTGATTCCATCTACAATTTTACTTAAGTGAACTAAACCGGTTTTGCCAATGTGACCAAGCCTCTTGTGCCACCAATCAGATGATGCTACATTGGAACTAGCAACACCAGCACATGCTTTTTCACGAGGCGAAAGAGACATTGTATACACTTTACCAGATCGAGTGGCAGCAGCCACAAAAATATTGTCTTTCAAAATAGTAGCGTTCCCCTTTTCAAACACAACTTTAAGCCCATTAGCGTCCATTTTACTAACTGAGAGTAAATTAAATTGTAATCCAGGGATAATAAGTACATTGGAAATTTTGATAATGTTTTGATTACCTTTGTGAGTCACAGACGCGTGTATATCTCCGATCTCTTCAGCACACAACATCGATCCTGATTTAGCAATTTTTATTTTGATAGACTTTGATAGGCGTCTCTTATTTGAGACCAAACTAATATTTTTATCACTGATCATATGTTCAGTGGCGCCAGAGTCAAGCAACCACACAGATCCATCACAACAAGCCACTGACGTTAACACAGTCAAACTAAATTCATCATCACTAGCTTCAGCTACATTTGCTTTACGTATTGAATTATTCTGCTGCTTTTTGCCTTTCAATTTTGGACAGTCTGAACGAAAATGACCATCTTTATGACAGAAAAAACACTTATTACCAGTAACTTGCTTTGAAATGCTTTGTTTACAATTGGGACAACATTCCGGCTGCGAAGATTTCAATTTTCTAGCCTTCCAATCAGTAACGCTAGAGAATGATTGGCTGCATCCATCGATACCTTCTGCTTGGCGTTTGCTCTGCTCATCAAGTAGGCGCGTTTTTACGAATGCCAGGTTGAGATTATCAGCAGGTAGTGTTTCTATGGCAGTGACAATTACTTGATATTCAGATGGCATAGTCAAGAGAAGATGGCAGACAAAATCTAATTCTTCGAGGTTAGCTCCCGACGATTTCAATTCCCGAATGGTACGATCAAACCTAATAAAATGGAATTCAAGGGTCTCTAAAGAGGGATCAAATTTCATCATCAACAAGGTTTTGCGTAATAAAAGCTGATTAGCAATACCTTTATGAGCGCAAGTAATACAAAGCACTTGCCATATATCATAGGCGGTGATCTTATCCTTCACACAATCCAAGTGGCTGTCCGAGATTCGTTGTATAATCTGTGACTTACACTTACGATCGGCTTTCCAAAGCTTGTCCAGCTCTTTTTCCTTTTCCGCCTTAATTTCAACATTATCACTAGACGCAATTTTTACCAAGTCCCGATAGTCACGTTGAATAAAGGGCAACAGATCGACTTCATCAAGAAGAGTTTCTACTCGAAACTTCCAGTTGTCAAAATTAGTGCCATCGAAAAGCGGAATTCTGTACTTTTTGTCTTCTTCTAAAACCATTATGGCGATGGTTATTGGCAAGATGGTGATTGGCAACGGTGTCACAAACAACAAGCAAACACGTAAAGCTCACGCGTATTACAGTGCACACTTGACTTATAGGTTTATCCATCCTAAAATCCACAATCACAAGCCTGGGCCCATAACCTGTCAGAGTACACAAGTTTATAGAAAGATTAACGGGTTTTAGAATTAACAGTACATGCTGTAACTGGAACATGACTCAACTGTTACACAAGTTCATGTGTATGGACACAGATTAGATAAAAAAACGAACAACACATCTAACGATGGTACCAACCTAAACTAGAATATCCCTGCATAGAATTGCATATTTTAACAAAAAAAATAATTAGAACTTAAGATATATAGTGGCTTTTGATAGGGCTAAATTTCTCAATGTTAAATTCAACCATCGATGTGGGTCATAAGATATTGTTTCACAATTGGTTCAGAAACAAATTACATATGTAGGTTGTACTAGTTAAATTATTTTATTCTTTTTCAGAATTGGGAATTGGCTCAAGGAATTTCTTGTACATGATTTTCATACAGATCCAAAGAATAAAGAAAAATAATTAGGCCTATTAAAAGCTTTCTCAGGTTTTGTCTATCAGAGCATATAAGTTCTGCTTTTCCCTTGAAGGTGACTGACAAATGTATTGGATGAGTATCATGCTTGGAATGTTTCTCAAAATTAATATAAACATTGTTTCTTTTGTTGTTAAACTCTAGAAGCAGCTTGGCAGGCGAATGGACTTGATGCTCTTCAAAACCATGAATACAATCATAACAGTGGCTGTGTTTCATTACCACTAAATCATGGCAAAAAAGTCAGTTATGAAAAGATGTTTGTGTTGCAACATGTTATTAAGAGATTAATTAGTTATTCGTGAAGTTAACTGTATTTCTAAAGTATTTAACCAAAACAATATGTGAAACAGTGCAATAAAAAATTTCCATAGTTATACTCTAAAAAGTTGTTTATTTTTATAAATTGAATAGTGTAATCTGTAAATTGTTAAAGTTTTTGTGAAACATAGTGTTTATAATTTCTGTAGTTGATTTATCAATTTTACTAAAAGAAGTAATATATTTAATATAAAGATTCGTTAACCTTTACAATTTTTCATCAAATGCCTTGAAAATTGATATAAGCAGGTTATAGCATAATAGAGAACAAGAACACAGAACATTTTTTTTATAGAAAAGAAAGGAGCATTTAAAATACAAATTCAGATTTTTCATAAACATTTTAAAAATGACTATTTATGTCTATTGAGAATGTTTGTTTGAGAGAGTGCAAGAGAATTTTGTTTTGGGTAAAAACTACTGTACATTTTTTTAAATAATTGTTTAGCTTCTAATAGAGGATTAGTCTATCATAGCTCCAGTATTGTGATGTGCTTGTATTTGCCGTACAAAAAAAAAAGTTAATTTATGCCTATATTTTGAATTGACAATTTTTTAAACGGGGACATAAGTTTTTGTTGTAATAGTTTCAAATATCTTGCCCATTTAGACCAAGCCCTTATATACTACTATACTTTGATGTTGTAAGGTAACAATTATGTCACACTTGACGAGATATTTTTTTTAAGTTTTATAGTTTAGTGTTTTAGAACAATGTCTGAATCATCTTATTCACAGATCTTTGTGTGTAGCTCCCATGTGCTATTTTCTCATTTAATATATTAACAGTTGTGCATTTCAGTTTGGTTGAATATAATACAGAGGAATTCATTTGTCGTTAGGCACTACATACATTTGTTTTTATTATCTCTTGCATGTAACATGTAAACAGGCAAACTTTTTATAACCCTCTTTAAAACACTAAAATTTTGTTTCCCTTTATTTAGTTTTGATTCTTTTTTATACAATTATAGTATATATTTTCTTTGTAATCTCATGTGAAAGTTCTATTCACTGTGCACAACATAATAAAGAGAAAATATATAGACTTTTAGTTTATGACTTTATGGCATTAAAAAACCTAAGATGCTTATAGATTTAACAGTTGGGAAACCACACAATTAAACTCTCTTTTGTTTGATCATGTGAGTGATCATTTGAACAAATAGATCTTCTTTCGTGTCTTTATTTCCACCCTTGTGTAGTAATGAGAGTGCATAGTTTGTATTAAAAAAAAAAAGAGTGAGAAGGGTTTGCCTCAGTGATATTCGATAATAGTACATGTTTTATTAGTACAATATGTGATCAAGGTTTTTATACCATACCCAATGATTGTGCTGGAATTAAACAAGTATTAAAGTTAAAAAACTCAATGAATGGTCATAATAATCTTAGTATAGTTTATATGGTTGCATTTGTTGTGATATATACCTAAACATGACCAATGTAAAACATTTTTTCTTTTGTAATTCTCCCTCACTATTTAATTATTGAAAATAAGCTAAATATATCAAATTAGACAAATAAATAGTTTACATTAAATACTTATATTACATTAGTATTTCACATTAAATAGGTACTTGCAAAGACTGATCACTTCTTAAATAAAGTCTATAGTAGAATTTGAAAAAAAAAAAAAAAATGGGTGTGTGTACTTTTGCACGCGCGTGAGAAGTTATACTTCTTTGGCATCATTAAATAATAAATATTTAACAATAATAATTTAATAATATTAAGTATTAATTATGTTAAATAATAATATTTTAATTTATATCAATAAATAATACATACGGATAGTTAACCTCAATTATATTAGAGCACTTGAAAAAGTCTATAAGCACAATTTTTTCACTAATATTTACGAATAGTAAATAATATTAATCAAAATATTCAATTTAAATCACTACTGAATATAATTTATTAGCACATATATAATTCACACTTGTATGAAACTAAAACACGTGTTGTGAATGTAGAAACTAGAAACATGTGGATAAATATTATAAATATGAAAACAGTGATCAGAGGCGACGAGCGTACCAACATGCGCGACTAACAGAGGTTCTATTTCTATTTTGTTGGTAGCTTTTTTTTTTCAAGACTTAATGAGCGGTTTAGCTTCAACCTGTTACTTTTGTGTTACAGTGATGCGCGCGCATCTTAAAATTTCACTCTCATCATTTTTTCATAATGCGCCTAAAGAAGTATAACTTCAAAAAAAGTTTTTATGTTTTAAATCCTTTAAACAGATTTGTCCTAAATTTGTAGGTTAATCAGAGTACTTAGTGCACCTGTGAGAGTGTATCAATTATGTCCAGACTTCTTTAGTGACTTTAACATAAGCTTAGCTATCATGAAGTGTTTGACAGCTTCACCTCAAATCCTTTAGTTTGGCTACTCAACGAGTGACAGAAGTTGACATCTCTAATAATTCTTCAATGACCAACTGAGTTACAATCATTTTATTCTTCCAAAAGTGATCAAATTATACAAATATACCAAAACAAGCTTTTGGCCTTTGTATTAAGCCATTTTAATGCCAAGTGCTACACACCTGATTAGCACATCTTCACCCTAAACCCCAATCTTATGTCTTAGTCTTATGAATTATTTATTAGCTATTACTCACTAACTCAAAATATGTGTGGACTCACCTCAAGCCCATACATACTCATTAATAAGTAATTAATTAATAATAATACTATAAATAATAATAACAATATAAATAAATGATGATGATGACGACGACAATTATTATTTCAATTTCCTTTATCATAATGCTGAACAACAGTCGTAAAACCTATAACAGGCCAGCACTGAAAAGTACACAAGTACCTTACAAATATATAATAATTACACAAGAAAATAAGAAAAACAATAATAGCTAAATAATTATTGGAATGTTCAGTGATTGGACCTTAACTTTAATACCTTGAACAGTGCTGTGATATCTGTAATCCATGACATGGTAAAACATATGTTGATGATCATTGTGTTTGGGAGCAGTGAACTAGGAAGTTGTGTTTAAATGTAATGATTTATTGGTGTCATGTAAAATAAATAGTATAGTAGACTATGCTAAGAGAACGTATAAAACTAAACTAATTTAGAAACATTACAATTATATATATACTGATGAATAGTTATGAAAAAAATAGTAATTAATAATGATAAGAATAAAAAAATAGCAATAATAACAAATAACTAAAGAGTAGTTAAGAGCAGCGACCATATGCATAAAATAAATCAGAATATTTTAAATAAAATATTATAGGCAGAACCTCTACATGATAAATTATTGATATGGGATTTCCTTAAATAATTCGAATTCGAATTGGCGCTATGGATACAACAACCTATAGGTCTCACCTTATAAGAGCTATCGAGAAAAAATAATATTGGATTACGAGAAGCCTGAGAAGGAATATAAACACCTGTATGATCAAGGGCAAATTTGCAATAAATTTTGCTATTGAAAATATTAAAAACAAAAAGGTCATCACAAAAAAAGTCTACGCGAGAAGAGAGTTTGGAGCTTTAAGAGATTTTGAATTCTGTCATAATCATAATAAATCCGGTTATTAAAGAATTTATCATAGCACACAGCGACAAATTTTCTTTGAACGTTTTCCAACCTAAGAGTCAGTTAAGGTAATGAAATTCCAAGCAACACTTGCATATTCTAACTTAGATCTAACCAGGGCATAGTACAGACATAAAAAGTCAACTTTCTTAAATGATTAAGTAATAAATTAATAAGTCCAAGTAATTTCAATGATTGGGAAATTACATGGAAGAGGACCTAAATTAGAACCCTGTGGTATGCCACAGGGGGCTAAAAAAGTATTTGAGGTGTGTGAATCAATTGTAATATTGAATGATCTTTCATGCAAATAACTGCTGAACCAATTTACATCTGAGTGAGAAAGGCCGAAATTACTAAGCTTAGAGAGAATAATACTACGCTGACATAAGTTAAATGCCTTCCTTTGGTCAAAATAAATAGCATCAACCTGACCTTGGGCAGAGACTTGAGGGGCAACAGGCCCAAGAAATTCTACTAAATTAGTGACAGATTTATTTTTTATAAAGCCATGTTGATTATCTGAAAGTTTATTTTTAAGGTGGTGGAAAGTATGCTCATGTATGATTTTCTAGAATACTTTGGAGAAAGTGTTTAAGAGAGAAATTGGTCTATAATTACAAGCATTTGTTTTTGCCCTTTTTTTAAATAGGTATGACAACAGATTGTATCCATGTAAGAGGAAAAGTTTCATTTGACAGGCTAATGTTAAAGATATAGGCTAACAAAGGGCTGAAAATGCTGGAACAACCTTTAACAATAAAATTTGGAATTCCATCTGTCCCGGCACATCTAGAAGAACTCAATTTTTTTATAGCATTAGCAACATCCAAGGGTGTAATGTGGCATGGATACAAGGGCGCACTAGTTTCAATAATGGAGCAGGGTAAGACAGGTAAGGCTGAATTATAAACGCAATGAAAGTAGATCCCAAACTCGTTGGCAATTAATAAAGGATCCGCTATAATCCTGCCATTAATCTCTAGGTTAGAGAGGAAACTTTATTCACACGATTGCTTTTAACAAATTTCCAAAATTCTTGGGGTTTGTTTTTAAAACTATTTTCTCTTGAGTTCATCCAATTGGCTCTGTCTATAATGAAAGTAGTTTTAACTAATTTACGGTAGTGAGAAAAATATGAATAGAATACATCATTATTTGTTGGTTTAACCTTTTTGAAAAAAATGTTTTTTTTCCTGATATAATATTTAAGACTAGAAGAAATCCAATTCGGGTATTTGGATGAATTAATTAATTAATTAGTAATTTGAGGAATATGCAGTTTGATTTTCCTTTGGACTAAATTGTTAAAATTATCTATTGCCAAATTAACATCCGTAGTAGAATAAACACAAGACCAATCAGCAGTGGCCAGGTCATTGTAAAGATTAAGGTAATCACCACATACATAGTCAATATATGTGGTGGGGGTGTTATTAATTTTAGTAGCAAGAGGTACATCAAGTGAAATTCAATAAGTGTGGATGAGCTAAATGATACTCACTAGTGATTGAGAGCTATGAATTACTAAGGGATGGTGAAAATTAGTATAAACAATATCAAGGAGGTTAGTGGCATTAATAGCTTAATTAAATTGTTCTAATCCTATTATATTAGTCGAAGCAAGAAGTTGAATAGCTTTTAATCTAATGTAGGAATGCGAAATGCTTTGAGCATGATGTTATTTCCAAGCAATTTTGGGGCAGTTAAAATCACCTAATAGTATTAATCGATAGGGGTAGTTAGCCAAAGCACCTTCAAGAGATGTAAAGTGATTTTTAAATACTTTGACTGCTATTTGGGGAGCAAGATATATGTTCCTAATTAACAGTTTTTGGCGATCAAATGTTGGGGTTTCAATCCCGACACATTCAATATTATTCTCTAGGTCAGTTCTCCTGGCCACACCAGAAATAGAATCAATGAAAGAAATGAGAACACCACCACCCCTTGAGATAGTAGCTTCATCATTTAATCTATCGGCTCTAAAAACATTAGAGTTAGGGGGAAAGTAATAATAAATAAATATTTCTTCATATTTGAATAAACATTACACTCCTACTCTACTGATCATGTCAGAACACTAATTCTATATTAATGTTTTAATCTCTCACCTATTTTTGGTTCAATCATACCTGTGAGTAGGATTTTTTTTTTTCTATCACCTAATCTTGCCACTCCATACCCTTGGACTGTACATTCCTAAAATGTTATACATACTATTTATATAATGATAAAAATAATGTACATTGCTTTTGGCCTGCTAGAACATAAAAATAGTGATCTGAAAATTTGGAAGCTGCTGAGGAATATGTTGTCATCTACTCATCTACCTACCAAGGCAATTAATTGACTGGTGTGGTGGAATTTCTATAATACTACACTAAAATTGGTAACATCCTAAGTTTAAGGCCGTACTGGATAGCGTATTTTCATGAGGAACCTTCTTTGCATTTATTTACTTCGCCTATTTAATGTGCGCTTTGTGAACCCATTGATTATATCATCCCACGATTTCTATGAGAGAATGAGAGCAAGAGGGCCTACCAATTTTGCAAGGAAAGGTATTTTAACATACTTTCAAGGGTACCTTTACATGCCACAAATTACAATGAACTGATGATTTTACTTCTCCTCTGAAGTAAGTTATTGAAGGTTATGCTACAAATTTTTATTGCTAAAGAATAAAATCGTTGACCCCGGCTGGGTTTGAGTCCACAAACATCAGGTCCTGAGGCGAGGGAGCACTTTACTTCAAGAACACTGCGGTCAACCTCTCTTAAAGAGGAATGGGGCATGAAAATTTTTATTTCTAAATTGTAATTTTGGTTAGTAATATTGATTATAAAATGAATTATATATAAAAAAATTTTTTATGGAAGTTATAAGCATTTGAACAAGGTTTAATATGAAGATACCCTAGACATAAATTATTCAGCGTAATCTCTTCTAACATAGTATACAATAGGTTAATATATTGTGTATAGTGTTAACATAATTAAATTTACCAAATAATAAATAGTTTTAATTTTATTTTTAATGACAATCTCATTATTTATTTTATAAAATAATACATATAGTTTTGATGGGGGAATATAATTTAGGGTTGGATTGATTGTTTAATACGTTAGCCAAATAAACAAGGATTGTAGTTTATTAATCAGTTTTTTAAGTTTAATATTTAGAGTTAAACTACAGGAGTGGTGTTGTTTTGATTGACCCCATGCTCGACACGACCCATACTGGCTCTCAGGTCGTAACGCAGAGCAGCCAAATATAGCTGGATTGTAATGAACTGGCATAATCACAGCAACTAGGTGGAACTTCCACCCCGTTATCTTTGTTCCAACTTCGATTGGTTTTATTTCTACATTTTATCTCATTCACCAGTCACAATAAACTGTATAGGGGTGAGAGTTTATTTGGAAATAATGTGTAGTTTACATACACCCCTGCGCATGCACACACTTCTGGATTTGTGGTGAGATTTCTGAGCTTGAATGATCCAAGAAAAAGTTACAACTTGAAGCGAAGAGATGTTTTAGTTTGAGTCTGTACTTACGGCATACTAAACTAAAGTTCAAAACTAAAAAGAGTTGTTGAGTCTCAAAGTCAATAAGAATAACTATTGGTAGTAAACATAGATTGAAATATTTTACAAATTCTTTTTCAAACACTTTTAAGAAATTAACTTAATTCATCCAAAGAACATATTAATTATTATACACTCTACAATTAATTACCCACCTCAGTGGTGTAGTTGGTTAACGCACTAGATTCGTGTTGAGCTAGACTGCCGAGGATGGGGAGATCAAGGTTCAAATCTCGATCGGGTGAACTGGGAAGGTTTTTACTAAATGATTTTCCACTCCCCCTCCACAAAAATGCGGGTCACTTCCTCTAAATTCAACCTTTCCAATTCCTAATCCTCTAGCGTAATTAATACTTAGGCATATAAACCCGAATGAATAGTAAGACGCCGTGCTAAATAAAAAAAAACCTTAATTAGGGCTATTTATTCTCATAATTTATTTGTCACAACACAGTAGTCACCATTGTCAACTCAAGCGAACTTAACATTGATGCAATATGGCAGAATGAACAAGTTGGTTGTGATCAAACTCTATGAAGAGAAATTTCATTCATCTGTTGCTTCTTGTGGTATTTTCGTTGATCCTGATCATTACTATCATGGGCTAGCCCAGACAGTTTAGTTGGTGATGAATCTCTAATTATGTAATAAGTTTGCCCTCACTCAATCAATTAAACAGGGACCACCCATCAGTCACCACTATCCGAGATGTAATCAAAATTAAGAAATTAGGTGTGTACTCAAACGATAAAGTAGAGTTAGCATTGGATAGAATTTATTCTTATTTTTACCAAATTTAATGTACCATCGGCAAATAACTGTGCCATTGCTGGGACAGTGACCACATCCAGCCGATCCTGAAAAATGTTTTTATACAACATGTACAATTATGACAAAAATTAAAATTAATTTACAATAATATATTAGAATTCATGAAAAGAAGAGGGAGCAAAATAATTTATATTAAAAATTGGAATCAAAGATTGTAATTATGTTTGCCTTATTTTTAAAATGTATAATAATCTAAGAAGTATTGATTGAGTATACAAAGCACCTGTAATCTAAATTTTAAAAAATAAATCTTAAAATCAATAATAGCAGTGATGCTATTTACAAAAAAAAAGAAGTTATTAAAAGCTTAGAAATACTGAAAATGACATAATTCATTACAAAAAATGTTAGCTTTTTTACTCGAGAATGCTACATAAGAAAATGTGTTAGTGTTCCAATAAATTTTTAGTGATTGATTCTTGCTCAGTATATTCTCCTGCAAATTAAATAACAAATAGGAAGGTATTAAGGTGGCTTAAATACTTTGTTGTTGACATAATAGGCTTTTACGCTACATTTAAAGTTTTTCAAATATTAATTAAGAACAGATTTATTTGAGAAAGTTTATCTAACTGTCCTTGAAAAAATAAAGAAAGACAATGTTTCAGAATATTGTAACAACACATTACAAAGCTAGTAATAGTAAATCATAAAAAATAAAATTATGTTTAGTGACCGTCTTTCTGACAACCAACGGTGTATCGAAAACCTAGCATTTGCAAATAACGCGTAGTTAAACACATCCTACGAAAACTATTGGTGTTATAGGAATGAATCTATATTTCATAATAAAATTAAGTTCATGATGATTATTTCTAAAACTTACAGTACCCATCTATGTCAATTAGGAAAAAACTTTTTAACAGATTGAAAATATGTCTGTAATACAAATTGTATTATAGTTTTTTTCAAAGAAAAATTTTTTACAAAACAAACCTGTTAGAATTTAGGAATGATAAAAAGATCACAATGGCTTATAAGGATTTGTAAATAATTCCGAAAAAATTATGGTGATAGTCAAACTAGTTCCGGAGAAACGGTGAGTTAAGTTTTGGTGTGTTATAATATTTGATCGTGGATGTCATGATGTATTCTGCTCAGCTCGGTGCACCCAAGGAAACTGTCATGAACAGAGACGAAGAATAAGTAATAGAACCGTTCACCCTCTTCCCCTTCTTCAACCAATAAACAATGGAACTATGATGGAAGAGAAAGTTATGTTGACCACTTCCTTTGATTTCCTTTACTCAACTGATTGGTCTGCTTCCTCACATGGCTTATATCAGGTTGTAAAACTGTAAATGGGGAGGAGTATAAACATACATACAACATATTTCCAAAATTTAAGCCATTTGAGCAAATGACCATTTTTTACAATGATCCATTCCCCTTGACAAATTAGAATAATGTCTTGTGGTGTGGTGCAGTAGTAATAAATATTTTGCATGGCAAAATGCTCAATATCTACCCTTACCTAGGTTTATTTCCATAAGTGGATCACTTTAAATGATTTATGGAACATAAATGATATGATTTACTTTTCCAAACATAAAATGCCTCAAAATTAAAAATGTTTGCACTAATAACTCAACATTAAGTGGAAGGACTACCTCCTAAAATTTGAGAATCACTATCAGTGCAACACCTAAGAAACTGTTTAGCCGACACCGAACTAGAGTTCCGAACTAGAGTTGCGGTGTTGTCATACCTGTCAAGTTTAGTCTGAAAGAGTGAAGGGGGAGCGAGCTAATCTGTTGTTTACATGGGTCAAGTTTCTTGGAAGGGAAAGGCTAGGAGCGCGGCTTTTATCAAAGATCACACTTTACAGAAATCTGCTGCTTTATTTTTAGGTTAAGCTCAAATAATCAGTAGTATGGTTTTCTTAATATTTCTTACCAAGTAGAAGAAAACAAGTTTCATTCGACTTTCTCGTATTAGACTGGTTTGCTGGTGGCGGAATTGGGGTTCAAATTCCAGGAGAGTGTACTGAGGTTTTTTTCTTAATACGGTTCCAAACACGCTATTATTATTTATTTATAACACCGCGTCTTACTATCGTTCGGAATGTACACTTATGTACTAATTACTCTAATGTGTTAGGCATCGGAAATGTTAAATTAAGAGGTACATCCAAATTTTTGTGGAGTGAGAGCAAAAACTATTTAGGAAAAACCACCTGAGTGCGCTCGACCGGAATTGAACTGTGATATCCCTGTTTTCAGCGTGTCATTTGAACATGGTGGACACACATTATTAGACTGGATTGCTGGTGGTAGGGAGATTGAATTTCAAATCCCAGTTGTGTGCAAGAAGGGTAATTCCCCCTAAAATGGTTCCCCATGCTCACTCTATGCAAATGTGGATACATTAAATCTAAAATGTCACCTTCATTCCTAGTTCATTAGGGTAATTAATGCATGTGTATAACTCAAACGGGTAGTAAGTCGCAATGAAAAAACAAATACTATTGTGAGGACTACCAAGAGTGTCAGCAAAACTGTATTAGTGTCGGGCAAGTTAGTTGTAAAGAAATATATTTTCGAGGAGTTTTTAGAGGATTGACTCCAAGCCAATGGAAAATGTTTGAAAATGGAATGCCACTAAAAGCTATTTGGGGTGGCCCTTAACCAAGCATTTAAAAATAATAATAGATTGTTATCGAACTTATTTGAAGTTTGATGCAAACCATCTTTCAGCTTCAAACTCGAGTATATCAGAGGGGGGTTAAACAAACTGGAGGAAGGCACATTTCAATGGGGGGAGGGGGGAGAAGAAATTGGCAGTAATACCCCACCCTATCAACCATCCCTCCTTCACTGTCCACTCTCAATGAATAACACTGGATATAAAACTATCGACAGACACACCGTAGAATGTAGATCATTTCCTCAGCATTTGACTTAACCCAAGTTATGAAGGGTGATGACAGTGTTTGAGAGTTACATTGGTTGCCTAATTTTCTTTAAAAGATTCATACGTCAAGTCATATAATCACTTTTGATGGAAAATATAAAGATCCAAAGAATGATAATAATAATAATAATAATAAATAATAATAATAATGGTAATAGAAATATCTAATCAATTAACATAAAAAAGTTTTTATTTTTTAAACCCTTTTTCATGCACGCAGAAAATTGGGGGTCAGAGATCTGTACCCGCCTTGAAAATTGTTAGAACCCTTAAAAGAAGGGGACACACACACATACACGTAAAAAAAAACAAATAAGGAATTGTGTTTTTTACTTGAGTTTCTTATATTACATCACCCAGATACTAATAATTATTATTTTAATATAATCTTAGATATGCACTAAAATTTTCTATTGTAAAACTAGCTTGACCTACATTAGCTTGTAACATGTACAAAGGCATAATTATGCAGTAATGAACCCATGGTGGGTGCCCCCAAGAAAAAAGACACCGCCCTCCCCAAATCTTATGTATAATTGTAGATTAAAAAAAATATTTTGACATTTATTATTAAATTATTTTATAATATGTAATGATATAGAGTAGGTAAGCTGAATTTAGAGGAAGTGATCGCACATTTGTGTGGAGACATAAGAGTGTAAACCCATTGAGGAAAAAACCACTCTAACTTCATTACTACCCTGGTGGAAAAAGCACAGGAATATACCATAGTAAACCAAGGAAAACCATAGTTAGTTTTGTATGGTTCTTTAAGGTCCAAGGAAATCCAGACCATTACTCATGTGTGGGCTGCTATGGATTTGTCAGGTTCTCCCATGGACAGAGAATACCAATGGGAACCAGACATTGTCTGGAACAGTCAGGGTCTGTGGTTTTAAATGGTTTTCTTTGGGAAGTGGAAAACCAATGCAAACCAGATTTTGTCTGGAACATTTGGGTCTGTGGTTTGAACTGTTTCTTGATGGTATGAGGCAAACCATTGCATCCAGACTTGGTCTGGAACACTCTCGATCTATGGTTTGGTCTGGGTTTCTTTGAGACAGAAGACACCAATGCAAACCAGACTTTATTGGAACACTCTTGATCTGTGGTTTGGTCTGGGTCTCTTTGAGACAGAACAAACCACTGAAAACCAGACTTTGTCTGGAACATTGATGATCTGGGGTCTAGTGCGAGTTTCTTTGGGACAGAAGAAACCAATGCAAACCAGACTTTGTCTGGAACACTGTTGATCTGGGGTCTAGTGCGAGTTTCTTTGGGACAGAAGAAACCAATGCAAACCAGACTTTGTCTGGAACACCCCGAGACTTTGGTTTGGTCTGGTTCTTTTTGGGATGGGCCAAACCTATATGAACCAGACTTTATATGGAACACTTCGGGTCTGTGGCTTAGTTTGATTTTCTTTGTGATGGAAAAAACTAATGCAAACTAGACTTTGTCTGGAGACTCTGTGACTGTGGTTTTTAATGGTTCTCTATGGGACGAAACAAACAAATGTAAATCAGACTTTCTCTGGAACACTCTGGGATTGTGATATTTTCTAGTTATCACTGGGACGGAACAAACCAGTGCAAACCTTACTTTGCTTGGAACCCTCTGGTATTTTTTTATTTTCTGGTTTGCTCCGGAACGGGCCAAACCAATACAACCCAGACTTGGTCAGGAAAACCCTGGGCCTATGATTTTGGTCTGGTTCTCTTTGGGCCTGAACAAACCAATGCAGACCAGATTTTGTCTGAAACATTCTGGTACTGTGGATTAGTCTGGTTCTCTTTGGGACGGAACTAACTAATACGAACCAGACATTGTCTGGAACACTCTGGGTCTGTGGCTTAGTCTGGTTCTCTTAGGTACTAAACTAAACAATGGAAACCAAACTTTGTGTGGAACACTCTGGTACAGTAGTTTTAATGGTTCTCTTTGTGACAGGCCAAACCAATACGAACCAGACTTTATTTAGTAAACTCTGGACTGTATTTTTTCTGGTTTCCTCTGGGACGGGCCACACAATTTATACAAACCAAGATTTGTCTGGAATTGTAGGTTTTTTTTTCAGGTTTCTCTGAGACGGGTCAAAACAATACGAATCAAACTTTGTATGGATTACTATTGGTGTAGTGTTTAGTCTGGTTCTCTCTGGGACAATCCAAACCAATACTAAAACAGACTTTGTCTGGAACACTCTGTGGCTATGGTTTGTTCTGGTTTTCTCTGGGACAGCTCAAACCAACACGAGCCAGGCTTTGTCTTGAAACCTTTTGGAACTGTAATTTTTTTCTGGTTTTCTTTGGGACGGGTCAAACAAATACGAAACAGGCTAATAAATGATTGCCTTTAATATTGAAAGGTGTGATGGCTCGGTTTTTTTAAATTAATCTCACAGGAACTTAAGCAGAGAATTGTTGCCTACATAGGCCTACCCATATAATTCTGTGGGTTCCCTGGTGGAAAAGCACAGGAATATACCATAATAAACCAAGGAAAACCGTAGTTGGTTTCGTATGGTTCTTTAAGTTCCAAAGAAAACCAAGGAAATCCTGACCATTACTCATGAGTGGGCTGCTATGGATTTGTCAAGTTCTCCCATGGACAGAGAATACCAATGGGAACCAGACATTGTCTGGAACACTTTGGGTCTGTGGTTTGACCTGTTTCTTGGTGGTATGAGCCAAACCATTGCAATCCAGACTTTGTCTGGAACACTCTCAATCTATGGTTTGGTCTGGGTTTTTTTTGAGACAGAACAAACCAGTGCAAACCAGACTGTGTCTGGAACACTATTGATGTGGGGTCTAGTCCGGGTTTTTTTTGGACAGAAGAAACCAATGCAAACCAGACTTTGTCTGGAACACCCAGAGACTTTGGTTTGGTCTGGTTCTTTTTGGGATGGGCCAAACCTATATGAACCAGACTTTATATGGAACACTTCGGGTCTGTGGCTTAGTTTGATTTTCTTTGTGATGGAAAAAACTAATGCAAACTAGACTTTGTCTGGAGACTCTGTGACTGTGGTTTTTAATGGTTCTCTCTGGGACGAAACAAAACAAATGGAAATCAGACTTTGTCTGAAACACTCTGGGACTGTGATATTTTCTGGTTATCACTGGAACGGAACAAACCAGTGCAAACCTTACTTTGCTTGGAACCCTCTGGTATTTTTTATTTTCTGGTTTGCTCGGGACGAGCCAAACCAATACAACACAGACTTGGTCTGGAAAACCCTGAGATTATGATTTGGTCTGGTTTCTCTTTGGGGCTGAACAAACCAATGCAGACCATTTTTGTTATCCCTTTTACGGCGGCTTCGCGTGGAGTGGTTTTGTCTCGTCGAAGTCCAGTTTCCGGGCGAGGTGGTTGTCAGGCGTCGATTCCCCGCGGGTCCATTGGATGGGGGTAAGGAAGGGAGATGGGGAGAAAACAGATAGGTCAAGTCCCGGCAACACGAAGTCGCGGTGGGAGGTAAGGATCTTCCCGGCAACACGGAGCGCGGTGGGGGCAGGGGAACAGTCCCGGCAACACAAGAGTCGCGGTGGGAGGCAGGATAACCATCCCGGCAACACGGAGGTCGGGGTTTGGGAGGTGGGGGATAGTCGTGGGAGGATAGGGAGTGACGATGAAATGCTCTTTTCAAACGAATAAAGATGGTTTATTATGCTCTTTCAAAAAGGGTGGTTCTCCAAGGTTGGGTCACCACTAAAAAAAAAAAAGCCTTTCGGCTGTTGCCTGACATAAGAACATCTGACTTGACAGTTATGCCACGCCAGGTTGTCTATGAAAGGGCTGATTTTGTTCTGTGAGTTACAGGCAGCAGTCGCTAGCCCTTATCCTCATGGTATGAGGGTAAAAACAATGAATGGGTGAAACCGTTGAATGATGCTGCAATAAAATACAATTTTATAAATTAGTACCCTTTGAGTGAAAATAGTGGTGATTGTGAATGATCTCGCTGTGGTAAGAGGGGTTTGGAAGGATTTTTTTTTCTTAGGATGAGGAAGGTTGGCTTTATTTGGAATGATCGATTTGTGAGTGATGGCGTAATGTGATTTCGGGAAGTGGGTTGGTAGGCTTAACTGTTTTAGGAGTTGGTTTGACGAGGGATGGTTACATTTCCATTCCCCATCTGGGGCCGACAGTGGCGCCAGCGTTATTCTCTGGCTAGAAGGTTGACCTAGTCGGTTTTTCCCAGTGGAGTCCGGCGGTGGCAAAGGTGATAAAGAATAACTTGTGGAAGGATTTTTTTTTTCTTGGGATTTGGAGTGGAGGTGGATACATTCCATTCCCCATCTGGGGCCGACAGTGGCGCCAGCGTTTATTCTCTGGCTAGAAGGTTGACCTAGTCGGTTATTTCCAGTGGCGTCCGGCCGTGACTAAGGTAGTAATAGGCGTGAAATGAGCGATTGTGCATGAAAGTGTACCGTGCGCCTTCGAGCAGGTAGTCCGTGTCCACCGGGCATTTTGGCATAGTGACTTTTTTTTTTTTTACTTATTATTATATGCTTATAACTAGTGTTGATTAACTAAGAACTAGTGATATTTTAACTAAAACTAATGATAATTTTTTTTTTATTATTATTTTATATATTTTTAATAAATTTTTGGTTTTTTAATGATTTTTTTTGTTTTTTTTGTTTTTTTATATATTTTTTAATAATTTTTTTGTTTTTTAATGTTTTTTTTGTTTGTCACTATGCCAGTCTAGGTTTTTTGTATTTCCTGGTGTCTTCTGGGTTTGTAAACGTCCTAGTGATCTTATGATTGTGTTTGTGTGCGTGTCGCTTTGTTCGTAAAACTTCTTGTTTCTGTCCCTGTATATTTCTTGTAAGAGTCTGCTCTTTGTCATGGTGTGTAGATCATCTATTCTGGTGTAGCGGTTTGTGCCGGTTATAGTTCTGAGTATTTTGTTTTGAGTGTTTGTAGTTTACTTAGTAAGGTTGCTGATGCGTAGCTCCAGGCTACGCAGTTGTACACTATGATTGGCTGAATGACTGATCTGTAAATAATTATTTGGTGTGTTCTGTTAGCTGGTTACCTTTTAAGCAGTGGAAAAAAAGTTGCACGAATCTGCCTAGCGCTTTTGAGTTTTTTTTGTTCTATGTGCTTTCTTCCCAAGTTAATCCTTGTCTATTGTTATGCCTAGATATTTTTAACCCCCATGTCTGTATTGGTATTTCTGTATTAAATAATATGAAAGGAGCTGGTGGGTTTTTGAAAATCTTTTTAGATATTACCAGTGCTGCTGATTGTTTTGGATTTACTTTAATTCCTCCATTTAGTGAACCATTCCTTATAGTTTTAAAACCAAATATCTTTGAATTCCTAACTTGAGAAGTTTATGGGTTTCTGTTTTGCGCGTAAAACCATGGTGTCGTCTGAAAATTGCCATAACTTTGACTCTAGGGTCGGAGGGTAAAGTCTGAAACGTAAATGTTGTATAGGTTGTGGTGATAGCGTGGAACCTTGGGGACCCCCCCGCCCTGAATTGGGTGGATGGGGACATATTTACCCTCCATTTTTTACCTTGAATGTTCCAGACTAAGGAAGCTGGCTATTGTGTAATGAACCATGAGGGGAAGTCGAGTAGGATAGATTTGTGGAAGTAGACCGATATGCCTACTTTTCGAAAGCCTCTCTAATATCTAGAAATATTGCTATTAAATACGTTTTTCTTCGAAAGCCAGAGTGGCGTCTTCTACTAGATTAACTATTGGGGTGGGGGGCGGTGGAGTGCTATTATTGAAGCCGAATTGAAGTTCTGGGATAAATTTTAATTTATCAGTGATTTTTGTTTTTAGTCTTCTAAGTATCAATTTTTAAAATAATTTACTGAACGGGGGAGGAGACTGTTTGGTTTAAAATTTTGGGGAAACATGGGGTCTTTACGGGTTTGGGAATTGTTATAACCCTTTAGCCAGCTTCCCAGTCGTCCGGGAAATACATGGGTAAAGTAGTGTATTAGTTTTGTCAAAGAGTAGCCGCACTCCCCTTTGGCAGGTGTTGTACTATCTCGTTTGTAATGTAGTCGTTCCTGGGGCTTTATTTCTGGAAGTTCCTGTATAGTAGATGTTAGTTCTTCCGTGTATGTCACGCCTGGGGTTTGTTGTTTGGTTTAAATAAGTACCCCCTAAAATGAAAAGGTTTGGGTTTCCCCCTTTGTGAAGTTGGTTTTTGTGGTCTTTGGTTGGGTGTGAACTGTTTTTTAGTGTGGGGCTATGGCCCCGCTTTCTCCGAGCTTTTATAGGCCCCCCCTTTTTCCCCGTGTAGGGGCGGGGTTTTACTGTTTCTGTTTTTTTTTTACACCCCTTTGTTGTTTGTTATCTTCCATGTTTTTGCTATTGTCTGTGGCTCCCTCTTTTTACATAAGTGTTCCTTTTTTTTTTAGCCTTTGTAATTTTAACTGCTCTTCTAACCTTTGTTTTATTCTATTGTAGGTGCCCTGTGTTGGGGGTCCCTGAAAAGTCTGCCAGTCCCCCCTAGCTTCCCTTTTTTGGGCTTGAGGAAATCTAATTGTGGGTTTGTTTCCGGAGGTCAGTGAATGGGTTTTCCTTCACTGAGCTCTGTTTTTTGTGGGGGCCTGTTGAAAGGTCGAGGGTAAAAAGCGAAGCGTTTTGTTCGGTTCCTCCGTGTCCCCGTATGGGGGGTTTTCCCTTTCCGGAAGTGGTCCCCAGTTTTTTTTTTTAAAAGTGTCCCAAATACATTGATTTTTTGTTGGTGAGCCCCCTTATCTCAAAATTTGCGGTAAGCTTATCTCGCAGAATTTTGGGTTGTGGGCCGAGTCTAGTTCGTGAAATACCGTGAGGTCTTCTGGTGGATTCCTTTATCTTTTTGAACTAAATCTATTATACTGGTTGTTTTTAGGTAATTTGAAGGGTAAAAATTGTCGGTTCTTTTGGTGGATCACTGGGTAGTCGTTATTGTCTGCGTTTTTTCTTTTTAGTGTGCGCCCGTTTCTTGTCGTTTTTTTTCTACTGTTCCAGTTTATGTGTTTGGAGTTTAAAGTCCCCTGCCATACTATGCCCCCTTCCGTTGAGTTCGTCCAAAAGTTTTGGGGTTTTAAAACGTCGCCTGCGGCGGTTTGAAATTATGGCCCCCAAAAAGAATTTTACCCCCCCCCTCCGTGTGTTGACTTTTTACTGCTTTTTGCTTTCTATTGTTTTTAAATCTTTAAAAAAATGGTGTTGAATGGGGGGTTTTTTTGAAAAGACAGCAGTCCCACCTCCGTTTTATTTGCTCTGTCTGACCTGTGATTTTCTTTAGCCGTAAAAATAAACTTTTTTTTGTGGGGTTAAGTTGTTTCATTAATTGAGCTATTCATTAAATAATGTTAAGTAAATCTTCTAATTTTTTTTGCTTGCTGGAGTATTCCCCTTCGCGTTCCACACAAAAAAGCGCAGTATTCCTTGTCCGTGTCTTCCTTGTGTCCATCATTTGTCAGTAAAAAGTAGTTTGCAGCCCCTTTTATGATAACCCCTTAATTTTTCCGTTGGTCTTTTTTTTTTGCCTTTGTGTGTAAGGTTTTGGTTTAAAAATGGGGGTTTTCATTTAATTATGTTTAAGTCTTTAAAAAAAAAAAACAACTCCTTGATTGGGGGGCCGTGGAGGTTTGCTCTTTTTGGGCTTCTTGTTGTGGGGGCCGTGTAGCTTGTCGCACAACCTTGGCTTTAACCCGGTTTGTGGGGGCGCGCCCTGGATTTGGCGCGTTTCGGCCACTGTCTTTGGTCTTTTGGGGGGGAGTGGGGAATTTCTCGCTGATGGTTTTGGGGGGGTGGGGGGATCCGTCTCTGCTGAAAGGGGGGTTCTTGTTTTTCTGTGTGAAGTGACAGTTTTTCGTCCAACAGTTTTCCCGTAACGGGGCCATTTACTGTATTTGCAGATGGTTTACCTCTGCAGTTTCACACTAGCCGGGGTGGTTGGTGTCTTTCTTTGGGCAGTCCTTTGTGTCGTGCGCTGACAGGCATTTGACACAACGGGGGTTGTTCTGACAGTTGTTGGGGTATGTCCGAATCTCTGAATTTTGGCACTGAGCTATTTTTTTTAGGGGGGGGGATGTAAGGTTCGACTCTCACTCTTGGGTTATTAAAGAACCGTTTGTAAATGTCTGTAACCTGGTATTTTTTTGCATTTTTACCTGGAACGGGATTTCGTGACCCTTGTGTATGCCTGTTCCCCGGGGGTTTTGGTGGGGTGAACTGTCTGACGGAGTTACGGGGTAGCCTCCCCATAATTCTTGTTGCAGGTCCCTCCGTGAGCATGTTGGGGGAGGTACCCCTTTACGACCACGGGGGCGGGTTGTCTCTTCGGGGTGAGAAGGTGTGGTACTTCCCTTTTTTAAGGTCCTTTAGAATGTTTTCATTTAAGTCATAGTTTTGCTTGGGGTTGGGTGTGAATCTTGAGTCCGTCTTTTAGGGGAAATACACGTTGGTATTTTTTTTCCCCCGTTTCCCTTAGCTATTTGTGACTTCATGTAGTGTTGTGACCTCTTTTAAAAATAAGGGGCAGTCTTTTTTTGGGGGGTTCGGCTGGTGTGTCGTCAGTTTTTGGTCACGTCGTTTTTTTTTTTGGGGCCCCCCCTTTTCGGGGCGTTTCCCAAAAATTGGTTTGTGGGCGTGATGGGTTTTTTTGGAATTGTGTTTTTTGGTCCGCTTTTGCATTTTTCCCTTTTTTGTTCAGTTTTTTCTTTGGGTAGTTGAATGGTCCCTTGTCCGTCTTGTCGGATTCCATTCTGAGTAGTCACTTGTCGAGAGTTCTTTTTTGTTGGTGATTTGATTTTTGGTGTGGCAGTGGGGGTGGCCCCTTTCGCGCGGCCTGAAAAGGGCAGGCTTAGTGGCCAGGTGGGGGGCTACTGGGCCTCCCTGTGGGAGTGGGGGGGGGATTGTACTGTTGTGTGGTGTCCCGGAGGACAGACCCCGGCTGCGAGGTATTGCTTCGCAGCCGGTTCCGCTTTAGGGTCTACTGTAACTTTTGACACCGTAAGGTTTCCCGTTACAGCAATCACCACCGGCAGTCTGTCCCGAGTTCAGTCTTTGAGTATTTTGAGGGTTCCCCTTTAGGGTGTTTGTCTCGACAATTTGCTCTTTTAGTGGGAAACGTCCTTCCTACTCAAAGTCTTGGCACCCACCATGAAAAAAAAAAAAAAAAAAAAAGTCGCCTTTCGGCTGTTGCCCGACATAAACATCTGACTTGACAGTTATGCCACGCCAGGTTGTCTATGAAAGGGCTGATTTGTTGTTTGAGTACCGAGTCACTGTCGTGACTCTTAACCTCGTTAATGAAATTATACCTATGAAATGAAACAGATGAAATGAGGCTGTAAGAGAATTACACGTGTATTAGTAAATTACCCTTTAGGTGCAATTTGTGATTGTGTTGGGTCGTGGGAATTTGGGGGATTTTCTTTTCTTGGGATGTGGGAAGGTGTGTTTTAAGGTATGATGGTGAGTTGTGAGTGATTGCGCTGGGTCTCGGGAATTGGGAGGATTTTCTTTTCTTGGGATGTGGGAGGTGTGCTTAAGGTGTGATGGTGAGTTGTGAGTGATGTGCTAGGTCGTGGGAAATTGGGGATTTTCTTTTCTTGGGATGTGGGAAGGTGTGTTTAAGGAATGTGGTGAGTTGCGATGTTTTGCGTTGGGTCGCGGGAATTGGGGAGGATTTTCTTTTCTTGGGATGTGGGTAGGTTGTGTTTAAGGTATGATGGTGAGTGATTGCGCTGGGTCGCGGGAATTGGGGAGGATTTTCTTTTCTTGGGATGTGGGTAGTTGTGTTTAAGGTATGAGGGTTTGAGTGATTGCGCGGGTCGCGGGAATTGGGGAGGTTTTTCTTTTTCTTGGGGATGTGGGTAGGTGTGTTTAAGGTATGATGGTGATTTGTGGATGATTTAATGAGTCGTTTTGGGGGAAAGGGGTCGAAAGGTTTAACTTGACTGTAGGGAATAGGTTTGACGCGGATGGTTACATATCCATTCCCCATTTTGGGCCGCCAGTGGCGCAGCGTTATTTCTGGCTAGAAGGTTAACCTAGGCGGTTTCCCAGTGGAGTCGGCGGTGGAAAAGGTTATAAGGAGTTGCTTGTTGGGGTTAGGATTTTCTTTTCTTGGGATTAGGAGTGAGGTGGATACATTTCCATTCCCCATCTGGGGCCGCCCCCGGCGCCAGCTTTATTCTTTGACTAGTAGACAACCTAGGCGGTTATCCCAGTGGCGTCCGGCCGTGACTAAGGTATAATGGTATGAAATGAGCGATTGCTGAAGGTGATCCAGTGTAATTTAGTGTAGTGGTGTCGGCGGTCTATTTTTCATTCCGGCGCATTTTGATTGTCATATGTGGTTAGTTATTAATTCTAAACTAGGCTAAATATAACTATAAGAAAAAATGTTTTTAAAAAAAAAATTTATAATTTTTTTTGTTTTTAATTTTTTTGTTTTGTATTTTTAATTTTTTTTTGTATATATATATATTTTTTATTATTATTATTAGATAGTTTATTAGTTTTGAAGCTCAACTACGCCGTCCTTTGGTCGTTTGAAAAACCTCTCCTCTGTAGGGTCGTAGCGTCCTAAGCCCCTAACAATCTCGTTTGTGTGCGTGTCCGTCTGCTCTTTATAGTCTCTTGTTGCGGTCTTTGTAAATCTCCTGTAGCTGTCTAAATTTGTCGTCGTGTGTAAGTCTGTGGTCCTAGTGTGCCGGGTGCCCAAGTGATTGTTCTCAGTATCTTGTTTTGTGTTGTTTGAATTTTTTGTATGTGAGTTTTAGCCCATAACTCCATGCCTGACAGTTTATAATATTATTGGTTGGATCACTGCTTTATAGAGAATTGTTTTTGTGTGGATGGTTAACTCCCTGCCCTTTAAAGTGGATATAATTGGACGAACCGGGCTTTTTGTTTTCTGATTAGTGGCCTCTATGTGTTTCCTCCAAGTTAATTTAGAATCTATTGTGACTCCTAAGTATTTTGTTTCTGTTTTTACGGGAATTTCCGTATCGAATAGTGTGAGTGGGGCTGGTAGATGAATGTTTCTGCGACTTATGATTATGGCGGCGGATTGGCTGCGTTGACCTTAAATCCCCATCTTGTGAGCCAGTTTTGTAAGTTAACCAGGTATCTCTGCATCGCAAGACTGGCGTAGTTGATGTTTTTGTTGGTGGTGTAGATCATAGTGTCGTCTGCAAAAAGTCTGACCTTGGTTTGAGCGTGTACTGGAATTTTCGGAAATGTATATGTTGTACAGGTGAGGTGAGAGTGAAGATCCCTGGGGCCCCTGCTTTTATGGCGTGTGTGTTAGATTCGGCACCCTCCATCACCAGGGTGGAACCTTCTCCGCGTTAGGAAAACTGGCGACGGTATGGATGATCCATTTGGTGGTACCCAAGTTTTATTAATTTTTGTAAGAGACCTATATCCCAAACTTTGTAAAAAGGCTTTTTCGACATCTAAGAATATCGATCTATTGATTTTTTCTGAGAGAAGGCTTGTGTCGCATCTTCGACTAAATTTAGGACTGGGTATATAGTGGAATGTTTTTCCCTAAATCCAAATTGAATTTTGGGGGATGATATTAGAGTTTCGCTGAAGTGGTTTAGTCTTTTTAAAATTAATTTTTTTCGAATACTTTGCTGAGGGAGTCGAGGAGGCTTATTGGCCGTCTGTTTTGAGGAAACATCGGGTCCTTTCCCGGTTTGGGAAGTTTTTATCACTCTAGCAGTTTCCATACGTCGGGGAAGTGACATAGCGAGAGAAGGGCGTTGAGGATGTGTAGTAACGTTTAAAGTGGCTTTTGGTGGAAATTGTTGAAATTTTTTTTCGTTTAAAAAGTCGGGCGTGGCCTGGCGCTTTCCTTTTTGGGAGGTATTTTATTGTTTTGTTTAGTTCTTCTAGTGTTATTTGGGTTGCGTGTGAAATAATAGGTCTGCTTAGATATTCCCTTACAGATCTCTTAGCGTCCCTAACAAAATCTGGGTCTTTTGGATTGTCGTTTGGTGTAAACTGTTTTTCCAGCGTCACGGCTATGGCTTCCGCTTTTTCCGAGCTTGTGGTAAAGGGCCCTGGCGTTTTCGCGTGTATAGCCGGGACTGATCTATTTTTGTTTGATTTTAATTGTTTTGTGATTTTCCAGGTTTGCTGGAATCTAGTGTGGCGTCTGTTACTAGTTGTTCCCCTTTAAATTTCCTTTACCTTAAGTCTTACTCGTGCCCTTAGTCTATTGTATGCTGCCCTATGGTGTGGGGATCTGTATCTCTGCCAATCTCTCCTCGCCTCTCTCTCTGAGCGAAAAGAAAGTCGAGGTCCGGATGTTGGGGGGCTTTGGTCGTGATTTACTGTCTCAAAGGTTGTGTTGGTTTTGTAGGCCTCCTGTACTGTGTTTGTAAATATCTCCAGTGTTGCATCTGCTTCCTCTGTTGTTGTGATGTCAATACTCTGGTAGTGTGTTGTTGAGAGATGTTTTGAAACCCTCCCAGTCACTAGTGGATATAAGTCGTTTTTGCCCTTTTATTTCTGTGTCCCGTGTTTACTGTAATCTCGCACAACACAGGGTTGTGGCCAGAGTCCAATTCCTTTGAGGACTGTAGGTCCTCCGACGACACTCCCATTTTTTGGTCAAGACCACATCTATTATATCGGGTCTGTGTAGTGGGTTTGTGGGTAAAAAGTAGGTTCGCCCGGCCCTACTACTAATAGTTGTTTCTGTCGCGTGTTCGTTGAGTGTTCTCCCCTCCCCAGTTGTTAACCTGCTGTTCCCTTTGGGGTGTTTACTGTTTAATCCCCTCTTAAGAAGAATGTGTCCGAGTCTGTGATAGTGTTTAAGTCGTTGGTCCAGTAACGTCTTCGTCGGTGGTTTATATATGGCCGCGAATAGGATACTCCCGCTTTTTGGTATTTACTTGCACTGCTGCAGCTTCTAGGTTTTGAAGGTTATTGTAGTTATGTCTGTAGTGGGGTATATTATTTTTTGAAAAAACTGCAGTTCCCCCTCCCTCCGTTGGGACGGTCACTCCTGTATGTATCGTACCCGTAGAAATGTATGTTTTTATTTGGGTTTAAATGGGTTTCGTTTATTAAAGCAATGTCTATTCCGTAGGGTTTTTAAGAGTTCCTAATTCTTTTGCTTGCGTGAGTATCCCGTTCGCGTTCCATATAAAAAAACGTAGTATGTCTTTAGTCAGCGTCCGTGGTCCGTTAGTCATCCTGGGTCATAAAGTAATCGGTCACCCCTTATATTAATATGGGAAAATTTTTTTAAGTCGCATTATTACATTGACCTAATCTGGCAAGGTATGGTTTGAAATGAGCTATTATTTTTAAGATGTTTAGTTCCTTTAAGAGGCCTATAATCTCCTTGTGTCTGATGTGGTAAGTCGTTTCTTTTTTGTGTGCGTGCCCCCTGACCTTGAACTGCTGCCGCGTAGCTTCGGTGGGAGTTGTTTGCTGTGATGTTTTTCTGCGTGGGGGAGGGGGGACACGAGCCTCCTGTGGGACTACTGTTGAGACCTACTTATTAAGTGGGGAAGTTGTTTGAAGAGGCCAGGTGTGCTTGTGTGGGTTTACTTGTTTGTGTGGCCTTCTTGGTTGTTGTTTGTGTTCTTGCGCGGACCTTATCTTTTCGAGTAAGTCCACGTAGACGGACACTTACTGTAGTTGGCCGTGTGGCTACCTCTACAGTTTATGCATCGGGCGGGTGTGGTATTCTCTTTTTTTGGGCAGTCCTTTGTGTCGTGTAAGTTTGTGCACTTTACGCACCTGGGGATATTCTGGCAGTTGTTTTTTTGTGTGCCCGAATCTCTGGCATCTGTGGCACTTGCGATGGTGTTGGTGGGTGGTATGTACGGGACAATTTTGACCCTCGTTTTGATTTATGTAGTCTATTTTGTAGATGTTTGTTGTGTCAGTTCTTGGCGAGAGTGACTTTAAATGTTGGCAGTAGTGTTACGGTCTGTGTGTTGTTGTCTGCTTGTGTCTTTCTTGAGTACTGTCTGACGTCTGTGACCGGGAAACCTAGTCCCACTAGCTCTTGTTGGATGTCCCCGGTTGCCATGTTGGGAGGGAGCCCCTTGATGACTACCTTCAGTGGCTTGTCCCTAGGTAGGTGTAGTGTGGAACTCCTGTCTCATTGTCCTTGAGTAGGTGCTGCACTAGATCAAAGTCTTGTTTATTCGTTGTGTGAATTTTAAGTCCGTGTGCTACGTAAGTGATCTTAATCTCGTTCCCTACTTCCTTGGCTAGTTTTAGCGATTTTGTTATAATTTGTTATAATAAAAAAAAAAGTAACAGAGAGACAGACGAAAGGCATGCTCCCATGCTTCCAGAAGGGGAGCACGAGAGCAAGTTCCAACACGTACCGACCAATTGGTCACACCGTTGTGGTTCGCAAAAATTTAAAAACGGGTTGTCGCGTTTCGCGAAGTTCTGAAACAAAGAAAAAAGAGATTACATAAATTAGTAATATTGGGGTTAAAAAAGGGAGGTAAGAAAATTGAGAAACCGACTAAGGGTTTTTTAGAGTTACGTGCGGAGACACTACTCTATGGGGGGCTGGGTGAGAGCCTCCCAAACCACTGTTGACACATCTCGATTATCCCAGCAGGGTTTTGGGGCGTCGATGGCACCCACCAGGGTCGATGACGTAGTTCCCAAGCCCCTGGATAAGAGGATTGGTGGCACCGGGAAGTCTAGCGTAGAAAAACGCGCGCCAGTTTCCGGAAGTGGTCCTTGATGGTAGGCATATCCAGGTCACGATGAAGAGTCTCATTGGCCATCCCAAGGTGCCCCCCCAATGCCTTTCGACTTTAGTTTGGGAAACCCCTGCTTTCCCCCTCATATCGTGTCCCCCAGGGGGGCCCCAAAGCGGGCAGGGCCTGTGGGAGGATCGGCCTGAGAAGTGCTTGTACAGGTCAGACCGTTTTTTGGGAAAGGGCGAAAAAGTGTTAAGCAGGGGGCCTAGGCCCCCATTTTTTTCCCCTGCCTTGTTTTTTTGTTCCCTTTTTGTCTGGGGGGCAGTTTTGTGTCCCCCCGTAAGCCCCAGGTATTAAACACGTGCCCATTGATCTGTTCCCGAACACCCCGGGGTGGACCCGGGGTTTTTATTTTTTTTCCCTGTGAAGAGTTTGCGGGTGCTCTTTTCCACGTTAAAATTTTTTTAGGTTGTCAGCCCCCCTAAGGGTTTGGTGGGGTCTGGAGTCCCCTCTCCAAAGCTGTTGCCCGACCCCGTATTAGACCCGTGTCGGTTACAGACCCAAACCCGGGGGCCGGGGGAAATTTTGGGAAAAAGTGTTCACAAGGACTGAAGGGGGCCGGGGGCCCCCAGGGAACCCCTGCGGAACCCCCGCCGGATGCTTTGATTGGGGAGGTGGCTTTCCCCAAAAGGTAGGGGGGTTTGCGTGGGAAAGAAAATTAAAAACCCTTTAAATTTGAAGGGCAGGCCCCGGGAGAGGAGTTTGAAAAGGACCCCTGTGCCAAACCCTTTTAAAGGGCCTTTGCCCGTAAAAAAGCAGCCCCCGTAACCCTTTTAAAAGTTAAATTTTGTAACCTTTCCCGACCCGGAAACCAAGTTGTAGAGGAGGGGTTTTTGCCCAAACCCAACCTGTTCGTCCACCCAAAACCCCCCCCCTGGAAATGCCCCGGTTAGCCCGCCCATTATTAGTCTCCCCGAAAATTTCCCCAAAAGTCGAGAAGCTAAATGGGGCGGTAGGACGAAGTGGGCCCGGGGCCTTCCCCGGGTTTTTAAAAGCAAAAGGCGTTGGCATGCTTCCAAAGCCGGGAAGTGACCGGAAAGGCCGGCGTTAAAACCCCACAAAAATTAAATTTGTAAGGGATTTTTTAAAAAGGCCCGCTTAAATTTGTCCCGTCGGACCCGGGGGCCTTGTTTTGTCTTGACGGTTTTGGCCCTAAAATTTTCTGTAAATTTGGGGGGGTTTTGGGTTAACCCCAAGGGGTTGTACGAGCCCGGCTGATGCCCGGGCCCCACGTGCCCCAACCCGGGGCCCCGGGTTGGGTTTGTAGTGGTAAAAATTGGGCCCCTTAAAGTGCTCAGCGAGGTGGGCCCTTCCCTGGTCGGAGTTGGCCCCCCCTTTGGAAAAAAAAGGGGCCCTTGGTCCCGGGGCCCCGAAACAATTTTCCCCGTCATTTCCCAAAGGCCCTGTCCTGCACGCACGGTCTCAATTTGTCCCCCCAAAGACATTTTCCCGGTTTTTGGACCTTTCCCCCGAACCGCTGGATTTGGGGCCCCAAGGGCCTTGTTGGGGTTTCCCTCGAAATTTGCCAAGCCTTTCACCCGATTTTTCCCCGGGAGTTTGGGTTTAAAATTTGGTCAAAGAAGGTGGCGTTCTTGGACGGTGCCCGGGTCGAACTTCGGCGACCCTTGATGGGGGAAATTTAAATTGAATCCGAAAACCCAAATTTTTGTGTTTTCCCGAAAGGTAGGGGGTTCCCAAACCCCTTTAAAATTTCCGAAAAATCCCCGTCAGTGGGGTTTAGGTGGGGTTTTTGGGGGGGGTTATAAAGGACCCCGCGGCCCCAGGTTTCCGAGAACGGGGTTGTGACCCGAGTTTTAGTAGTAAGACTTCGCATAACCCCCTTTGCCCCCTTGGGGGAAAACAAAGTTAGGAGTGGGGGGAACCCGGGGGATTAAAAGGGAAGGGGTGGGGGGCGGGGGGCCCCGGAGCCCCCGGGCCCGGTAAATCTTGAGCCCCGGGGGAAAAAAACCGCCCCCGGAGGCACAAAAATTGGGCCCCCATAAAGGGTGTTAGGGGTTGAAGTCCCACCGTTTAAAAAACGGGGGCTTTGGAAAACCCCAAAAGCGCCCCTCCATTTTCGGGCCCTGGGGGTGGTCGAACCCGGGGGAGGGGGGTTTTTAGATGGAAATGAGAGGGCCCCGGGGCCCCAGTCGAGGTCACCCAGTTGGAAACCCTTTTGTTTATTTTGTTGGGGGGGGGAAAAGTGGGGAACGTGGGGTCAAGGCCCTTCGGCCCGAACCCCCGTCCCCCCTTTCCCCCAAATCCCCCGTTTCGGTAAATAGGATGGAGATAAATTGCAAACGAAAACCCTCAGGGAGCGAATGGGGTTTCCCCACCCGCTTACATCGACCCCGATGCTTTGCCAAAAAAAATTTCAAGCCGGGCCTTTTCCCCCGCGACTCCTTTGGGCGTTCCGGAAGCGCCCGTGAGCCCCTTCAATGGGGTTCTTTTTCGGGTGCACTGCCATAAAGAGACCAGGTAGGGAGATGTGTTTCCTTTCCCAGGGGGCCAGGTTCCCCTCGGGGACCCTGGCCCTTCCCTCAAGGGGACTCAAATGAAAAGTCCCTGGGTCCAGCCCCGGTCCTTTGAGTGCTAAATGAAAATTTTTTTTGGTTTGCGCATCTCCCGGGGGTGGGGTTCAGGGGGGCCCCGGGTGGGATTTGGGGGAGGGGAAGGGAAAAAGGGTTTTGGGAAGGGGGTGGGAAAGGCATTTTGGGGTTTTTGGGGTTGGGAGAGGAGGGTCTCGGGGGGCCCCTCACCGGGGGGGTTGAAGGGAAATTCCACCGGTTCGGGTTTTTGGTGGTTCGGAAAGGTCCCTGGCCTGGGGGTGGGGGGAATCTTTTTTTACGAAATGGCAAAAAGTTTGTCCCAGGGGGGTTTGGTGTTTGGGGGGTTGGATTAAATTTCGCCCCCCGCCCCCAAAGTCCCCCGGGGTTTTGGGCCCTTATTGGGAATCCGCCCCCCTTTTGAGGCTTGGGGCCCCACTTTTGGGCCCCCCGAAAGGTTTTAGTGGGACAGCCCCCCCACCCCGAGGAATGGTCCTGAGCAGTGAGGACTTCGGGGGAGATGTTTCCCCTGGGCCCCCCCCTTCGGGTCCCCAAAAAAAACCCCACACCGGGGTTTTAGGGGGAATCCCTCCGCAAGCCAAACCGGAAAAAATTTTTGCATGAAGGGGGTGGGGATTTGTATTTCCCCAAAACCCGACGCGGACCCCGACGGATGATATGGAATACACCCTTGGGGGTTGCTGGGGGTCAGAGGGGCCAACAAATTTCGGAAAAAACCTTCCTTTCCCTCCGGTTTTGATCCGTTTTGGGGAGATCTGTTTTAGGTTTTACGGGGGAAAAACCCTCTCCACTAGCTCCCCCGGTTTTGTTTTCGGGGTTTGTCCGTGCCCCAAAAGTTTCACCAAACCCCGGGCCCCAGCCCTTCCCCCCCAAGTCGTAGGCCCAATGGGATCCCCAAGTTCGGCAAAAATTTTGGGGGGGGGTTTAATTTTCCCTGGACCCGCATGGGGGCCCCGGTTTCCCGGGTGCCTGCCCCCTTTCCACGGCCCCCAACCCTTTTGGAGGATGGCCCTCCCCAAAATTGGGGTTTTAACCCCCTTCCAATAAACACAAATGATGGGAGGATTTTTCGTTTGGGAAGGGGCCCCGGGGCCCCACTTCCCAAGGTGGGTGAGAACGGTTTTGCGTTTTTTACCCGCGGGTTTCCCCCGGCCCCCCAATTTCCCAAAGCGCGGCGCCCCCGGGCCCCGGGGCCCCCGTGGCCTCCTTAAATCACCAAAACTCCCGAAAAATGGTTGGGTTCCCCCAGAAATTTTGGTGTTGCCGGTTTTCCCCTTGGGGGGGGTCTTACGGTAAAACCCCTTTTCGCCCTCATCATGGCCCCTGGCACCCTTCGGCTAAGGGAGGTTGGTCCTGAAACGGGCCCTAGCCAACCCCCCCGAGTGTAAAAGGCGCAAGGTCGCCCCGGTTTTCCCCGGAATTAAAGAAAAATTTAGGGGGTTTACCCTCCGACCCCCCCTTGGCGGGAGGTCCCGGATTTGACGCGGGTTTTGGCCCCGGGTTTAGCGTTGCGACCCTTGCAGGGTTTTTAAAGGCGGGGGAGGTTGGCCCCCCCTGGTCAGGGTTTGGTTGGCCCCTTTAAAGGTTTCCCCCCAAAGTGCTGGGGGAGTTTTTGAATCCCCCCCGGGGTTTGGGGTGTGGCCCCTAAAAGGGCCCTCCAGCATTTTTTGGGAAAAAGCGGCCCCTTCCCCCTGTGTCGGAGGGGCCCGCTGGGC
>JBCFYV010009882.1:9651046-9691989 GCA_039000515.1 Timema cristinae | reverse complement strand
TAGAAAAGTGGTATACCTAGAACTATTTAAATATCTCTCTGTATGATGATAATATGACTATAAAAAAGCGCACAATATTAAGAAAGATGTCTTCCCCCAGCGTCAAGTATCTGATGTGAGTACTTTAACACCACCTATAGAACGGGCCATCCAACTCAACACAGTAGTGCTGTCTTGCTCTTACTAAGATCTAAAACCTGGCATCCATAACGTAAATATAGCAGAGGTTTACCCTCATGAACCTGATGACGTCTTTATGTCTGTATAAATAATAATACTCTCGGAAATAATTTATGTACACGATTTAAAATGGATTTTAAAAAGTACTAACTCTGAATCCCTCCCTTAGTATCACAAAACTTCCCTATTAAAAAATGGCATTCATTCTTGGTGAGAAAAGTTACGTAACTGGGGGGAGGGGAGGTGAGGGGCTAGGATAAATATCTACATGGTGTCACATGGAGGGGAGGGGGGCTAAAAAAGGTAAGAAAAATTCGTTACGTGGTTTATGGACGACCCCAAAGCTTGACTTGAAAAGACAAACAAAAGGGTCGCAATGTTTGAGTTGTAGACAATTGTTCCACCTCCGAGAGCCCTCAAGGTTACATTGCTCTTAACTCAGGTGTGTCACTCTCGTTTGATCAAAGTAGCCAAATTTAAAATACTAAGAGGGCAGCATTTTAGAAAATTCAGAATAGTCATCATCTTTAATTTTATAAAACTACATTTAAAATAAGATGAATCAAACCACATTGTATATCGGTTCATCAAAAGACCACAGGGCCGCTCATGGTGGTTGATCGGGCCACAAGTTTGGCATGCCTGATCTAAACTTACATACGCTAAGAGTCCCACATCTTGCTGAACTTTCTACTCCTAAAAATTTGTTTCAAGTTGTTCTACTTATAACGGATTTTTTTAAATGTGAAATATTGTTTTAAAACTACTCCAACGATTTAGTTAAAAAATTGGTAGTCTATCTGGTAAGCTTTTTAGAATGTAAATAGCTGTATCTATTTATTTTTCATATAAACATTCATTTAGGACAAGTGTGGACCCCTAATGGGTCCGTGGATGGGCTTCAGGGGGTCCGTGACCTAAAGACAAAAAATTACAAATTGTAGATCAAGGCTTGGATTAAATTACAAAGTTTCCTGTTTCTTCAACAGGCAGGGTATTCATCAATTTGTGCCATCAAAACGAAATATAAAAATACATTGTATGTCAAAGATGAAATTTGCGCTGAACTGTTGAAGATATTACACATTTTCAACTTCTTACTCAAGCAAAACCACAGCACCCTTTTCATTGACTTTCTACTATTCAACAGGTATTAAAGCTCACTTTGAAGTTACACACTATGAATTCATTTAACTTTTCTTCATGGAGTTACCATTAACTTTGCATAAAAAGAAAAAGTGATAGATATAATTTGTTGTAAAGATTGTTTTTATTCCCATTTGAATGTAATAAATTTACACTGCAATAAAGTAAATTATCAAATTCCGCTATAATAACGTAAGCCCGTTTTCGGCTCCCAGCTAAAATTTTTGTAATTTTTATTTTTTTTATTTTTGGTTAGCAAATTAAAAACAACTTTTGGTTTAAAAAATTGAAAAATTATTAGAGGTTGTACACCTGCAATTCATCGCATTGCTATTTAAGTCATCTTTGTAAATTATAGTCATACGTACATTACTAATGTTACTTAATAATTTCGGTACTTTATTAAATGCAAACAATTAATCCAATTATGTTAACAAAAAAAATCTCTTATTTAGTTGCAAAAGTGTCAAGTCCATATAGACCTTCATTGTTTGAAATTGGCAATGTTAAATACAAGCGCAGTGATTGCTGCCCTTGGAAAAACACCACATACATCACTTTTATATAAATGTCGCAAAATCTCCTGTGCAGTGGAAAATCAAACATGATCTTCAAACTAAAGTCCTCTGAGAAAGGGAGAGAGTTGTAATATTTCACTTTTCAAAACTAGCCACAGATCCGTTTTGTATAATTTGACCAACCTCACAATGGAGTTATCAATGCAAAGCTGTTACAGAAAGAGTCACAATAATACTGTTAGTTTTATGTAGACTGACATCAATAGTACAAGTTTGGCGTATTCTACTGCACTGCACCACATTACTCAGATAACATAAATATAAGATTTTCAGGAATATGGAATGGAATCCTATCGCTAAGAGAAGACATATTCCTTGTATTACTAATTATTTTTGAAATACATGATGAAATTGTAATAAGGAAGCAATATTAAGCTATCTTTATAGAATTTAATATGAAATATTTAGTGTAATAAAGTATATAGAAAAAGAATTATATGAAATTACAAAATTTTTCTCCAATATGTCTATATAGGTTAATTAAATGGATAGTTCATTGATTAATACACATATGATTTAAGATATCGAAACATAATTAAATTAACACATTCAAAATGTGAGTCAAGGTTACATGTTTCGGCACATCTACGGCGCGATCATCAGGACTAAATCAAAGAAAAATATATGCACTAGGTTATGGTGCAAATAACAAGGTGTTAGCCAAGTAAGAAAAAGTGAAAAATGTTGGGAAAATACTATGTAATCAACCAATATAAAAATGAAATATATTTACCATTTAACTGTGCCCGAGTGAGTTACTCCAGTGAATACCAGAATCAAACTGATTAAAAATGAGAACGGTTGTGTAAATGAAAACTAAGGTTATAATATTCTAAAACATATAGGAAGTCATTGATAACGAAAAACAGCAATAATATAAGAGTTAAGTTGTTATTAGATAGATGTAGTGAAATAACTAAAAGTAGAAAGGGAAAAAGAAAGAGTTTTGAGAACAGGAAAACAGAAGGTACAAATCTTCTCGACACTGTCCCGAACTACTGGATGGAAGGGCAGGAACATAAGTTATTTTAATCTGGTGTGTTGGGGAAGTTTTCTTAAGGTGTCGATGAGGGTTTTGTTTTCAAAATGTATTTGTTCGTTGAGGACATTTTTGTTATTGAGTATTGCGGTTTGGATGAAAATGTTTTCTGCAGTGTTCATGGTTGTGCTTTTGGACGAGCTGTGAATTAGTTTCATGCATTTTTCCATGGGGGTGGGTTGATGGCCAGAAATTTTAAGATGTTCGGAGAATTTAGATTTGTTCCTATCACATTTGAAGTCACTTATGTGCTCGGAAAACCTGGTTGAAATTCGGCTATCATTTGGCCAATGTAAACACTATTGCATTCACAGGTGCGTTGGTAAATACCACTTTTTTTATACTGACTGGTTTCATTAAGATTGGAATTATTAATACATTTTTGATATTGTTATTAGTACTGAAAGCTATGTTAAGTTTGTGTTTTTTAAGGATATTGGTGATATTATGGATTTATTTTCCAGTGTAGATGAATTTAATCCATTTGGTTTCTCTATTTAGCGTGGCATTGGGACGAACTAGAGTAGTTGTACGTTTTAACTGAGCTTTTTGTTTCTGAATTGTTAAACATGTTACCTTGACTCACATTTTGAATGTGTTAATTTAATTATGTTTCGATATCTTAAATGATATGTGTATTAATCAATGAACTATCCATTTAACTAATCTATATAGACATATTGGAGAAAATTTTTGTAATTTCATATCATTCTTTTTCTATATACTTTATTACACTAATATTTCATATTGAATTCAATAAAGATAGATTACTAATTATATTATACCACCGTTTGATGTGAAATCTATAATATACATTGAAATTGAATTTCATACTTTTCGGGGGAAATTTGGCCGTCTTAAGTGTGAGGCCCAGGACAATTGCCTCCTTTGCCTCACTTCCTCCAACCAAAGACGTGTCCCTGACTAGATGAAATTAATCATTCGTTGCAGAATAGGCAATAATGATTAACCATCTCCCATTTGTATAAAGGTTTTACTCTCGAGGGATGAACTCATGTAATATTAACAAAATCTTCAGCATGCTCAGAGGATAGCAACAGTCCAGACAAGTATTCTCAGCTGTGGAAGAAGCTTAAAATTTCCAAGCTAAACCATAATGTGATGGAGTTAGACAATAGCTTCCTTTAGTGGCTAGTGCCATTGTATGTTGGAAAACTGAGAAAATACAACTTGAATAAAATGTTCCTACAAGTATTGGAAGAAATATTGACAATGGCTCAGTAGTTCACAAAACTTTTGTAAATACGTGAGCCCCAACTGATATTTCGAAAGGCTATTCTTTGTCCACGAAATGATGAGGTTCCACAAATAAATGGAGAGAAAGTTATTATTTTAGAAGTAGAGGTCCATTTTTTTCAATAGTGTGAACTCAATTGATTGTTAGGATTAGCGGTAAAAATACAATTCTGCACTAGTTTTTAAACAGTTTGACGCCCTAGGGAATGAATACCACAGCACAAGTTAAACTTAAAAATTGGCAGTATACTAATAATTCTCCTTAAATACTTAAATACTAAACAGGACCTATGTAATATAACTTGCCTAGCAATGACAAAATTAGATACAAATTCTAACAGGTTTACCTTAAGAGAATGTAACAGGATGTTTCTTATCGAGAATCAATTTGGAACCGATAGTATTAATAATAATAATAATAATAATAATAATAATAATAATACTTAGCGCCGCGTTTTACTAACCGATCTGGTTATACACTTGAATACTAATTATTACGCTAATGGTTTAGGAATATGGAAGGGTTAACTTAGAGGAAGTGAACCCGCATTTGCGTGAAGGGAGAGTGGTAAACCATTTAGGGGAAACCACCCCCAGTTCAACCGAGCAAGATTTGAAACTCGATTTCCCCGTCCTCGGTGGTCTAGCTCAACAGGAAACTAGCACGTTAGCTAACTACGTCACCGAGGCGGGTGATTTGGCACCTATAAATCCTGGCATCCTCTTTATTTTGAGACGGTGGCAGTTCCCAGTTAAATGTATGTATTCAAGTACTATGAAATAGTTACACGGTCAAACCTTTAGCAGGGTTGTTATCTATTTGGCCAGGTCCATTTTCATCCATAATTTATTGTACTATACGTTGCCCTGTCATGTACAATTTTAAAATACTTTGGTATCAGTTTAATTAATTTTGTTCCTTCTCACTTTATACGTTCTTATGTAATAGAGTTAACTGACAAAAATATCAGTTTAAGAGGGTGTAATGAGGTGGACTGGATAGAACAATCTCAATGTAGAGATAGGGTGTAATGAGGCGGACTGGCTATAACTATCTCAAGATAGGGATAGGGTGTAGTTAGGGGGACTGGCTATAACTATCTCAAGATATGGATAGGGTGTAGTTAGGGGGACTGGCTATAACTATCTCAAGATATGGATAGGGTGTAGTTAGGGGGACTGGGTAGAACTAGTTCAAGATAAGGACAGTTGGTATACTTTTGTAAGTGTGGCAATGAACTTTTGAGTTATAATTTCATTATTTCATAATGTCTATAATAGAATGGAAAGAGACTGATAAAGTTTGAACTCAAGGTTATTGTAAATATCAACTTAGCTATATAAAAGCGTAAAACCCGAACGGATAGTAGGACGCGGTGCTAAAAAAATCTCTCTCTCTCTCTCTCTCTATATATATATATATATATATATATATATATATATATATATATCTTATGTAAACTCCCTTTAACTCCTTACAAGTAGCAAAAGGCCGCAACAAATCTTTGCCATTTAAATCGGTTCATTTTATGTTTTAGTTCGGCCTATTATTTACTGAGTTTGTTGCCTTCACCGACGGTCCTACGCCATTTCTTTCTTAAGTTAGCTCAAACTTTAATTTGATATAGATACATCTTTCCTTAGTGGTATTTAGGGTATTACCTACATAGTTATAATTCTTATTAGTTGTTATATAATGAATTATCGTTAGTTGATCAACTGTAACTATACTTATTTGCATAAATTGTAATTAGTGAATTTAAGAGTTGAATTAATTATTTTCGCATGACTAAGTGTAGATAAAATAAATAATCAAATTGATAGTATTAAGTTGTTATTTTCAATACATATCTATCACACTAGCTGGTCAACTAATACGCATATATAGTCTACTGATTAGGGTAATGTGATAGAGATGATAACGATAGAGTCTGTGAGAGGATTGAGCTTAATATGCCTGAAGGTAGAGAAGAAATCCTCCTGAGTTCACTTAGCTAGTATTTGAATCTCGACCTCCCCACCACAATCAAACCGGGTTATAAGAACTTGGCATAAAAACAGAATGTCCACAGACGAGAGTAGACTAATATTCAAACTGTGGTGTGTGTAGTAGTTTATAATATACATACATTAGGCCTATACGTAAGTGGTCATACTTATCGTTAAAACTAGAAGGTACTTACCATTTATATCATGAGCCATAAATAAAACTCTTACTCACCTCGGTGACCGCATGGTCTAAGCCGTCACTCTCACAAAATACTATACTGCCAATGCGGGGCCGGACGGATGTACTGAGGATGTGTTTTTCTAAATGGTTTTCCACTCTTACTCAAAGCAAATTCAGGTTCAATTTTTATAAATTAAACCTTATTTATCCCTAACTCATTAGCTTAATTAGTACATAAGCGTACAAACTGAACGTGGTAATAATAAATTAAAATAAAATATAGCTCCTTTAGTTATGTGTAATTCATTTTCATTTGCTCCAGGAAACGTCCTTCTTAATGCTAAAGTTCTATGAAAATGTAAAATTTACAATAATTAGGCTATCTCCTAAATTTATTAAAATATTTCAAATATCGCAAACCATTTTGGGTCACATTATCTTCTTCAGAGTAGGTTTATAGCTAGCTCGACTCTACAATTACAAATAACATATTTGAACCAGAGATTTTGTTATATCTTCATAAAACCTAACATTTAAAGAGCAGTTGTAACTTCTTATTTGTATTTTCATGGAGGGAGATTAGGAAACCACAAAGAAAATCCTTCTCAGATACACTGGACTATGATTCAAAACCCAACCTCCCCATCACTGTTAAGGGGGAGTTCAAGTATTACGTAAGTCCCTTTTTGGCCATTTTGAACCCCCTTCACCCCTTGCTAAGCAAAAATATCAAATTTCTGAGCTCCCCTCCCACTTCCCCTCTCCTTCTTCTTCTTATTATTATTAGCACCGCGTCTTACTACCCGTTCGGGTTATACGCACTTACTCTAATGTGTAATGGTAGGGTGATTGTGAGATGAAATGGAGGACCTACAGTTTAACGTGGAATCCGAACCACGGTGGACTCTCCTCTTCTCTATGTTATAGTTGTAGAATTTATTTGTAAATTTACACAGGAATAACTACTATTTTTTATGAAATTTATAAATTTAAGGTAATTGTTTACATAGAGATCTAAATTAATGTTGCGAAGTATTCACAAAAAACACTGCAGTAAAATAAATTTATAAATAAAAAATTAAAATTAAAAAGCTATAAAATTATATTAAATATTTAGATTTAATTTAGATCATAAAAATAGTATTATTAGTGAATACATGACTTATTATAGTTAAAATAACTCCAAACTATTTTTAAACTGATGACCAAGGTCCTTTAACCCACGTCTCAACACTTTTAGCTATTATGTGTCCGTTTGGGGTAGCTGGGTCGCTGCCATTAGTGTCTGTCTCTCTCTCTATCTTAAGTAATCATTGTTCTCTACCCCCTTTCCCTTCTTGTCAGAAAAAATAAGCACCCTCCCCCTTCCCCTAAGGTGCTTACGTAATAATTGAACACCCCCATAGGACGGTATAGGTCCTGCTTGTTTTTCAGTGAAAAAATATTTATGGGCAGCTTACTGATGCCAATTTTTTGAAACTATTGTTCCAAACAAGACAAACCTATACGAGAAACTATGTAGGCCTACGATTGTGGACCACTTGATTAATAGTCATACAATATAACTCTTAAGATAATTTAGGATGGTTCTGCTATCCCCATGAACAACGCAATGAGAGGATATGTTCCTTCAAGCAGGCGGTACTCTTAAAGGCATGTCAATATGTATAGTACATCCTCATGACTTATTAAGTTAAAGGTGAAAAGTATAATTTTGTTTCATTTTTATGGTCGCAACTTGGTTGTAAAGAAGACATCGGCGGGACAGCTGTGTTTTAAAGTCGGATAGGCCCCCACCTTCTATTCCTACCAGGTGGCGGTGGCCTTGCTGTTTACCCATGTCTTCCCCTCTTCACTCATTACCTTTCATCCCCCACCCCTGTTCAAGTTCACGCACACGCCACCCCCCTTCCCTTCCTATACAACATTCACAGTGACCGTTGCCAAGGTAACCGGCCACAACAAAACTTCTCCAAACACAACAGACACTTGGAGGGGTTCCAGGAAACAAGCGTTTATATTACGATTCAAAAGAGACAATCGCCGACATTTTTCTTTTACTTTTCTGGGGAATTATACCTTACAGTTTTATAACCAGGGGCGCAGCTGTGGACAAAGGGTTTGAACTCGATAACTAAAGCTAGAATTATTATTTTATAATGCATTTTGTCATACCACAATATTTGGTTTACTAGGCTTAGATTTATTTTATAGTTTTATTCTACTTCTTGAGAAATAAAAATCATCTTTACACACCTTACTTACTTACTTTATGGCACTAAGAACTCGAAAGTCCATTGCCGCACTTACAAAAGTACGCCATTTATCCCTATCTTGAGTTAGTTCTATCCAGTCCACCTCATTACATCCTATATCTTTCAGATCCATTATAACGTTATTCTCCCTTCTGCGTCTAGATCTTCCCAGTGGTTTCTTCCCATTAAGTTTGCCAGTCAATGCTGTAAACATGGTTCTAGGGTCTCCCATACATATCTTTATATATATATATATATATACACTGTAATTAATTGTGTTTACGCTCCCTAAAATACGGGATGCTTATAATAATTTGTATACCAGGTTTATATTACACCGCTTCATACTATCTTTGTGGTAGTGTTACTCACACTGATATAAATAACTGCTATTATCGACACTAGGGTTGCCAACCGTTCCTTATCTGACGAGATATTTCCTTTTTGCACGTAGCCGCACCCAGACAAAGTGGTTAGGAGTCCAAAAAACCCGTATTTTAATAACAACCACAGTTAATTTTTTTCACGTGGTCAATCTCAATAAGATCATCATTTATTTACACAAAAAGCCTTGGTTTTACAAAAATTAAATTTTAAAATAATAAAAAATTACACGAAACTTTCCTTAGGACCATAAAATGTCACTGTTTATAAAAGCTCACTTTTAAACACTACATCAAAAATCACATTTGGTTCGCAGTTATCCGTTGCTCAATTGTTATGCCAGCTGAATTAAATTCGACATAAAATAGCACGATAAAATATCACGTCCAGCGTCTCTAAACTACCTGTTCAGGTTATACGGAAATAAAATAATAAACCAGTAATTTGTCAAACAGGTATAGTAAAAATAAATGTAACGGTGCACCAACCAGACTTTTCTTTCTCGTTTTTCTTAAAATAAAAACATTTACTCAAAGCCCGTAAGATTTGTAAAATTAAATCTACTAATCTACTAAGGCTGTTTTTTCCTGAATGGTTGTCCCCACTCATTCCAAGAAAATGTGGGAACACTTCCTCTAAATTCAAACTTTATAACTCCTTACACATTATAATAACTAGTACATAAGCGTTTAGCCCAGACGGGTAGTAAGACATGTCCCAATAAAAACCAACACATCTATACACACAGGATGTTCAGAAACTCATAGCTCAAACTGCACATATAGCTTGTTTGAACCAAAAGTAATACAAAATACCTATATTCGGAACCCGCCTCAATGGTATAGTTAGCTAACGCGCTAGTTTCATGTTTAGCTGGACTGCCGAGAATGGAGAGATCGAGGTTCGAATTCCTAACCCAATAGCTTAGTTATTACTTAAGCGTATAACCCAAACGGTTAGTAATACGCGTTGCTAGGTACCTATATTCGGAAATCTATGTTAATACATTTAAATTTTGTCCAAAGTATCGGCGTACATCGCTGGGAGAGTAAAGCTGTCAAGCATGCGTGTACAACAAGTTGCATAGGAATTAGGAGTACAGCACTGCTCATGTAATAATGATAAACACTTTCTGTGATGTAGGACCGTTAATGATGATGCTCAGAACGTATTCCCATTTCTAGATGGACTGGTAAGTTGTTTACTATTAATTGTTCTTTGTTCTGCTCCAAGATGTCAAGGGGTGTAGTGCCATGCGCCTAGCTCCTATGCAACTTGTTGTACACGCATGTTTTCACAGTTTTACTCTCCCGGTGCTGTACAGTGAAACTTTGAACACAATTTAATGGTATTATCATAGTTTTCCGGATGTAAATGTATAGGGATTTTGTATTACTTTTGGTTCAAAATAACTATATGTGAAGTTTGGGGTATGAGTTTCTGAACAGCCTGTATATATTTTCCATGTTCACTGTTTCCAGCCTGGGTAAGTCTTTTATCCACTACCAGCTGGCTAGACCTGTCGTAGCTTCACATGCTTTATAATCTAACTTAAGACTAAAACCAACACAACACTCAGACCCCAAACGTTAATTCATTATTGTGTAAGGGTAAACACACATTTCACCAATTATGCATTTTTAGGTCATGCCGGAAATTGAACCCGGTACCCTTATATCTCTAGATAGATACGCTCCCGACTGAGCTAAGGTGTCGGTTACCTGTTAAATGCATATATTATAAATTATTCTAATGGGGTAAGGATCAAGAAAGAAGCATTTTATAGGATATCTACCCGAATTTGCATGGAAGGAGAGTGGGAAACCATTTAAGTAGAAGCAACCTCAGTTAACCTGACCGGGATTTGAATCCCGACCTCCTAGTCACTAGCAGGCCCGTCCATTCGGCCACTGAAACTGGTCACGTGAAAATAATCAAACCTTAAACAACAGACGCAACCACTAAAATGTGTAAAACCAAGTAACTAACTCGTGGACTTTGGTTATTACCGTGGCTTCTAGCGCTTAGAATAACACATTCTCCAGTGTTGCGTAAGCACGGGCTTGAAACTATTTCTATAACAGCTAAATATTCTTTCATACAGTTCTTAAGGGCCCCGCTTAGTTGAACGGAAGTATCATAACACATACAAATTATTACGTAATCAGTTTAAGTATAATACTTGTAACATTTTAGAATACTTGCCTCCCAGTTGTCTTGGGTGATCAGTTAGTTCTGTTATTGTTGAATCGTGCCAAAAATTCTACAATTTCATTTTCAAATTCTCGCGACCAATTATCAATGTCAATCAATACCATAGTAATGGTGGATCTTAAAATACTTTATTTAATTTATTTATTTATTTCAGGTATTTAACATACACTTTCTGAACCGACTCATTATATCAGCACACGACTTATAAACTAAATTGAATCTAGAATAGACACAACATCCAGCCCCCAGCAGTTAACTCATCATTGGGAAAGGGGATACAATGATTGTTTTGACCATAGCGGGAACCTAACCGGGACCCCTAGCTCACTAGCACACTACACACTGAGCCATGTCACTTTTTTTTTGCATTGTAGGGGTTAGTCTAACATTTCACAAACGAGCTACTAGTTCTTATTTAATTTAAATTTAATCAATATATTTTCTCCCTGATTGACTACTAAGTTATGTTTTTGTTTTGAGTGAATCACTATTATATTCTATCTGCCTATAAAATTACAAATAATACAGTTTTTGAAAATAAAGGATCGTATGTCTATTTTGAAAAGTTTGGTGAAAAAGTACCTTACATCAAGTATTTGGTAACATTTTCAAAAATTCACTTTTCATACGGTTGCAAACGCTTTATTGAATTATCTGGCTACAAAGAGAATTAAATATCTATGTATTATAAAATCGACTATCCCCTCAATCGGATCATATATTCCAAATAATGATGTCGAAAGTTATAATACCATCCAGTTCATTCATAATTAAGTTCTCAGCTAGAAAAAATATTCTCTTTGCCAAAAATGTCTTCATTCCGATACCTCACTAATACTAGAACTACCCATGATAGCTTGGACACCAAAATTGGAATATTACAATATTGCATAGTTCGTGTTATTTACGATTCACTAATACTAGAACTAGTTGGCAAGATGGCTGAAACACGGTTATTTGAAAATTACAATGCTAGAAGTATTTTTTGTCTACCTCAGTGGGTAAAGTGCTCGCTTCATGGACCCAATTTTCGTGGGTTCAAACTCAACTGGGGTCAACGGATTTTTCTTGAGCGATAAAATACGCGGCACAACTTCCTTCGGATGGGGAATACAGCCGTTGCATAGTGGGGCCAAATCCCGAAAAGCTGGACAAAATACGAAAACTGAATTCAATTTGTATGAAATTTAGTACATAGGGGTTTTCAAGGTTGCTGATTACGAATCCAAAGTCAAAATTGAAAAAAAAAAATGGTGGACCTATTATGATGGCGGTTCTAAATTCATAAAAGCTGGCTAAAGTATGAAAGTGTTATTCGTTTTGTACGAAACTTGGTACCAAGGGTTTTTCGAGGTCGTTGATTACAAAACCGAAGTCAAAATTGCAAAATAATAAAATTATGGATACAATATGGTGAACATAAATGTTTAAACACATAAAATATGGTGAAAATAACATATAATACACCTTATTAACCAGGAAAATGTAATATGTAACAAAATAAAGATTTACTAGTAGAACATAAACGATTATGTATTGAAACCATAACCTTTAAAGCCTATAGCTCAATAGCCCATTAAACTGGGAAAAAACCTATTTTTTGTTGAAATTATACACCAGAATTATAAAAAACCATAAGCTTTTAGTCGAACCGGTAAAATTAAAAAATAAATCATTTTAAGTTCAAATTCAAAATTTGCAATGTTTTGTTTAAAAATTACTTTATAAAATTGTAGTTTCAATTTAAGTGACACTACAATTTCATTAAATAATTATTATGTAGATTAAAAAAAACCATGCCTGCGATGGTCGAACCGGGAACAAAAACTTACGGGACCAGCACCTTGTCCACTCGACTACGGAGCTGATCGCGACTTGTGGACTGTAATCCGTTTATGTGTACAGGCTAAAATTATTCATATAGAAAAATATTTTATCCTTATATTTCGTTACACATTATGTTAATTATACTAAAAAAATATTTTACATGTTTTTTCCTTAACGAATTAAATAAGTAAGCGTATTATAACATGCTTTATTAACGTGTATTTGTAATTATTTTTATAAAAACTTACACTTACACCACAATGGCAGTTAGTGTCAGCTGGATTTTTATATATTTTACTAAACATTAGTATAAACTGCAATTTAGAACAAGTTTCGTTGTAGAACTCTGCACAACTTATAAGTTTTTCTCGAATTTTTTAAAGCGTTCGCATGTAATTTTTCATTATTTTTCATTACAAATATTAGTTAACTATTTATCTTTATAATATTATTTGTGTATATGATACTATTCTACCTAATTTCAACAGAAAAATCATTTTACAGAATTAAAATTGATGAACTGTACAAATTTCGGCGAATTTCTGAACATAACAATATTTATATCTCTTGTGCAGTTCAGATGCTACAAGTGCGAAGGTCACGGTCAACCCCTCCTAACTGTACCATTAGACACTTCAAATATCATTCTATCCAACCTTACACATTAAATACCCTAAAATAACATTTTTTTCCCGACTTTTGGCCATCTTTTTGGAATTTGGTCCCACTGTGCGTCGGTCTCTAGTCGATTGTGGCATGTAGAAGAGCCCTGGGCCTGGATTCACTAACGGGAGCAAATAGTTGCGCCGATGCAAGATTGAAAGATTTGCCCAAATCCCTAGCCAATAAAAGAAGCAGGCGCAATTTGAGGGGAAAATTGCGCCTTTTATTTGTCACCATTCAAGAGTAGGTGCAAATATTAAACCATGATTGTCACTTCATTAAATTTAAATGGCGGCATATTATCGTATTGGCTTAAAATTCAATTATTAGTTACCAAACTGTACTCCAATTAATAATAAATAAATAATATAACATACGTCTGCACAGCACAATATTTATTTCAATTTAAATAGTGGTATCAAAGCAATCACTTACTTTTTATTGTTGAAGTTTTACTTTCAAGCAAAACAATAGCATTTCTTGCAGTATTACAAAACAAAACCACAAACCGTGTAATCTTTGTCTAGATCCAAAGAGGTTTGTATTCCTCCAAGTCCAAAGCCATCTCGTAACTAAATATGGCGGTTAGTGTAGCTTTAAAATAAGTTTTAAAGTTTCTATAAATGTTTTATTAATGGAACTTAGCTTTAAACTAATAATATAAATGCATACTAAATAATGTAAAAATATTGTTTTTGTAAAGCACACAGAAAGAGGCCGCTACTAATTTTATTGATACTTTATAAGCAAAATGTTTGGAAATCTTTGTACTTGCTGTCATTTTCATTAGAGATTTAAAATAAAGTAGCCTTGACTTTGAAATTAAATTCTCCACAAGGATTGCTCGAAAATAGCGTAAACTGATTACGTTTAAGGTGACGTCATCGTAATCTTGCCACCAGTTTGTGCCTTGTTTAGTGACTACGGAAATGGAGCAAATTATAAAGTGCATCTTTGGGAGTATTTTGGCTGCAAAGTTGCGCCATTTCTAGACTTGTGCCGGAGCAGAATTGTACTCGTTAGTGAATCCAGGCCCAGGAAGCTATGTTAAAATGCTTCCCTGGAAAAATTGGTAGGCCCTTTCACTCTCGCTCATAGAAATTCTCGTGTTCTAATATAATCACTCGGTTCAGAAAGTGCACGTTGAATATCTCAAATGATAAAATAGCAGTGGAAAAATTATTTTATTGGGACAATGAGCTCAGTCAGCTTGTACCTGCACAGTGCAACCATACACCCTATACTGCGTTTTAAACTGCTTTAGGTTTGAGGTCAGCGCAGCCGGAGTGAAGAGAGGAGGCTCGTCACATGCTCGACCAATCCGTGAAGGGTAGTTGTTATAGCAACAGATGCAAGTAGCCAGATCTTGATAGTCACGGACCCGGCAAAGATTTATCTGATTACCAAACCCTTCCTTCACCTCTGACAAGACATCTTGTGAATGTGAGGAATGCCAGGCCTCCACCGTGGTTCGGATTCCACGTTAAACTGTAGGTCCTTCATTTCATCTCACAATCACCCTACCATTACACATTAGCGTAAGTGCGTATAACCCGAACGGGTAGTAAGACGCGGTGCTAATAATAATAATAATAATAATAATAATAATAATAGTCACGGAGTATGCCTGCATAGTAGTAACGCGCAAACTCCCGCTATGTGGCAACTACGCTCCCCAGCCTACCCACCACGCGGATACTAAAGCAATTTGAATTGCAGTATAGTAGTACATACTGTTTCATTTCTTACCCACCTCGGAGGCGTAGTTAGCTAACGTGCTAGTTTTATGTTGAGCTATGTTGCTGAGAGCGGGGAGATCGAGGTTCGAATCTCGGGTGGGTTAACTTGGGGGGAGGGGGGGGGGGGGTTCGAAGTGGTTTTCCATCCTCCCTCCACGCAAATGCGGGTTTTACTTCCTCTAAAGCCAACCTTCCCAATTCCTAACCCATTAGCGTAATCAGTACATAAGCGTATAACCCGAACGGGTAGTAAGACGTGGTGATAAATAAATAATTTTAATTCTTAAATAAACCAGTTAAGTTTACTGAACAATGTTGGGGAAATAAGGGTTTTCAAGGGTAATAATTCACTTGTTTCAGTGACCGCACGATCTAAGGCGTCATTCTCGAGTTGGACTAGACTGCCGATAACAGGGAGATTGGGAATTGAATCCCGGTCGGTGTACTGAGGATGGATTATCCACGGTGATTTTTAACTATCCTTCCACGCTAATACGGCTACATTTCCTCTAAAGTCAACCTTCCTCATCCCTAGCTCACTAGCGTGACTAGTATATAAGGTGAAACGGTAGTAAAACGCGGTAACAACTAAAAAAAGGAAGTATACATTTTTATGTTTATGATGTTTAATATTTTTACTTTTTTCAATACCTCTGAAACAAAGTATTGTGATCGTCAAAAAATTTCGGATTCGAGATTTTGATAAATGTCGACGTTTCATGACCCCCTGAAACCAAAAAAGTTGTTTTCGCAATGCCTTGTGTCTCTTTCTGCCTCGGGCTAGAGCCAAAAATATTTCACCGATTGGGCTCAAACTTGATATCTGGGGTTTTCATAAAGTCTCCCCAAGGGATTTTTGGAATTAGACATCCAACCCTAAATTTAAGGGTAACTTAATGAAAGGCTAAAAGAGAAATAGTTCGCTCTAAAACTTTGATTAAATTTTGTAGCTAGGAACTGTTTATCTTTATAAACAAGATGTCAATTCTCGTTTTCTTATGGAAATAACTTTGAGGGTATACTTTACATAGACAAAATTCTCCAGTTTTGTTCATTTCTCCGCAACTATCGTATCGTACTATACGTAATAACTTATCATTGTAGAGTTGTAGTACTATTAAAGAGAAAAATCTTTTATTTGAAACATATTTTTATAAAACCAATAAATTCTGAGATATAAACAAATATATTTAATTTTTAATTCTGGTCTTTGAAAATGAATTTGTTTCTATGCTCTTTGGTTCACAAAGATGTTTCTCTCTTCTTAATTGTTCTGTAACAGTATTCCTAGTTCCTAGTGCCATAGGGTAAGTAAGTAACAGTGTATGTTATAACCCGCCCTGTGGTGTAGTGGTCAGTGCACCTGGCTACGAGTCTAGGGGTCCTGGGTTCGAATACCGATTGGTGTCGTGGATATTTTTCCAAACGGTCCCCAGGTTTTGGTTAGTTAGGGTAAGACTCGCCCCGGCTCCACAACTCCGTATTCACTATCACCATCATCTGATTGCGGATACGACGTGTAGACAATATTCTGTGCCACCAGAGCGGCTAAAAGTCTACACATGAGGTTCGATTGAACATGGATGTTAATGTCCCTCCCGGTCATATATGCCATACGATAAAAAAAAAACAGTATATTATTTCATTTCTGATCTTTGGTGAAGTGTTTCTACAACAATGTATTTACCTATTAATTCGTTTCATAAATCTTACGAGTATTTAGTAAATGTATCTTTTAAGATAAAAGCTAGTGAAAGTCTGTGCACCGTAACATATATTTTATTTTATTGTAGCGCAGCATCACTAACTTCGTCTCCTAATTTTAAATAAAATAAGTAAAAAATAATGTATAGATTTGCAAGAAGTATATCAGTATTGCATGAATATGTTTAAAACAGGTTTTTATTTATTATTATTATTATTATTATTATTAGCACCGCGTCTTACTACCCATCCGGGTTATACGCACTTTTATTTATTAATCATGAAAAAGAACCAGTGACAAAATTTCACAGGCTTATACAAACAAAGCTCTTGCAAGGAAAATTCTGTGTCTCAAGGAATTAAACTTACTCTAACCTTAACGTAAGTAATTCTGGTTCATTTTATGTTTTCATTTTAGTATTTACTATCGTAATAGCAAAGATATATCTGTAAAGCCTTCATTTTCCAATAAATATTTTGGAGTAGTCATCTCCATGCCATTGAGAACCAAATTCAGGTACTTGGATAGTTGGTTTGACTGTTAGTGATGGGTGGGTGAACAGAAACAGTGAAAAGATAAAGGTGGGCAGGTTGGCTTTTTGCGCCCTCAGCCCCATAGGGGTGGACTGGCAGTCTCTAAGGTTCCCGCCACTCCAAATATGATCCTCTTAACACGCATTGATAAATTCAACTGGAATTATGTTCCAGAGTAAGATGTAGTGATGAGGTGAGTATTTATACTTTTTAGTAAACTTAGTCCCGAGGCCATTTCATCTACATTATCGACTAATACGACTAATACGTAATAATATTAGGGTAAGTTTTTCAATGACGTTATAAAATACTTTGCTCCCGTAAATGTAAGATCATTCTTATAGTTTACGATGTGCATTATGTCCGTCTTTTATTTTTGATAAATTTGACAAACCTGATCGATACATGAATGGCAATACAATAAAAATAAAAAATGGTTATACGAATGATTTATTAACTATAATAATTTGCTAGATGACTAATACTATTTTTTCCACTAACAATAAAATATTACCAGCTTTGGTGGTTGAATGATCTAATTCAGCGGTCGACAACCTATAGCCCATGGGAAGGATCTAGCCTACCTACTGATTCTATCTGGCCCACCTTCACAAGCAACTGTGTTCAAAAAAATATACTAATAACTAATTAATATATAAGAAATAAAAGGTTGGAATTTATTGCTTATTGCTTGTTCTAAGGCGGCGACTAATTTTTTAAAGACCCAATATAAAGTGGTAATAAAATAAATAAAATGGTTGCTGACCCTGGTCTAAGGAACCGCTCTCGCAAGAAACTGGACTGATAACAGTAGGAGATTGGGATTCCAACTCTGATCGGGTGTACTTAGAGTATAAATTGTCTCCCACTCTCCCTCAACTCAAGTGGGGGTACACTTCCTATAGAATGCAACCTTCTTCATCCTTAGCACATTAGCGTAATTAATACAAACACGTCTAGCCCTAACGGGTAGTGAGGTGCGGTGATATAAATAAATTACACGAATAATATGTTTTGTTTTCTTACTCTTTTCTTAATTGCATCTCTTTCTCTCCCTGTGTCTTGATTGGTGAGAGGGGCAGGTCCCCAAAACCATCAGGGTAGAACCACAACATGTGTCACTGGGCCTGTCCATCATACTCTGAGGGTTGTGTTCAGTGACTCACAGCCAGTAGCGTTTGGGATACATGCTCCTATGGAACAAGCTTCATACACATTTAATTACAAGGTTAAATCAAACGATTGTTTAGCTTCTAACATAATGAAAGATATATAAAAAAAATCAAATTATTAAAAGTGTTAGTATTTATAGAAATATTAGGTTTATGGATTCACAAGACGTTGTAAGAAGCCAGCAAGTCCTTACTAGCAGTGCTAGTGTTGGAGAGTTGTGTTATTGTGTTAGCTTCTAAACGGACTTCGGGCTAGTCAAAGTTAAATGTTTAGGAGAAAACAAATCAAAATTAATGTTTGGAAAAAAAGAAACGACAAATTGGCAATTTCTCATAGATATTATAGCAAAATTTTGCCAGATGAGTTTGTTCAAGAAATATTACTGCCATTTAATTGTGTTCACCTAAATTTTCTTTTTGCTTCACGTCTTACTACCCATCAGGGATTTAACAATTTAATTATTTAATTTTGAGTTTTATAATTTAAGGAAAAACACGTAAAGTTTAAATTAGCTAATTTCTAAGAATTTTTACGCGAAATTTAAAATACCTACTTTAGTAGGTGGTTAGAAACATAGACCATTCAAAAAAGGCATTTTTAACAGGGTCAATGCAGAATAATTAAGGATCAATTTGGTGATTTTGAAGCTTTAGAACTACCATTCTCAAAATAAATACAGGGAAGTGGCGCCCTCAAAATGGATTTACTTCTATTGAAAATGAGCTTTAATTCATAACAGCTAGGTCAAAATAAGTTATTTTTGTATTTTTCTTATTAGCTGGCCACAAATCTGTTAATAAAAATTTGTGACATTTAAAGAAGTGAACGATATAAATTTGACCCTTTTATTTACCCAAAATAAATATTTATCTTTTTTCCAATTGGGCATAAATTAAACTTTACTATATCCTAAATAATTTAATTAAAATAAATATGTATATTTTCTAAAATTGATTGGCTTCACATTTCCCCTTAAATATGGCTGAGCAGCATTTGTAGGTACAGTGCATCCCTTGAAGATATTCCCCACTAATAGACCTGGAATGAGCACCTTTGACCGAAATGTATATAATACATTATTACATGGAACTACCATGTCCGATAGTTAGCGAACCTGGTGACATTTTTAAGAACTAGCTGCTCAAAGGCTTCGCTTTCTCTCTCCTTTATATTGATTTTCCCCAAACACATACCGCTCACCCAAACTCTCTTCACTCTTTCCATTCACAAAATTGTTATGTTCACGCTTCACATAAGATTATAAAAAGAAATTATCCATGTGTATTATATATATATATAAATAATTACAGAAATAGACTTGTCTGGGAGTCGCAACTTCTCAACCGCTTGTTAAAACTTGATTACTCTAATCAAGACCGAAATTAAGATTCCTCATTTAGATATCTATCGATTAAAATAAACAACACATACCTAAGTATATTCCTAATGACAACTTTATAGTAGCAAATTACATTTTTTATTTTGCCAAATAGTAGATATAGCTTCTTCCACCTCATGTTAAGATTTATGTCATGTTCTTATCATTAATATTCCAAGTAGAAATATAACTCTTATAATTTCTCCTTGTATTTGAAGGTGATATTTTCCCTTAGTGATCTTGCTAGACAGAAAACAAATAAAAACTTTATTCAATTGTACTGTACATTAAATATTGTTGAATTTATTATACAATCAAATAGCTAGTATAGAACCACATCACGGATTAAATGTCAGGCTGGTCAGGGTTTAATGCTCAGCCGGATGTTCTGAGGGAAACTTTTCCAAAAATGCTTACTACCTTTTTCCACGCAAATGCGGGAAACATTATCTAAATTTTACCTTCTAAATTTCTTAGGAAACAGTATTAATAAAACGCGTGTAATCAGGGCGATTGAAAAAACAATACATTGAAGCAAACATAAATTAGGCCTATCTAGGCTATTATAAGACATCACTCTCGCAATTGACTGGACTGCCAATGACGGAGAGATCAAGGCTCGAATCCTGGTCCGGTGTTTTCTTCTAAATTGTTTTACACTATCTTTTTCTTTCTCCACGCAAATTTGGGTACACTTCTTCTAAAATTCATCCTTCCACATTCCTAACGTAAATAGAACAATGTGTACAGGCCGGACGGTTAGTAAGACGCGCTGCTAAATAAAGATACTCGATTATATTTATTTTTACTCATATATTCATTTTGGGTCTGATGGCTTAAAACTTCGACCAAATGACCATATTTGGGAAACTTTACAACCAATAGACATAGAAAAAAGAGACTTAATCCAGGCCAACGGCAGGGCAAGTTCGGTCATATTTTATTCACCTTTACATAATATATACCTATTTAGAGCTTTATGCCTTACACCACTTGACCATCGGTGTGGGTACATCCAAAACAAAAAAAGACAGATAGCTGAAACCTTAGTGTGTGTACCTTTATTGGGGTTTTCTAAACATATTTTCTATCGAATCCTGGCGCACTAGCCATCGCGACCACTGACTCGAGTACCAAGAAACATAGAAAATGGCGTCTTGAAATTGGTATACCTACATTACTTAAGCTAACTTTATTTTGTGCTTTTACACCTATTTATAAACTAAATACATATGCGGCGCTATCCCTGGTGCAGGTAGCCCAAAAATCAAAGAATATAAAAATGAGAGACTTAGTTATATGCCTATTATTTAGGGATACTTGCATATGTGCTCCTTGGTCATCTTATTTCCGTTTCCAGCACGCGTGCCTTAAGTCTTAGACCGCTTGGCCATCAGTGTGGCTGTGTATGTATATTGATAGCCAATAATTGCACTATAGCTTTGTACCGATTGGTCCTTTAGTTTTATCTATCCATTATGTTACACGTTGGCAGAATTATTCACAGTTTGGCCCCAGTAATCACGTGCCTCCATTATTGACTGTTTGAACATAACTGTTAACTTAATATATTAAGAGTAAAATCTAAACCGTTTTGGATTAAGTTAAGAAACTCACTTTAGTAAATAACTTAACTAAGGATTGAAATGTGTTTCCTCAAGTAGTGTTTTCCTTTGTTCCAGGTAAGGATACGAGCGGTGAGAATCAACTTGCAGGTACAGTACTTACCGACTCTTTAGAATAAAAACTCCATGCTTTGTTAATGTTAGCGTATGACATCCAAATAAGTCAAGATTTGAAAGGGTCGGTTTACCATATCATAAAACAAATAATATTTCAACCACATTACCTTTACGCATAGAAACAATTAATAGTTTCACTCCCTCAACCGTTAAAGAATATTTTTTTTTATAAAAATGTGACATACATTTTAACAAGTTTTATAAATTTCAAAGAGAATAAAGAGCTTACTATAAGTTATTGTATATTATTTACTATACACACATTTGCCAATAAAAATAATATTCATTTGATGATCCTAAAGCTATCACAGATAGTTAAAAGTGTGGGTGAAATTAGTTACATTGGCACTCCCAAAATTGTTCGACCCCTTTTTACCAACACGAGTGTAGGACAAGCTCATGTTCCTCTCGAGTCGGAAATGCGGGTAGGAACAAAAACCACAGCGAAGAAAGATCGCTAGCTGATTGACGGGATTTACAAAACCGTCGACAAAGGCGACATCTTTGTGGGATATGATGTAACAGTAGATTCATGGGCTACCCCCTCCTGCCCCCTCAACCCCGCTCCCCGCTAGATTTCCCGTTACTGTCCAAAGAAGAACATGATTTTGTCTGTCAGTTAAAAGAGTTACATACATTTCAGGGGGGATATGTAACGTTGCCAAACCTACTCCTGGATCTATAAATGGGCACCATGCAAAGTGATCGACAAAAAACTGGGGTGTGTATAGTTGTTGACACGACTTGGACCAATTTCTAGACAAACTTATGTATGGGTAGATCAAATGAATGACAGTCGACCTGTCAAAACAAGAGGAAACGTCATGATGGATTCAGTTAAGAGTGGGTCAAGTGACCGACGACAAAGTGCTAGACAATTAAATTGTCAACGGAAGAGAACATGCGGAGTAATATAATACAGCCTATCATTAATTTATTGTAACATAATCTCTCTCTCTCTCTCTCTCTCTCTCTCTCTCTATATATATATATATATATATATATATATATGTGTGTGTGTAAGAGAAATTCATCATTCACTAAGTCACTAAGTCACTCACTAACTCACCCACTCACTCACTAAGCCACTCTCTCACTCACTAATTCCCTCACTCATCACTCACCCACTAAGTCACTCACTAATTCACTCACTCATCACTAACTCTCTCATTTCTTGACTAGATAGAAACGGATATTTGGCATAGTTCTACATCATTGGGTATTTAGAAAAAGTGCGCCAAGGCCAAAATAGTAAATTAAATTCGACCTCTTAGGGGTAAAAAAAGGGGTTTGAATGTTTTCAAAATTCACTAATGTATCTTTTGAGCCAACATACATAGAGCCTTGAAATTTAAAATTAATGTTCCTTTCTAGAAATGGGGGAGACGGGTTTTAGGAGTTTTCAAAGCTGATCCCCTAAGGAGAAAGAGTAGGGAAGAAAGTAGTGGGTAATCTCAAGAGATGGCAGCTGTCTACCTTGTGTAAGCCAAGTTATCAAATCAAACCCCGTCATCGACGGGTACATCAGCTAGTCTATCGTTATACTAAAAAGCGCTTTGGTGGGCGCATGGTCTAAGGGAAGGAGATCCTGGTTCGATCCCAGTTCGATGTAGGCCAACCGAGGAGGGTTTTTCCTTAGTGGTTTCTCACTCTCTCTCTCCACGTAAAAGAGTGTACATATTCTCTAAATTCAACCTTTCTCGTCCATAACCCATTTGCCTAATTAGTATTGTACATAGGCGTATAACCCAAATGGGGAATGATATGAACATTCGTACAGTTGTCATTGTAGGCTACTATTGGCAGAAAAAAGCCAACTACCGAGTCTAAGATGGCTGCGTTATCTAATAGCTCGTTATATCAATTTATCATACATATGAAGCTGACGGTTTCCGCACGTCCATCACAGTCTCTGCCTTAAAATATGAGTGAAGAATCACCTTAGGCACGGGACGACTCCTGGATAGCTTATTGGCCAGAGAATTGATGTACTAAGCCAAAGGTCCTAGGTTCGATTCCCGTGGACAGGTGTCATTTTTCAATTTACCATATATAATAACAATTGATACAAACTAAAATATAAGTTTGATAGTTAAACTCAAGTTTTATATACAGGCGTATTTATAGTGATTGCACTTGAACCTCACTTCCAGAAGATCCTGGACATTTTCTAATAAAAAGCCTGGGTTTTAATTTATTTTGTACTAAATAATTGATTAGTCTATATATTGTCTGCTTGCTCTTTGCTATAGGCGATTTTATTTGAAGAGTTTTATGGGATCAAGTCTCAGACTTTTCCATTGCTTGGAATGGTCACGTGATGAGGATATGGGTTGTGTAGATGTGATCAAAATTACCAAGGACTATACGGATGCAGACTATGTAGACAAGGCTTTAGTAGAGGATGACCCGCTTCAGTGGCCGAATGGTCTAAGGTGTCACTCTTGTGTTAGACTAACCTGCTGATGATGGGGATCTGTGTTAAAATCTAAGTCAGGTATACTAAGGGTGGTTTTTCCTAAATGGTTTGCCAATCTCCTTCCACGCAAATTCGGGTAGATTACCTGTAAAACGCTTCCTTCCTTATCCCTACTTCATTAGAGTAATTATCATATGTGCCCATAACCTGAACAGGTATTAAGACGCCGTGATAAAATAAATAGTAGAGGATGTACACTCCGTTTATACTAAAAGGTAGCAGTACACTATGTCCATATCTGTTAGGCTGCACCATAGAGTAAACGTGTTAGGTTAGCTCGCTACCTTTCCGCGTAAACGGGGGGGGGGGGTACTTAAAATAAAAAAAAAACGGTTTTATGACTAAACACTTACTGTTTAGATATTAAATTAATAATAGCTAAGGCTAAGGAAATGTTATGGTGCATTAATTGTGAACTTGATTAAAATTGTTTCCATATTTTTGTGTCATCCCTAGGGGAGCACCAAGGCAGCCCTACGTTGATTGTTTTAAATGTATTGTTGCACAATGTATTACTACCCGTTCGAGCTATCCACATATTTACACTAATACGTTAAAATGGAGGAAGGTGGAATTTAAAGGAAATGTATTAACATTTACTTAGCGGGAGAGTCAGAAACTATTTAGGTAAAAAAAAAAAAAAAAATACCCCCATTAACTAAGCTGAGGTTCGAGCCCTGACCACCCTATCAACAGAAATTCAATCTATTGTCTTAAAACATTCAACCACGGACGTGGGTAGCACTGCAGTGGTTGCTGTCAGGGGCATGTCATAGCCATGTATTCTATTTGAGCTATTCACACCCAGTATGTTGTGACCCGCATGGTCGAGAGATATGCGCTGCGTTGCATGTCCGCTTCACTTGAGTTGAGCATCAGATTTGACGCGTGATTGTTGGCATTGGAGGAGGTAGAGCATAAGTTAAGTTCCATAACTCTTTTGGTATGAGTGACCCTTTTCTTTATAGCCTTAGACACATTCTAAAAGTGCACTTAGTGCCAGAATTATTTACAAATTATATAGACACAGATCAGTGCAACACGAGAACACTAATACATAGAATTTTTGTTAGAATTTACAATAAACGGTACAGTGAACCTGTGTGGTGCTACTTCAACCTGTCATCCCCAACTGAGGCTTCGGGTGGTGCTGGTTGCATCTATTCCAAGTGAAGTCTCCTAGTGACATTTTCTACAGGGTCTTCTGTCGGTGGGCTTTGCCGGAGTGGCGGGTGTATACCATCTCATAGAATTGCCGGTGACGAGGACAAACAGATGGGGAGAGTTGAGGGGTATAAGGAGGGAGTCCCGGATGTCGCGGTGGGCGGTAGGACGGAGTCCCGGCAAAGTGATTCGCGGTGGAAGGTAGGAAAGAGTCCCGCCAAAGGGGAGTCGTGGCAAGAGGTAGGATAAAGTCCCGGCAACGTGAGTCGTGGTGGGAGGTAGGAACGGTGAAAGGAGAGGGAGTCCAAACAAAATTTCTCTTTAAAACACAACAAATTATTTGCTCTTTCGTATAGGTGGTTCGCCAGGGTGGGTCACCAATGAATCGGCTCATCGTTCGGCTGTTGCCCGACATAGAACATCTACCTTGACAGTTATGCCAAGCTAGGTTGTCTGTGAAAGGGCTGATTTGTTGTTTGAGTACCGAGTCATTGTCATGACTCTTAACCTCGCGAATGAAATTTTATACCTATGAAATGAGACAGATGAAATGAGGCTGTAAGAGAATTACACGTGTATTAGTAAATTACAAGCTGTAAGAGAATTGCATGTGTATTAGTAAATGACCCTTTGAGGTGAAAATTTATGATTGTGAGTGATTGTGCTGGGTCTTGGGAATTTGGGAGGATTTTCTTTTCTTGGGAAGTGGGGAGGTGTGCTTAAGGTATGATGGTGATTTGTGAGTGATTTAGTGAGTGATTGCGTTGGGTCGCGGGAATTGGGGAGGATTTTCTTTCTTGGGATGTGGGGAGGTGTGCTTAAGGTATGATGGTGAGTTGTGAGTGATTTGGTGAGTCGATTTCCTGGAGGAGGATCGAAAGGTTTAACTTGACTGTAGGGAATAGGTTTGACGCGGATGGTTACATATCCATTCCCCATCTGGGGCCGACAGTGGCGCAAGCGTTATTCTCTGGCTAGAAGTTTGACCTAGGCGGTTATCCCAGTGGAGTCCGGCGGTGGCAAAGGTTATAAAGAGTTGCTTGTTGGGGTAGGATTTTCTTTTCTTGGTATTAGGAGTGAGGTGGATACATTTCTATTCCCCATCTGGGGCCGCCCCTGGCGCCAGGATTATCCTCTGGCTAGTAGAGAACCTAGGCGGTTATCCCAGTGGCGTCCGGCCGTGACTAAGGTTGTAATGGCATGAAATGAGCGACTTGTGAATGACAGGTCTGGGGTTGGAGCAAGGATGGGATAGGTGGGTGGTGGGTTGTCGTCGATCCCGTTGATCTGGCGTAGTCGATTGTCAATTTGGTTAATTACTACTCTAATTTTGTTTTTAATTTTTTTTTCCTTCTAGATCTAGGACTAGGGATTTTGTATTTATTTTAATTTTATATTGATTTTTTTTCTAATAGACACTTAGTTAGTCATAATAATGCTCTCCTACGCCAGCCGTGGTCTCTTGTAGCGTCTGTTCTCAGCAGGGTCGTAACGTTCTAGTTAGGTAACCTGGTGGTCTAGGGGTAAGGTGTCAGACTTCTGTGCTGGCGGCCGGGGTTCAATCCTCGGTCCCGGCACAGATTTATCTGATTACCAAACCCTTCCTTCACCTCTGACAAGACATCTTGTGAATGTGTGGAATGCCAGGCCATCACCGTGGTTCGGATTCCACGTTAAGCTGTAGGTCCTTCATTTCATCTCACAATCACCCTACCATTACACATTAGCGTAAGTGCGTATAACCCGAACGGGTAGTAAGACGCGGTGCTAATAATAATAATAATAATAATAATAATAATAATAATAATAATAATAGTAACGTCCTAGTTCCCGTACTATGTCGTTAGTGTGTGTGTCTGCCTGTTAGTAGAGTTTTTTGTTCCTTTCCCTGTATATGTCTTGCAGCTGCCTGCACTTAGTCATTTCATGTAGGTGTGTTGTTCTAGTTCGCCAGGGTGCTCCAGTGATGGTTCTGGGTATCTTGTTTTGTGTGCTTTGTAGTCTATCTGTGAGGTGTTTGGCTCCGTAGTTCCATACTGCGCAGTTGTACAGTATTATCGGTTGTATCATGGATTTGTATAAGACAGTTTTTGTGTGAATGTTTAGTTCCCTTCCTTTGAATAGAGCGTACAATTGGACATATCTCCCAGTGGCTTTTTTTCTCGTGTCCTCTATGTGACTTCTCCAGGTTAGTTTCGAGTCTATTGTAGTGCCTAAATATTTTGTATCTTTTTTAACAGGTATTTCTGTGTCGAATAAAGTGAGTGGTGCTGGGAGTTGTTTGTATCCTCGGCTAATAATCAAAGCTGCTGATTTTGTGGGGTTAACTTTTATCCTCCAAGTCATGAACCAAATTTGTAGTTCTACTAATTACCTCTGCATTTTTAAACTGGCGAGATTTATGTTTTTATATATGGTGTAGGCCATGGTGTCGTCCGCAAAGAGTCGCACTTTTACGTGTGGATGGGTAGGAATGTCTGAAATATATATGCTATAAAGGTGTGGTGCTAGTGCAGATCCCTGGGGCACCCCAGCCCTTATGTCGTGTACTGGTGATTTTGTTCCGTCCATGACTACCTGAAACTTCCTCCGAGCAAGGTAACTGGCGATAATGTGGATGATCCATTGTGGGTAGTTGAATTTAATTAGTTTTTGAATTAGTCCTATATGCCAGACTCTGTCGAATGCTTTTTCAACGTCTAGAAATATTGCTACGGTGTTTTTTTTTTCTTCAAATGCTTTTGTGGCGTCCTCAATTAAATTTAGTACGGGGTGAATAGTCGAGTGATTTTTCCTGAAACCGAATTGGATTTTTGGGATGATCTCATTTTTTTCACTAAATTTGTCTATCCTTTTTAGAACTAGTTTTTCAAATAGTTTGCTCATAGTGGGGAGGAGACTAATCGGCCTTCTGTTCTGAGGGGACATTGGGTCCTTTCCTGGTTTAGGGAGCGTTATTACTGTAGCCAGTTTCCATACGTCTGGGAAGTGACAAAGTATAAGTAGAGCGTTGAATATTGTCAGTAGCGTGAGTAGTGCCCTCGGTGGTAGTTTTTGTAGTGTTTCATTTGATAGTCTGTCGTGGCCTGGCGATTTATTTTTTGGGAGTTGTTTCATTGTGTAGTTTAATTCATCAAGTGTAATTAGGTCCACCCGTGACACTATTGGTCTAAATAGGTATTCCCGTACTGATCTCTGTGCGTCCCTGACGAAGTCTGCGTCTCTCGGGTTTTGGTTTGGTGTAAACTGTTTCTCCAGAGTCACGGCTATGGCCTCCGCTTTCTCTGAGCTTGTACAGGCCATACCGTGCTCCCCGTGTATAGCGGGTACCGACAGTTTGTTGCCTGTTGATTTTAGCTGTTTTGTGACTTTCCAGACTTTACTGGGGTCCATGGCAGCGTCAGTGATGTATGTGTTCCAGTTGTTGTATTTAATAGTTTTAACTGTACGTCTTACTTGTGCCGTGAGTCTATTGTAGGCTGTTCTGTGTTGTGGTGTTCTGTATGTTTGCCAGTCTCTTCTTGCCTCTCGTTTCTGGGCGAGCAGAAATTCAAGGTCTGGGTGTTTGCGTCTCAAGTCGTGTTTTTCCTGTTCTATGGCGGTGTTGGTCCTGTATGCTTCTTGTACTGTGCTTGTAAAGAGTTGGAGTGTAGTGTCTGCTTCTTCGGTGGTCGTGATGTTTATGTTGTCGGGTAATGTTTCGTCTAGTGTTCTTTTGAACCCTTCCCAGTTAGTAGTAGTTTTTTAATGTTGTTTATCTGTATTTCTGTGTTTGTTGTGATCTCGCACACTATAGGGTTGTGGTCTGAGTCAAGTTCTTTAAGAACAGAGAGCTCTTCCGGTGTCACCCCTATATTGTTCAAGACCACGTCTATTACGTCTGGCCTCTGTAGTGGGTTTGAGGGGTAAAATGTTGGTTCACCAGGCCCGACTACCGTGTATCCCTTAGTGTCCGCGTGGTCGTTTAGTATGCGTCCATTCCTATTGGTCATTCGGCTATTCCAGTTCAGGTGTTTGCTATTCATGTCCCCTGCTAAGAATATCTTGTCAAAGTTTGTGAGTTCGTCTAGGTCGCTCTGTAGCAATGTCTTTGTCGGTGGTTTGTATATGGCCACGATCAGGATACCTCCGCTCTCTGTATTTAGTTTTACTGCTGTTGCTTCTATATTCTGTAAGGTTTGAAAATGATGCTGGTAGTGGGGAATATTGTCTTTGATGAAAATTGCTGTTCCCCCGCCGCTTCTGCCGGGTCTATCTGTTCTGTATAGATGGTAACCAAAAAAGTTAAGCCTCTTGTTTTGGTTTAGATGTGTTTCGTTGATTAGTCCTATGTCTATTCCGTATGTTTTGAAAAGTTCTTCTAATTAATGAGCCTGCGTCAGTATTCCTTTCGCGTTCCATATAAAAACGCGTAGAATGTCCTTGGTCCGCGTCTTGTCTTGTCTAGTCATCCTGGTTTACAAAGTAGTCAGTAACTCCCTCTATCATTATAAACATTTTCTCTGTTGTGTCTGAGTCTATTGAGGTAAGGTTTGAAATGTGTTATAATTTTCATTATGTTTAATTCTTTGAGTAGCCTAATTAGGTCTTTTATGTCTGAACCAGTTGAACCAGTTTCTTGTTGTGGGGGGCCTTGTGTTTGTTTTGCCTGTACTGCCTGGGCGTAGGATCGGTGGATCTTGGCCGCCTCAGGGACTGGGGGGTTTGAAGCGGGTCTCTGCCGCATTGGTGGGTAGCTCTGTGTGTTGGAGGGTGGGGGCATGGTCCAGGTCAAAGGTCTGTTCTCTGTGTTTGTCTTTGGTATTTGTGCAGTCTTCTTCTTTTCTAGTAAGTTTAAGTACACCGGGCACTTACTGTAGTTTGCCGTGTGGCTTCCCATACAGTTTACGCACCGGGCAGGAGTGGGGGCGTCTTTTTTGGGGCAGTCTTTGGTGATGTGCTGTTTTAAGCACTTGACGCACCGGGGATTGTTTTGGAAGTTATTTTTTGTATGGCCGTATCTTTGGCACTTGTGGCATTGTACGACTGTGTTGAGTGGTGGAATGTAGGGTTCGATTCTAACTCTGGTGTGATTGATGGACTTAACTTGGAAGATGGTGTTTGTGTCTGTGCTCTTTGCTATAGTCACTTGGAAAGTAGGGAGAAGTGTTACTGTCTTAGTCGTGTTGTCCGCAGCCGACTTCCTGGAGAATTACCTCACGTCAGTCACTGAGAAACCCATGTCTTTGAGTTCTGTCTCAAGGTCGCTGGTAGCCATGTTGGGAGGGAGCCCCTTGACTACAACTTTAACTGGTTTGTCCCTCGGCAGCGTGTAAGTGTGAAACTCCTGTTTTAGGTCCTTCAGTAAGTGTTGTATTAGGTCGTAGTCCTGCTTGTTGGTGGTGTGAATTTTTCGTCCGTTTGAGATGTATGTGATCTTAATGTCCCCCCCTATTTCTTTTGCAACCTTGGTTTTTTGAGCGTAGTTTTGTGTGCCTAGTGTCACTATTGGTGGGTAACGTGTCTTGTGTGTGGTTGTTGTTGTAGTCAGCTGTTGGTCTGTGTTCTGGTCAACTCGTGTGGGAGTAATGTTTTCGGACCTTTTCAGGGCGTCGAACTTGTTTGTCAACTCTGTTGTTGTCTTTTTGTCTGGGGTTGCTTGTGTGGTCTGAATTTCCTTTTTCGTCCTAGTTTGTCGGCCATCGTGAAAGTTCCCTGTCCATCAGTGTCGGCTTCCATGTCTGAGTTGTCTGTAGAGGAGTAGCCCATGTCCGTGTCATTTGTTTTCGGTCTGGTGTGGTGGGGGGCGGCCATTTCGCTCAACCCTGAAAAGGGCAGGCTAGTGGCCAGTGTGGAAGGGCTAAGATACCCTCCTCTGTGCAGTGTGGGAGGATCTGTAGTGTTGAGTGGTGTCCCGGAAGACAGACTCCGACTGCGAGGTATTGTTTCGCAGACGGTCTCGCTTTACGGCCTACTGTGGCTTCGTTGGCACCGTTAGGTATCCACCACAGAAATTACCACCGACACGTCTGTCCCGAGTTTAGTGGCGTGTATATGATTGGGATCTCCCAGTGAGCAAAAGAAAACCGCCAAACGATCTGCATTCCGCGTTGAAAAACGCGTTGCGAGCCGACAGCACGATTCTTCTCTACTCAAGCGGGCGTACAACCTGTCCGAACGACAATTTGCTCGAGAGTCATGCGTAATGAATCGGCGCCGTACGCTGTTGCCCGACATAGAACATCTGACTTGACAGTTATGCCACGCCAGGTTGTCTATGAAAGGGCTGATTTGTTGTTTGAGTACCGAGTCATTGTCATGACTCTTAACCTCGCGAATGAACTTGTTTACCTGATGAAATGGAACAGATGAAATGAGCCTGCAGAATACTACAGGTGTGTGGTTTTTGTAGCCCGACGCAGGACATTTCTACCTTGACTCTGATGCCAAGCTAGGCCGCCTTTGAAAGGGCTATATTTGTGTTAGAGTACGGAGTCACTATCGTGACTCCTGGCCTCTTGAATAAATTGATACCTTGTACAAACAATTGTATAATTATTGACACTGTGAGTGAAGTTGGTGATAGTGAACGATCGCGCTGGATCTCGGGATTTGGGGAGGATTTTCTTTTGTTGAGATGTGGGAAGGTGTGTATAAGGTATGATGATGATATATGTTGTTGTTTCATGAGTCGATTTCCGGGAGGAGGATCGAAAGGTTTAACTTGACTGTAGGGAATAGGTTTGGCGCGGATGGTTACATATCCATTCCCCATCTGGGGCCGTCAGTGGCGCCAGCGTTATTCTCTGGCTAGAAGGTAATGAATCGGCTCCAGAACTCACCGTGTTTTTATACCCTCCGCTGCTGCCCGACCTTGTCCAATGAGAGAAAAGGGAATTTAACATGGGTGCGGGAAAACGTGAGTGGTAGTGGCCGCCAAGCGAGCCAATAGGAAGAAAAGTGCTCACAGTCACAGTCGAATGGCATGCTCTGATACTCCCTGAAGGGGAGCTCTCGAAATCCGAAATCAAATGGTATGTTCTGGTGCTCCCTGAAGGGGAGCACGAGAGCAAGTTCCAACACGTACCGACCAATTGGTCACACCGTGTGGTTCGCAAAAATTAAAGACGGGTTGTCACGTTTCACGAAGTTTTGAAATAAAAAAACAATGAGAACATATTATTAGTTATAGTGGGGGGGGTAATAGTTTTGGGGAACCGAATATGGGTTTTTTAGAGTTACGTGTGGAGACACTACTCTATGGGAGGCTGAGTGAGGGCCTCCCAAACCACTGTTGACACATCTCGCTTATCCGATCAGGGCTTTGGGACGTCGATGGCACCCACCAGGGTCAATGACGTAGCTCCCAAGCCCCTGGATAAGAGGATTGGTGGTAACGGGAAGTTTGGGGTGGAAGGACTGCGCCAGTCCCCGGAAGTGGTCCTTGATGGTAGGCATATCCAGGTCGCGATGTAGAGTCTCATTCCGGACATACCAAGGTGCACCCACAATGATCCTCAGACATACGCTCTGGAACGCCTGCATCCTCCTCATATACGTGTCCGCCAGGTGACCCCAAGCGGGACACGCATAGTCGAGGATCGGTCTGAACAGCTGCTTGTACAGCATCAGACCGTTCCTTGTGGACAGGGCGCTACGCCTGTTAAGCAGTGGGCCTAAGACTCCCAGCCTTTGCCTCGCCTTGGTGAGTCTTTCGTTACAGTGTCGTCTCCAGGTCAGTTTGGTGTCCAGCGTAAGTCCCAGGTACTTAACACTGTCCGCCCATCTGATCTGTTCTCCCAACAGCCAGAGTGGGGCTGGCCTGTAGTACATTCTTTTCCATGTGAAGAGCACTGCAGTGCTCTTCTCCATGTTAATACATGTTCTCCATGTGGTCAGCCACCCCTCCAACTGCGTCATGTGCGTCAGGAGTCACCTCTCCGCCAGCTTCCCTCACCACGACTCACTACTAAAGCCATGTCGTCCGCATACAGGGCCAACTCATTGTCTGAGGATTTTGGAATGTCGTTCACATAGAGACTGAAGAGCACAGGGCTCACCATGGAACCCTGCGACACTCCAGCCCGGATGCTTCTGACTTGGAAGGTGGCGTTCTCAAAGGTAGTGGAGAGGGTGCGGTGGGAAAGATAAGATTGTACAACTTTAACTAGGTAGAAGGGCAGGTTCAGGGAGAGGAGTTTTAAAAGTAGACCTTCTTGCCAACATGGTCGAAGGCCTTTGACATGTCGAGAAAGACAGCACCAGTCAGCCTGTTGATGTTGAAGTTCCTCGTGACCTGCTCCACGAGCCGGACAAGTTGGTGAGACGTGGCTTGTCCCGCCCGAAAGCCGAACTGCTTGTGCATCAAGATACCCGCCTCGTGAACATATCGGGTCAGTCTTGTCAGTAGTAGTCTCTCGAACAACTTGCCAAGACAGTCGAGCAAGCTGTTCGATCGGTAGGACGAAACAAGGGCCGGTCCTTACCCGGTTTATGAAAACATAGGACGTTGGCGTGCTTCCAGAGTTCGGGGAAGTGACTCAAGAACAGAATGGCGTTTAATGACTCCACGAGGAAGTTAATCACCTCCAAGGGCAGCTTTCTGAGGACCACGTTACTGATACCGTCGAGTCCGGGGACCTTGTTTAGTCTTAGAGCGGCTATCGCCCGCGACATTTCTGTCACCTCTGTGGGTTCAGGTTCATCCAAGGGTCTGTACGAGACCGCACCGATGACCTGAGCCACGTGCTCAACGTGCACCGGGTCTGACGGGTTGTCAGTCGGTACAAATTGCGCCTCTAAGTGCTCAGTGAGAGCATCGGCCTTCTCCTGGTCGGAGTTGGCCACCCGTTTCGACCCACAATAGGAGGCCTTGGTGGGGGGGCCCGCATCAAGTTCCTCATCATCTGCCACAGGGATCTGTCCTGCACCTACAGGCTCTCAAGCTTGTCCTCCCTGACACTGTTACGGTATTCTCGGACCATCTCCCGAACCGCATGGACTTTGCGGCTCCAGTTGGCCTTGTCTAGCGGGTCCCTCGAGATTTGCCAAGCCTTCCTCAGCCGATTTTTCCCCCGGACGTGCCTGAGGATAGAATCGGGCAAGGAAGCCTGTGGCGCCCTCTTAGGGCGGTGCCTAGGCATCGAAGCTTCGAGCGACCCCTTGATGGTGGAAGTTATGAACTCCGCACCGCGATCGATATCCGCTGCTGTTCGAAAGGTAGGGATGGGTCCCAACCTCCATCTCAACACATTCGTAAACCTGTCCCAGTCAGTGCGCTTTAGGTCGGGTTTTTCGGAGGGTCTATGAAGGACACCACGCGTCACAGGTTCACAAGAACGGGGTTGTGATCCGAGTCTATATCAGCTATAGACTTCAGCACCAACCACCTTATGATCCCTTTGGAGACAACGAAGTCTAAGACGTCCGGGAGACAGCCAGGATTGAAAGGGAAGTGGGTAGGGGTCGGAGGGCTGGAATCCACCAGGCCGTGTAGATTTATGACGTCGTGGAGCAATACACCGTGAGCGCACATAGTCCTAGAGCTCCATGAAGGGTGCTTAGCGTTTAGGCCCCACCGATTAAAACAGGTGTGGTACCTTGAAGCAGCACCTCCATGTCAGCCCTCGTAGCCTGGTCGAACCAACAGTAGGGAGGGAAGTTGATGGAAATGAGATGCACTGGGCCGGTCGAGGTCACCAGTTGGATAGCCCATGCTTCCATGTGTTGGAGGGGAGGAAGTGAGATGACATGATGGTCCTCCGGACAAGGACCACCATCCCTCCACTTCCCTCATCCCTCGCTTGGTCACTACGATGGTAGATAAGCTCTGCTAACGAGAACCTCATTGCTGAGCGCAAGTGGGTTTCTCCCAACAGCATTACATCGACACGATGCTTTGCCAGGAGACTTTCAAGCTCAGCCTTCTTCCCCGCGACTCCGTTGGCGTTCCAGAGTGCGACCGTGAGCTCCTTCAGGTCTGGTGGTCCTCTATTCGGGTGTGCAGCCATTAGAGACCAGGTAGAGGATGATGTGCTCCACGACCAGGTGGCCATGGTTACTCCTCGGAGAGTCCTGGACCTTCCTTAAGAGACTCGATGAAAAGTCCCATAGGTCCAGTCCCGGAATACCCTTGAGTAGCTCAATGCATATTTTGAGCTTTGCAGAATCATCTTCGGGAAAGGGGAAAGGGTCGGTTGTGGGGGTAGCAGGGGTAACAAGGGTAGGAGTTGGGAGTGGTAGGAAAGGGTTGGAAGGGTCCAAGGGGGCAGGTGTATAGGTGGGGGTTGGGATAGGTAGAAGAGCAATCTTGGGCGGGCCCTTGACTGAAAGAGTAGAGCCGGATGCTACCGGTTCCGGAATGGTGGCTTTGGCAGGTGCCTCAGCCTGAGGTGGAGGGGTTGGTCCCTTTGACAGAACACTGGCGAAAGATTGTACCAGTGGCTTTGGTGTTGTAGCTGGAGTCACTGTCGTCTCCCGTCCCGCAACGTGCCCCGAGGACTTCTGACCTTCGCTAAGCCCATCCATCCTCCCTTCTTGAGGCTTGGAGACACGCACATTCCCTACCGCCCGCCAGGACCTGTACGTGGGACAGCCCCGCCACGCTGAGTAATGAGCTCCTGAGCAGTGCAGGCACTTCGGGGGAGATCGTATCCCCTCCGGGCACCCACCCTCTCGTGGTCACCACCACAGAACCCACACCTAGGGTTAGCGTGGCAATCCCTCCGGAAATGACCAAACCGGAAACAGTTCTTGCACTGAACCGGGCCGCTTGGAGACTTTTACTTCTCCACCCTGACGTGGAGCCTACACAGGACTGATATGGAGTACAGCCTTGCGGTGTGCTCCCCGGGCACGAGAGATACAACGAAGTTTGGCAACTACTGCCTTTCTCCGGTCTTCTGATCCCGCTTCCATTGGGAGAGCATCTGTGCGATGTATTTCACGGGGAAGCCCATCTCCACTAGCACTTCTTGGATGTCGTCAGGGTTTGTCCGTGTCAGGAGTCCCTTCACCACGACCCTGACCAGTCACTCCCGTCCCAGCTCGTAGGACCAATGCTGTATCCCCAAGCTTGGCAAGAGTTTCTGGAGGGCGCGGTAATCTTCCTCCGACCCGCACTGGAGACACGCTCGGTCCCCAGCTGCCTGACCATCTCCGCAGGCTCTCTAACCTTTGACCAGATGGCCCTCGCCAACTTGGAGTAGCCCTCCACATCACACAATATGATTGGAGGGATCTTCCCCTTTGCTTTGCAAGCCGGCCCAGAGCCACTAGTACCAGGCTTGGGTGAGGCACGGCTTGGCTTGCGTTGTTACCCGTAGGTTTCCGCCGCTTCACACCTTTACCCAACGCTGGCGCACCTGGCCCGGGCCACCGCTGACCTCGCTATCATCACCAGAGCTGCCACCTAACTGGTTAGGGTTGCTCTCCAGCAGCTTCCTGGTGTTGCTGGCCTTCCCCCTTCAGCGGGGTCTTACGGTCCGAAATCCTTCAGATTCATCATCGGACCCCTGGCTCGACTCGTCACGCATCAACGAGAGGTCTGGTCCTGAAGACAGTCCCTCCACGTCCATGGACTCGCACGAGCTGTCAACACTTGCGAAGCGTTCGACCCGGTCTTCCGAGTCTGAAGAAAATTCATCCGGGCATTTCTTACCTACTGACACCCCTTGATGGGAGGTGTCGGAGTTACGCGGCTGTCGGCCCTAAAAAGGACCTACAGCACTTTTTGGCCATCAGCGGAATGCTCACCTCCTCGATTGGTTTTCTAGTTTTTTGAAGCGAAACCAACATTGTCCTTTAGAAAACCTGAGGCAACCAGTTTGGCTAGAGCTTCTAGTTTTAATAAAACGAATGTGGATTCATTTTTCAACAACTTGACAGAAGTAATGACGTGACATAAGTTCCAGGCCATGAAATATGGAATATGGATGAGACTGGCGTGACTACAGTCCAAACTCCTGACAAAGTGGTAGCTCGGTGAGGATATAGGCAAATTGGCAGTATCGTGTCAGCTGAGAGAGGTTCTCTTGTGACGATGGCGTGTGCTGTGTCCGCAATTGGTAATCATATCCCACCTTTTTTTATATTTCCACGGGTTAACTATAGAGACCATTTTGTTATAAATGGCCCAGTTGGTTCGCAGGGTGCAGCAAATTCCTCAGGATGGATGCAAGAAATCCATTTTTTGGAATGTCTTAAGCATTTCCATAACCACACAAAAAGCACATGTGCGAAACCAGTGTTGTTAGTGTTAGACAATCACGGGTCCCACCTTAGTGTCACTGTTCTAAATTATGCCAAAGAAACTGGGATTGTGATGCTTTCTTTTCCACATCATTGTAGTCATAAATTGCAGCCGTTAGACCGCTCTGTTTTTGGACCACTGAATAAATTTATGAATTCAGCTTGTGACAGTTGGATGCTTAATAATTCGGGAAAGACTATGGCAATTTATGATATTCCCACAGTGGTATCCCGGGCCTACCTACTTGCAATGACGCCAAATAACATTTGTACTGGTTTCAAAATCACAGGCATATTTCCATTCAATCGGTAAATTTTTATCGAATCCGATTTCGCGCCAAGTTTTGTCACCGATAGGCCTCAGCGAGACCAAAATATTGATGGCTGTATCTCGGGTCCAGCTTCATCAGACTGCCACAACAGTGAAGTTATTTTTCCAGAGAGACAGGCCAACCCTCCAGAAAGTCCTCAACAAGATCTCCAAGCTCCCTCTAGCAGTGGCAGGCCTATGAATCCGGCTCTACACATTCCTCCCGACACAATTCGTCCGTTTCCTAAGGCAGGTGCACGGAAAACTACCCATAACAATGCCCGTAAAAGACATACGTCAATCTTAACAGATACACCCGTGAAAAAAATCTTAGAAGACCAACAAAAAACCAGGGAAGAGAAAAAAAGAAAGCAACGTTATCCAAAAGGCAATTATTTAAGAACAAACAAGACAATAAGTTTAAAAGAAAAATAAGAAAGGACAGTAAAAAGGATAGCTGTGACAGTGAAGACGAAGAAGAGTGCTTCTGTCTTGTTTGCGTGGAACCCTTTCCTAACAGCAAGCCGAAAGAAACGTGGATCCATCCAGTGTATTGAATGCAAGGGATATTCTCATTAGAAGTGCACCGCGGGAAATCGTGTTTAAGTTACACTTGCCATAACTGTTTTTCTGACATGTCAGATGTAAGTGATGATTAGTTGAGAATCTAGAAACAATATTTGTGTGTAGGCCCTAAACCTAACAATTTTAAGTAACAGTTGTTAAAAATAACATTTATTTAATTTATTTATGCTGTTGCAAGCTTCATTTAAGTTTATTCTTATGAGTGTGCAGCAATTTAAGGTCACAGTAGATTATATATTTGCTGGTATTATATTAGACAATTACGTATATAACATTATATTATCTATGTATAAGCCTACGTGAGTTATGTAGTTTTGGTGGAGAATTTTCTTTTATCTTGTATTGTAGGGATTTAATTTTTAATATGATCTAGAATTTTGATATTTTAGGGCATAATAACAGTTTTTGTAATAAAATGTGTTTTTCTCCCGTGGTACTGCATCAATTTAACATACAATTTAATAAATCCTTTTCTTATTTTAGGGTTATGAAAGGGATTATAGTAGTCAGTGCGGTATTATAAAAGGTCGTAGTTGTAGCGAGTGTTTGTAAAATGCAATTTTATGCATTTAATAAAGCTGGGACAACCAACCCGATGCTTGAGACAACCATCCCTGGAGTGGGGTAAGTTGTCACACTCTGCAAAAAAAAAATTGGACTCAAATTTCATTCATGAATTTATAATTATTCTAAAACAACAATATTCTTTCCTAAGCTACCCAAAACTTCCAATTTTCTAATACAGTTAAGAAAACTGAGTTATAACTTACCATAAAAATTTAAAAAATTGAGATAGAAAAAGTGTGACAACCATCCCCGGTCTCCCCAACTCTAAATTGAACCATCCTAATCCTTAACCTATTAGTGTAATTAGTACTTAGGCGTATAACCCAAACGGGCATTAAGACGTGGTGCTTAAAAAAATCTATAACACACATCTCATCATCGTCTTAGAGACTCTTGATTTATAAAAAACTTTTTTTTAAAAAAAGCACCGCGTTCTACTACCCGTTCGGATTATACGCCTAAGTACTAATTACGCTAATGGATAAGGAATTGGGAAAATTGAATTTAGTAAACCCGGATTTGCGTGGAGGGAGAGTGGAATACCACATAGGAAAAACAACCCCAGTTCACCCGACCGAGATTCGAACCTCGATCTCCCCATTCTCGGCAGTCCGGCTTAACACGAAACTAACACATTAGCTAACTACGCGACCAAGGCAAGCTTATAGCAACATTATTTGCAGCTACGTGTGCACTATTAATATAGGATTGCTTATAGCTCAATTTAACTTAACTATGCCTAACCGACTATATTTTTGGGTAATTAAGTTTTTTTAAATAATTATTTTTAGAAAGGCACTTTGATGAGAGCTGGGTTGATTAGCTCTAAGAAAATCAACCCTTTACTAAACGTATCCAACTACACAATACATATTGTATCAGAAGAATAATTTTTACTAAACAATTATCAAACTACGACAGTAAATTTAGCTTAGCGTCGATTAGATCTAGACTGTCTCAAGCTTTGATAAACCAGGTACACAAGTTTGAAACGTCGGATAGGTAGCCAAGTGAACAAGTAGATCAGGGTCGACCTATAATTTATCCCAGGCGTTGATAAACCTGGCAACACTGTTAGAAACATTGTTAGATCCACTTTGATGGCCGAATGCGGTGAGGCGACACACTAGCAATAGAATGGACTGCCAATCAAGGGGATATCAAGGTTCGAATCTAAGTTGGGTGTTTTTGAGTTTTTTCTAAATCGCTTCCCACTCTACCTCCATGCAAATTTGGGTACAATTTCTCTAAATTAAACCTACCTCACATTTAAGCCATAAGTATAGTCGGTACATATGCTTATAGCTTGTACCGATAGTGATGCACTATGATAAAATAAAAGTTAAAAACATCAAGTAAATGAGCAAGAATATAGTTCAGAGTCAATCCAACACCTTATCCCAGACGGTAGGGTGTCTCTCTACTGAGTTAAGGATCCCGGTTTGACTCCCGGCGTGGCCGAAAATGTATAATTGGTGAAATGTGGTTTTACCCTTTCCCAGTGATGAATTGACGGCCTGGGACTGGATGTTGTGTTTGTCCTAGTCTTAAGTTAGACTGTAAGGCATATGAAGTTACGAAAAGCCTAGCAAGCCGGTAGTGGAAAATATATGGCTTGAATAAAAAA